>JAEDXX010000185.1:0-180839 GCA_021725515.1 Epicauta chinensis | reverse complement strand
GAAAAAATGGATACACCACATTGAAATTGTTATGGCCTGTGTCACATCACAAGCTTTTCTTTGAGAATTGGAATTGATCTGTGCCTCACATCGAAAGTCTCAGTGGTATATGACGATTAATTGAATATAACCTTAGATTAGTTAAAAACATTAATTAAGAATATTTTTATAAAATAGAGCATTCAAGAGCTAGCGATTAAGTCAATGCAGCAACAGTTTGAATAATTAACGTTTTTTGACACCTTCGTTACTAAATCCCTTTGGTTTAATTGTGCAGAAGAGCTTTAAAAAAGCCTCTAAGACATTGAATAATGATTATTATACAGCAAGAATTTTTCATAGACAAAATTTGCAAATTATTCTGAAATAGACTTGAGTGCATTGCACGCCTTATTTATTATATTGTACTTTATTTTATAGCCGATGAAGTGATTAACTGAATATATTATGTACATTTTTAGTTTTTGTTTTAATTTGAGTCCTGAAATATCTAATATGTATAAGATAGAGAAGAAAGACAAAGAGAGAAGATGCAAAAATTTCACGCATGCGTAGTTGTGTCATAATGCCACCCAACAAAATGGCGGCTGTTGCCAACGTTTAACATGGGGATTTCATTTCTTATATTTAGTGTTCTGTGGTTGTGTATTAATTACATTGTAAAGTGTTTGAATAATAGAAAATTTGTTTTTCATATATATTTTACGTTAAACATTCTCCAACATGGATATTGAGAATCTTGTAATCGACGAAATATCGATTCCGTTCAAAATTTATAAAATTCTCGGTGATGGAGCCTGTTTATTTTCCTCTCTATCCCTACTGGTGTACGGTGATGTAACAATGTCGAACGAAATGAGAAACACTCTTGTGTCGCATGTGTCTAGCAATTGGGATCGATTTAAATGCTACACACAAATGGTATCTGGTGCCCCATGTGATAATGTCGGTTTGTACTTCACCGAAATGTCCAAACCCAGTACGTACGGATCAATTTGTGAAATTATGGCAGCTGCAGAACTATTTCCATATCAATTTCAAGTTTACCAAAGTGGCTGTCTGATAGCTTGTGTTGGTGAAGCGGTACAGGGTGTAAAACGATTACGATTTACAGGCGACTATAATCGTGGCCATTTCGATGTTTATATGGATATGGTTGAATCAATAGATGGTGGTCTTACAATTAGTAACGATGTCTCATTGTTCGAGCCTCAATTGATTTCCGATCATGATTTATTTAGTGTAACTAAAACTACATGTAATAATGTCATACCAATTCAATCGAAAAGAGGCAAAAAGAGAAGAAAACGATTCACTAGTGCAATTAGAGATAAACAAATACGAAAAGCTGTGAAAAAATATAGTCAAAGTCATCCGGAAGTACATAGAGCGGCTGCTAGAAAATATGCCCGAAGTCATCCTCGAGCAAAAAAATCACAAGTCAAATTGGCGGCGCCTTGCAGTTCTATTGAGCTTCTCCCTATACCTTTAAATGGCAACATCTTAAAGAAAAATGTACTCGAAATTGAAGAGGATCCTCTGAAGATAGGTAAAAACACTAATACTTCGACTCGATAAAAGTGAATTTAATCATTTTGAATTTTAGATGGTGAAATTGAAGAAAATCCTAAGATTGTCAACAATTATGAGCTAATAAACGATTCTTATAGAATTGAGAATAGTAAATTAGAAAAGAAACAATATACGTGCAATGCATGCAATAAATCGTTTATCAGAAAAATATATTTATACTACCATTTAAGCATACATACTGGTGAGAGAAATTACATTTGTTGTGTGTGTAATAAACGATTTGCTCACAATCATTCATTAAAAATACATATGCAAATACATACTGATGAAAAACTACACCAGTGTTATTTGTGTGAACGGAGATTTTTACTGAAATGTCATCTAGTCAACCATTTAAAAACACATGCTAAACAACAAAATGGTGTACATTACGATAATGATAAATGTGGTAATGTTGCAAATGGATTTGTAGAATATCCGCAAATTCGTAAATTTACTGATGATTTTTTAGACGAAGAAGATCCTCTAAAAATTGGTAAACATACGAGTCTATATTAGCCGTATTTTATATAAACTTATTACATTTCTTAATTTCAGAATACGATAATTCTGATGAATATATTGATAACGAACTTGATAATCTCAGTGATCCGCTTGATATTGTTAATAGCACGATTAATGGTGGAAATGAGGAAGCATTTCAAATGACCAATGAAAATAAAGAAAACTGTACGTATAATGAGAGACACTCAACTCAGACGGATATTATAAGTGAGATTATTGTAAAAGAGGAAATTATAGAAATTGATGTGTATCCTCTATAAGGATCGGTAAAAACACTGATTATTCTTTATATATTATATTAATCAAAATTTACAAAATATAAAGCAAATATTTGTTGAATTCTATAGATTTGTAATATGGATGCTGATATTACATTTCCCGCGCTTGGTACTCCGGAAATATGGCGTCTTGTTGCCAACCTATAAAATGGCGTTTTTTCTTAAATTCAGTGTTTTGTGGTGTTTACATCAGATATGTTTAATTCAAACAAATTTTGAAAATTGTACTCAACATTGAACAACATCGTATGAAGATGGGTAAAAACGCTAATATTCAGACTCTATAAAAACGAATTAAATAATTTTCAATTTTAGACGGTGAAATTGAAGAAAATCCTGAGACCATCAACAATGTAAACATCAACAACCATGTGCTAACAAACGATTCTCATAGAATTGAAAATAATGAACAACTGCATTATTGTCATTGGTGTGAAAGGCGATTTTCACGAAAATGTCATCTAGTGAACCATTTAAGAACACATATTAAACAACAATCATACCAACAAAGATCAAATGATTCAAAAACCGGAATTATTCAACAGCCACAAATTCGTAAATTTACTGATGACCTTTTAGACGAAGAAGATCCTCTGAAAATTGGTAAACATACGAGTTTACATTAGTCGCATTATATAAACTTCTCTTTCTTTGGTTTAGAAAACGACAATTGTAATAAATCTATTGGTAACGAACGTGATAATCTCAGCGATCCGCTTGATATGGTTAAAAGCACGATTAATGCTGGAACGAATGAGAATGAAATTATAAATGAGATTAGTGAGACTAACAGACAATTAAATGCTTCTGTTATAAAAGAAGAAATGGTAGAAATTGAAGAGCATCCTGTAAAAATCGGTAAAAGCACTGATTATTCTTTATAGTTAATTTAATCATTAAAATTGTTATAATTCTAGAGGACCCAATAGAAAATGATGCTAATGGAAAATTATCTCAAAATCAGCAAAATCTTTTTATTAAGAAATCGAAACCAATTCTCCAACATTCTCTAAAAAATGGTAAAATTATTAACACCATTTCTCAATTTTCCGACTATTAAATCAAGATTACTTCAGTTTTACAGAAATCAATTGCTAATAGCCCGGTTGTGGTTAATGTTTCAACCGAAACAAACACCGCTGAAGAGTGTATGAATGAATCAAATGCCAATTCTACTAACGATGAAGACAATCGTACCAGAAACACTTTAGAAATTGATAATAATAAACAGATAAATGTTACAAAACTAGAAGAAAATGTAGAGAGTAAGTAGTAGGGTGCTTCATTTCAGAGTAAATTTTTTTTTTTAAGTCCCACCTGAAAATCTTGTAGTCAGTGGAAAAACAAAAATTTTGAGCCGCATAGTAGCTCTTAATTCCGATTTTAACCCGTTGCTAATCCATTTTTTTTTAACTTTCCTTCCGCTCACCGTATTAAATATTTTTTTCTATTTCGCGTCAATAATAGCGCTATTATTAAACTCGCTACTGTAACGAAATGAGCTCATTTCGATACTAGTGCTGAAAAGTAAATTGTAGGAATGTTTTTTTCCACTAGGTTGGTAACTTTTTCATTGATTTTGACAACTGTCAAAAATCATAAAAACAAGATACTTAATATACCGTTTTTCGTACTGATCTTTGGATTTATCGGGTAGTAAATTGCTTCCTGCATTTTCAGCAATTTCCCTTATTTCACTCATTGTTAAATAAGCAATTTGGCGAAAAAAACAATTGACTAAGAGTGAAAAATAAAACAATTGAAGTTTCCTAGCTGAATGTTCAATTGTTTTTTTTTTTTTAGTAACACCAACTCCCACCAATTTCCCTAAATATCAAATCTCGCAATTTTTTTGTAAAAAAGGGCACAAAATAGGCAAAATAGAAAAAATAGTATAAAAAACTCGTGTCAGAAGTCGTATATTGCACTCGTCCTTTAGAAAACTCGCGTCTCCGCCGCTCGTTTTCTAAACTTGGACTCGTGCAATAATAGGCGACTTCTGACACTTGTTCTTTAATATACTATTTTCGTATTTTGACTTATTGGCTCTTGTAGAGGACTAAATTTGCTACAAAAAAAAGGTATTTTGAGTCGAGTTGGTACTCGATTAGATTTCTTCACAAATCTTATATTAAAATTTCGTAAAAATAACGTGAAATCTCATCTAGCGCCTAAACTAAAATGGATAAAAAATATGAGGAACAATTTGGAGGAAATTTTATGCCCTACATCAATTTTTCGTAACTCTTAAGGTGCATTGTCAAGTGCGCGGCTGATTAATGTTAATGCTAAAAAAACTTCGAAATTTTGGAAACCCTCGTCTCTTCGGGTTGAAAAGATTTCGTGAGGATTGTTTATTATTAATTGTAATAACAGTTTTTCTTTATCTTGTTCTGTTTCGGTAGCGCACCACAAAACCAATGCTTTCTCCATCGTAGTCAGTTAACCAGTATACGTTATCTATGCAGTTAACAACTGATTCGTCGTGTTTACAAATGCGCGTGTGCAATAGCGGCTGTAGTCGCGAGCTTGACACTCATATGGGCTGCTGCAGTCGCGCGACTCTAGATACGCGACTCCAGCCGCGCTGCTCTAGCCGCTTCAGCCGCGTGCTTGACAATGCACCTTTATAGTTTAGTAACTACAGCCTCTTAATATATAAAATTTTAATATAAGAAGCGATTTGTGAAGAATTCTAATCGAGTTACGGACTCGAGTCAAAGGACGTTTTTTTGTAGCAAATTTAGTCCTCTACAAAAGCCAATAAGTGAAAATACGAAAAAAAAAATATTTTAAAAATGTTAAAAAAATTACTTCTCAATGTTATTTAAATAGGAACAATAAAAAATGGATTAGCAACGGGTTAAAATCGGAATTAAGAGCTACTATGCGACTCAAAATTTTTGTTGTTCCACCGACTACAAGATTTTCAGGTGGGTTTAAAAAAAAATTGCTCTGAAATGAAGCACCCTTGTAAGTAGCAAGACTTGTAAAAGTAATTTGAAATTAGGTGCGATTTATTAATAAGAAAAAAAATATATGATGGAAAAAAACGCCAGAAAAGTAGATTCTTCTTTTCATTCATTATTCCATAACTAACTAATGAACGAATTGATATAAAAGGCTCTAATCTGCGTACTTTTATCTTTGCATATTCTAGTTGTCTATTTTACTGTTTCCACTGATAGAATAGAGTCGATTTTATGACATATAAGCGTGTAGTAATGTAGCAACAGGAATTATTCATCAGTCATAGAATTACTAATTGTATCTTGTAATTTTTACAATCATTTTAGCGGACAAAATTGATAAAAGTTGTCATATTTCGAGCAACAACGACAATTTGAATTTACCAATATGTAATGACACCAGTAGAATAATGAGTACTAATAAAACAGACCATATGGAAAATCATAACCATTTTGGTAAAAATCCTGAAATTGATGATGATACAGTTACAACAATTGTTGGTCAAAACAGTGGTACTGATGATTTTAAAGTTTTTGCTGAAAGAATCCAAGAAATTAGTAAATTCAGCCGGTGTCCCATTTGTTATAATATTTTTCTAACAACGTGGGATTTACAGGCGCATTTAAGATTGCATTCCGGTGAACGACCGTATGAGTGTGATGTTTGTGAGATGAAATATCGCTCATGGAGAATATTGAAGATACATTTAAAACAGCATTTTCGGCGCGGTGAGAGAAACAATAAAATCATAAAAAGTAAGCATTTATTTAAACACTGAATCCAATTGATTGTACACGTTAAAAAGGTGGTAATTTTCGTTACAATTCACCATTTTATCGTGCCTTATTTCCTATTAATTGTTATAAATTTTGATCATTTAAACAGGTAGGTTACTACAAACAGTTGAATGGTCGTACCTGTGTGATATTTGCGGTAGAATATTTAGAACACGTCACGGTTTAAATCAACATTTAGTCGTACATCGTGAAGATTGCAAATGTTATATTTGTAATAAAATAGTTGGAGCGCTTTACTTCAAACAACATTTAAAACTACACGATAAGAAACCGTATCAATGTGACAGATGTGGTAAACCATTTGTAAGTAGACAGCGTTTAAAAGTGCACTTAAAAGAACATACACGCAGAAGAAAATGTAAACGATATAAATTTAACCAGTCACAACATTTATTGCAACTTAATGATATGAAGTACAAATGTAAGAAATGTGATCAAAAATTTCCAACATTGGTCGATTTAAGGAAGCATTCAATTGTACAGCCACCGAAACTCTCTTGTGAAATATGTGGACAACAATTTAAGAAAAAAATTGCATTGAAATATCATTTAAAAGATTGCATAAAGGTGAGGGGCTGTTCGAGTGTAAACAGTGTGATAAGAAATTTTCAAAGAATGACTCGTTAAAAAGACATTTATTAAGCCACATCGGTGAAAAGATGTACATATGTAATGTTTGTGGATAGAAAATTTCTAATGTCCCATATTATCTTACAACAAGATGCAATCGTGCCCACTGCTCAACGATCGTACAGTTGTGTAAAATGTGGTAAAAAGTTTACACGAAAAGATAATTTAAGTAAACATTTAAAGGTACATACATAAGAAATGAGTTTTTGTCCACAATAAATATATTTGAGCAGAGATTATCGTATTTTTGTCCTATCTTTATCGTTGGATTATGCAACACATCATACACATGCATATATAGTATTGCCTGTTGGGTTTGTCAAAAAAGAACGCCATCTCTACAAATCATTAGTAAATACAAAATAGATGTGGCAACGTTGTATTTTCAATTTTTTTAGGTTATGGAAATTGTTGAATTTTCTGAATAAAAGGTGTTGCTAAAAGTATTTAAACAACAAAAACAACCCGTATAATTTACTACGCTTAAACCACAATAAATAAATGAATATTTTTCATAAACACCGAACATAACCTCACAATTTTTTTAGATTATATAAAATTGCATTTAAAACTAGTGAAATGTCCGGTATACAGGTGATATTAGACGATTTATCCAATCACCCGTATTGCCCGCACGGTCCTACACTTCTGTTTTCACGGAAAATCAACGGTGAACAACGGAATTTCTATGCATGTTCAGCTTGTCGTGATCGTAAAGATTGCCAATTTTTCGTCTACCAAAACGAATTGGAACGTTTCACAAACGAAAAACAACAAATTTGGGATGATTTACGTCGACAATTTATCAAAAACATCAATCACAGACGGTTATTTCACAAATTAAATGAGGTTCGTGTTGGTTGTTTAAATTGTAAATTGTATGATGATTTCGATCGGTTTTTAGGTAGGAAAATTGTCGGAAAATCAAAGGATCTATTGTCGAACATGTTCACGTTTAGATTCTATCGAATATTTGGATAAACACGATACGCATCAGATTGTTAGAAATGTTACGGATCATCAATTGCAACATCCAACGGAATGGTTGCAATTACTTGAAAATCCAAAGAAGGAGGCACAGTATTTGTTTTCGCAAAATTCAGTTAAAGTACTCGTTGGTATTTTACGGAAATTAGATTTAAAGTATGATTATTTTATTTGTTTAACAACAAAATTTAAAAATGATTGTTGTAGAAATGTGATTTGTATGGGTACACCGAGAATCCACGAATTTATCCAGAATGAATGCAACGATATGACGAGTATTCTACTCGATATTGACGATCGATATCACAATTTCTACGGTCCATTACAATTCTGTTGGTATAACGCGTTCAATCATCACTTTTTCCTATCAGAAGCTGCAGCAGTCTTCAAAGATTTCCTCCAAACTTCAAAGTATAAAGAAATTACCTAAAAAAGTAATCTAATTAATTAATTAAGTTGTTTTCTTTTAGTGGTAAACATTTGGCGTTGATCTTAGATCCACCATTTGGTGGACGGATTGAACCATTAGCACAAACTCTACAATTGATCGATAAACAATACAAGAATTTGAATGGAATCGAAATAAAACTACCAATATTCTGGATATTCCCATACTTTATGGAACCACAAATTCTAAATAGTTTACCTGATTTCTATATGTTGGATTATAAAGTGGATTACGATAATCATCCGTTGTTTCAAGACGGTGCAAAAGGTCGGAAATACGGATCACCAGTACGGATCTTCACCAATATAACGCCGAGGTTTGTATCAACACTTGGTCCGTAGTCTCAAAGTATTTTATTTTGAAAAAAAAGCAATTTAATTATCTATAATTATTTATCAAGAAAATTCAGAATTAGCGCCATTTAATTATTTAGCAAAGTATCGAGTAGGCTATAAAAGAAACAAACAAAACAATTGCTAATCAATTATTGCCAATGTTAAAAAAGCAAATTTTTGACGATTTTACATCATAGAGTAGGCTATAATAGAGAACAATTGATTAATAATTTGTTTTCGAAAATTGTAGTAAATTTAACAAAAATTTAAAAACTACGATTTTATGTACATAAAAAACACCAAATAGACTACTGTTGTACAAAATAAACAAAAAACAATTGCCTATTTGTTAACGGTTGCCAATAGTAGAACACGAAATTTATTTAAAACAATTGAACAATTTGACAACTTTTGTTAATTAATTGCTCTATTGTTGGTATTTTTTTGTTATTTTGTTGTAGTTTTTTTTTTTAATTTATTTATAGAAAACTTCAACAAATTCCAAAAGAAAAAGCTACAATTAAATTACAACCATTATTATAATTAAAGTGTGGGTGTGAGTATTAAGTAGGCTACTAAAAAGTGAAAAACACTTGATAAATTAGTAATGGTTGCCAAAGTTGAAAAATGAAATCTTTTTAAATTGTTTTAAAACAACTGAACAATTTGACAACTTTTGCTAATTAATCGCTCTATCGTTGGTATGTTTTTGTTATTTATTTGTAGTTTTTTTTTTAATTTATAGAAAACTTCAACAAATTCCAAAAGAACAAGGTGCAATTAAATTGTAGCCATTATTATAATTAAAATGTGGGTGTTAGTATTAAGTAGGCTACTAAAAAGTGAAAAATACTTGATAAATTAGTAATGGTTGCCAAAGTTGAAAAATGAAATGTTTTTAAATTGTTTTAAAATAATTGTATAATTCGAAAACTTTCCTTCATTAATTTATAAAATTGCGCTTAAAATTATTGAAAGAAAGTGCTATAAAACCATTGCTCTTTTAGTCTATCAATTTTAGCAACCGTATGTATCTTGTTTCTTCTATTATACCAACTTATAGTAACAATAATCACTAGAAATAGCAATTGTTTCATAGCACTCTAAACACTTGTAAAAGCGAAACTTTCTCAATTAATTCCCAATTGTTTTAGTCAAATTGAACTACCGGAAAGTGAAGGTTACCGCTTGTGTAAATCGTGTAATCGTTGGGTATACAAAGCTAATAAACATTGTGATTTGTGTAAGAATTGTACATCGAAAGATGGACGAACATATCAGCATTGTAACAAATGTAATCGTTGTGTAAAACCTACTTGGATACATTGTGATCAGTGTAGAAGATGTGCCCAACCAGACCATAAATGTGGGGATCTTCAATTCGGACAGGTATATTGTGTTTTCTTCAATTATTAATGTCTTTTTTAACATACAACAAAACCACTAGGAGTGTTTCCATTGCAAACAATCGGGGCATAAGAAGCGCGATTGTCCGCAAATCGATCACGATGCACTCCAACAGAAACGCAAATTGAAACAGTTGTCAGGCAAGAATGGTAAACGGAAGAGACTATGACGATCTAGAGCGCCTGGTTTCCAGCCGATTCGTTTGTTTGAAGCCACGTGACTAACATCCAAGATGCCTGTTTTAGTTGCCACTACTGTAGACAGATTCAACTTTATACAGGTATGGCATAATAAATTGGTATATAATTCAGATAGAATTATCGACAATTGAAAAAATTGCAATTTTTTATTTTCAATAAAAATTGTACAATTATCTTCATGTAACATTCCTTAATAGTTTTTGTAATATAAACCTAAATAATACGATAAGAAATCAAGCAATCGAAGTAAATAAATTAAAGATTATTCATTTAATTAATTAATTAATGAACAAAAGAGTAACTGTAAGAAAAAAAGAAAAACACACTAATAAATGCACCACAAAAAAGCCCATAATTCCACAAAATCATTTTTAGAATCTTGTAATTGTCCATAATTTCGTATTGCAATCTTGACCGACTGATACTAGAGTTTCGTTGTCAAGCCATGTTAATCGAGTGATTTGACTCTGTGCATGAGCATCTAAAAACAACATCAAATTAATTAATTAAATTAAATTAATTAACAAAAATAATTACTTTTAATTATAATGTGTTTTGATGGTTTCTCAACCGACCATACAATAATACTGGTATCTAAACTACCACTGGCCACCAATAGGGAATCCGGCGACCAGGCCACACAATTCACACGGGCATTGTGGAAGCCCCATTCCTGGTTCGTTGCCAACTACAAAAATCCACACAAATTCAAAATCAATCTATAGACGGGTGCCGCCACTGTATATGTCCTACGAAACTAAAGAAAACGAGTAGGCTGTCAACTTTTTCCGTATACAGTGATGGCACTTGAAAGAGGCAAAGTATACTTACGTTCTAAATCCGCGTAAGTAATTAATTAAGTCAATCGATCAATTAATTAAATAAATTCGAATTAGGATTAATTAAGTAGTAATTACCTTATATTCTGGTACATTATATAGTACAACTTTTCTGTGTGCATCACAACCAACTAAATATTGTTCATTTGGTGAATATGCCACATCAGTAACAGCACCTAAATGATCTAATTCTTTAATTAAATTCAATTCTTTCTCATTAATCAATTCATAAATATGAATTTTATTATCAATTGTACCACCAATTGCAATATGTCCATTACCATTTGAACAACTAACATTTGATGGTTCATAATTGATTTTCAATTGATTCACTTTTAAATTATCTTTAATTATTGTTATCTCATTAACACTAGCTGTTATTATGATATTTTGTTCTTTTAATATATCCATACCGCGTGGTTGAGAGCCCAATTTCACATCTTGCGACTTATAAGTGTTCCCTACAATTAACCCAATAATAATTATAAATTTTTTTAATAAAATTATTGTAAAAAAACCTTCAATATCGATTTGTTTGACTGAATCATCAATTCCACAAGTATATAGTGTACCATCATGGACTCGCATACCATTAATTTGATTACCATGGCCATTACCATCGATACGATCATTCTCACCAGTTTGAGCATCCCATCTAGTCACATAACCATCATGGGAACCGGTAAAAATCGTACCTTTATCCTCACTCAAAGTCAACACAGTTATCGGTTTATTGTGACCTTTAACGATACGTAACGGTTTGTCTGGATTATTTACATCTAAATAATTGATAAAACCACTCAATGATACGGTCAAAAGGTATTGATTTTGCCACAAACACGACACCTAATAAATAATTCAATTATATAATTCGGTAGAAAATGGTAAATTTTTCGGGTACTTGTTGGTCTTCTACAGTTGTACCCAAAACGAATTCCGATACGATTTGCCGCGTTTCAACATCCCATAATTTCGCCGTTTTATCACCACTTGCTGTTAATAATTGTTTACCATCCGGACTCCAACTGACACCATAAACACCACCACTATGCGCGGGACTACCAACTTCACCCACCAAATCCGATGATGTACCATCATAGATGTAGACTTTACCGTCGAAACCGGCCGATGCAAATAAATTACCAGATGGTGAATAACGGACAGCTTGTACAAATCGTGTGTGTTCCTTTAAAACAATCAAACATATTAGAAAAACAATTGAGGAAAATTTAATTGAATTAATCAACCTGTTTGGTCATTTTGAATTTAAATGGTGGCCCCTCAAATACAGCAATCGTATTATCTTCGGATCCGGTAACAATACGAAACGGTCGACACGGACGAAAATCACACGAATTAATCGGTTTCGATTGTCCGGATATTTCACCAACTGATGTACCCGTTTCGGACATGAAAACATGCCCGAAACGTTCCCTACCCTCACCAACCACAACCATCCGTTGATTATCCGGCGACCATGCAATATCCTTAATTGGCCCGCCGATTGGATGGAATTCATTCTTTAAAATATGCTCCTTATTTACCGTATCCCAAATGCGTACTTTACCCGATTGATCTACAATTTTAAAAAAATGCAGTTATAGTAATAGCGCCATCTATCCGTCAAATTTGTAACTATTTTGAGGTTATATTTGCTTTTTTTACCTCCGGAAGCGATATAGAAACCGCTCGGTGAATATTTGGCAACATTAACAGGACATGAGTGTTCCGTGTAGATATCAGCAATTGCAGGATTCTGAAAATTAATGAAAAATCATCAAAAAAGTGGTATATAACCTCAAACAAATCGATTACCTCAATATTGCGGATTATTACCGAATTGCCGTTAGTGTAGAGGAAATTTTTACCTTTAGGATCACCGCCCAACACTAGCGGTTGGCCTCGTTGTGTACGAGGTAGTGTTGCGTAAATACTCTCTGTAAATCCATCAGATAATTAGTAAAACAATCACAGCCTACTTTGTTTTATTTGTTTTTATTATTAAAACAATTGAAGTTTTTTAGGTTATTTTTTCCTATTAAAAAAATAACAAAATTACTTACTTGGCGTATACGACATTTTATCTCCGGTTCCAATGGATGAAAATCTAGTTCAATTCCAACGGAAATATAGCGAAATTTGTGGTCCGTAAACGCCTACAAAAAATAAAAACACTTCTACACAATTATCAGTGGAATTCGCCGAAACGTTTCAATGATAATTGTTTTAATTTTACATCAAATATATTTACCGCTTATCAATTGATCAGTTGATAGTGTAAATTTCGATAAATCGGGTAAAAAAATCAAGAAATTTCGCTTGCCATATATGGGCTACGAACCTCAACACGGATGATCAACCGGCATTACGTCATCCGGCCACGTTGCCAAATCTAAACCATACATATGCAAAAAAAAGCAATTAAATCGAATTATTATGGTAATGAAGAATAGTAATGACCTCTATCTCAAGATTTTTACTAAATTTCAAGAGAATTTGATTAGAAATTGTCGGGGATTTTCGAAATATTCACAAGAATTGCGGATGTAATTTGAAATTGGCGCCGATTCTGTCAAATTTGAGCCACATTGCCAAATTTATTGATAAACAAACGCAGTGGCGTAGCAATATCCTAGCTTCAATAATTTTATTCTAAATACTGTAGGATTGGAGCTATTTTAATATTTTCAATGACTTTTTCGGGTTTTGTTGCCCACAAAAATCGAAGAAATTTTACAATTCGTTAACTATCTATGAATCTAGTAACTATTGGTAGTACCATACAGTACCATATTGGTACCAGTTGGTAGTACTGTAATTTTGACAGATTCCATTTTACAACTTCAGCAATGTTTAAATAATTAATTTATTAATTCTAATTAATTAATTGCGTCGAACTATCATAAATAATGAATAAATCTCGGTAATATTAGTAGAAATTGAAAAAAAAAAAACATACTTTGAGGTTAAGTTTGTTTGTTTATTTGTTTTGTAGTTATCTTCAATGCGCCGTTCTGGGTTGCGATGCAAATTCACGTGATTATCCACAATTGTTGTTCTTCTCATTTCCACGTAACGAAACGTTGTATAATCGATGGATAGAAGCTGTAAAAAATCCAACATTATCAACGATGAATTGTGCCAGGATCCGGAGCCGTTATCGTGTATGTTCCAGGCATTTTACCGACTTCCAATTCCAAACGATCGAGCGTCGCAAATTAAATCGCAACCAAATCCCATCAATTATTGATCCATTTCTACACTATTTCGAGACAATGCCCAAGAATGGTTGCCACGTTGAAAGTGTGCCATGTAAATATCAATTGTTACTCTGTTGACTAGATTAATTGATTGTTTATTGGATATAGGTGTTGAACTAGACCATGACTATAGAAAGCCGATCGATGATAGACTCGAATGTTTACCAACACCCAACAAGACCGGTTTCTTCTATACACTAGACCATCCATTATTTCGACGCCAGCCACGATTCACACCGTTGGAACAGAAATTAAAGAATGAATTGCGTCGCCTGAAACACACTTATGCGGCATTGAAACGGCGTTGTTTGAAACGTTCAAAAATATTACGTGACATGCAAACGAGATTGAAAAAATTCGATCTAATTGAAATGATAGAAAAACACCAGATTAAACAATTCGAAAATCTCTCCGAAATTGGTGAATTATTTCTGATATCACAATTACGGAATTTACCAAAGAAACCACGGTTGCGTCGATATACACAACCGGAATTGGACTTTTTTACAAGTTTATATGAGAAAGGACCGTCAACGTATCGATATTTAGAGAAATTCTTTGCACTGCCAACGGTGACGACTTTACGGCGTGCTGAACGGGTGGTGATTGAGCATAATTATGTTAGCGTTGTTGATTGTGTTGAATCCGATCAATTTCATTTCAATGAAGACAATTATGTGAATCAGGAATTTATAATGAGTATTAATTGATAAGTTTGTATAACTTTTTTGATATTTTATCAATAAAATCGATGATTGTTTATGATTTGGACGATGTGATTCAACTTGGAAAATTCTATCCGATTGTCTACAGATGGGTAGAATTGTATGCAACCAGTAAAACGACAACGAATACTGCCAGGTATGTGGGCAACCCGTAAGACATCCACATTTTGTTGTGTATATTTGGTTACATAACTAACTGTATTTAAATTGATTTTCGATTACTAGATGGCACTAGTTGTTGCTTTCAATGTTTTGGTTGGCAGACATGATTTTTACAACAGTTCGACATTCTGATTCGGTGATAGAATTGCTTTTGTTAGCTTTCGGCTAGCAGAAGTAATATTAATACGTATGTTGAGTGTAATGAATGTTTGGTGCTTTTAATTTCAGAACATCGTATCAAATGAAACAATTAATTTGAATTTACCGCTAATTCTGCGCCAGCGCCATCTCGTACAGAAATTGCGAAACAAAAGACCAGTTGGCAGCATTGTTTTTGTTTCAACGCCATCTTTTGTAGAAACCACAAATCAGGATAACGGTTGGCAACAATTTGTTTACTACATTTCATTAAAAATTGGTGATTATTGTTTTTTTTTAATGAATTTAATTAATTAAGCATAATTATATATCATTTTTAATTTCTAGGATTGGATTAGCTAAGAAGTAGAAATAAATTCATTATTTGCTTGTTGTGTAAGAACGTTTGAAAAGGTTTTGTAAACATAACCTCAAATATTGGTTCAACAAGAGGATAAAAAAAAAGGTAATTATTTAAATTTTCTTTGTACATTAATTGAATATTTACTTTTCAGTGACGAGTGAACTTTCAACAACCAGGACCACCAGGACCGATGACTACAACAACAATAGCAATGACAAATATCCACCATAGGGCAGTTTCTATAACACTGGATGGTATTCGGTCGTGGAAATCGAAAGAATGGACTCTACCGACTGGGGTAATGATTGTAGTGAGTCACTCACTTGTCGTTATTTTTTATTGAAAGTGGTTGAACAAGAAACGAATTTGTAAATCAATAGCAATAGCGTGAATATACTCACATCATTTATTAACAATCGGACCGAGTAATGGAGGTGGTGGTGAATGGGCTAAACGTCTCAAGGAACAAACGGACGTACATTGAAGCGATGATCGAAAGCAAGGTTAGACATTAAGTTATTTTGCTGACTTTGTTCTAAATAAATGATGAGATTTTTTTTTAATTCCAGCTATTATCTCATGGTAGTGAAACCGATAATGAACGATGGATTGATGTGCATTAACACCAACCCAAAATCCGATAATATCGATGAGACACGTTGTATGAATATGTTGGGATCGCCCACAAAAGTTCCTCCCATAAATAATCTTATATATAACCAGATTGTTGTGGGATTTCCATGGAGAAATGATTGTTGGTTTCGAACGGGGAGTAAATTTTGGTAAAATAATTCAGGATCGGGATCTATTAGAGTTGTCACAATTTGAGAACACAGCAATAAAGTTGCGCAGAATGTGAAAACAGGTGCAGACGAGACTACTTTCGAATTTAAGGGGAGGAAAGTCTACACAGTGGCATCCATTATTCTGTTTTGTGACTTCCGTCTGAAGTGTTCGTTTAGTTTGTGTTTTTTCTGCATTTGGGATCTGCTTTTCTTCTCCCGAGAGCCAAAAAATATTATAGTCCCCAAAGACGAATAATGCCCCCATCCCCATTACGGACTGAAAATGATACGCCACTGGTAAAATTCCACGGACAGATTTGTATGACTCAACATGTTCTTCTCAAACTGTGACAACTCTATCTATTATT
This sequence comes from Epicauta chinensis, assembly GCA_021725515.1. Classification (NCBI taxonomy): domain Eukaryota; kingdom Metazoa; phylum Arthropoda; class Insecta; order Coleoptera; family Meloidae; genus Epicauta; species Epicauta chinensis. The sequence goes on along the minus strand of JAEDXX010000185.1, from coordinate 164,049 downwards.
TTAAATGTAATTGATATTATCGTATAACTATAGATTTTTGCAAAATAAATTTATTTAAAACACTTGTTTTAAATAATTATGCCGTATTAGGAGTTGGGAATGGGTGTATTTAGGAGAGAATTTTATTTTAGATCAAATACCTCTTCACTACTCCTAATATCCTAATGAGAAATTTTAAAATTTTCGAATTTTGTATTAGGATATTAGGAGTTGAGAAGAGGTATTTAGGAGGGAATTTTATTTTAGATCAAATACCTCTTCACTACTCCTAATATCCTAATGAGAAATTTCAAAATTTTCGAATTTTGTATTAGGATATTATGAGTTGTGAAGAGGTAATAGGAGGGAATTTAATTTTTGATCAAATACCTCTTCACTTCTCCTAATATCCTAATGAGAAATTTTGTATTAGGATATTAGGAGTTGATAAGCGGTATTTAGGAGGGATTTTTTTTAGAATACCTCTTCACTACTCCTAATATACTAAAATTTTCAAATTTTCTTTATTATCTGTTGGTTATTATCGCCTAATTTGTCAGGTTTAAAGCATTTTACAAGAAGAAAGTGTATTGCATTTATTGATTAAATATTATAAATAATTATTAATAACAATAGTAATTTCTTTTTCATTAAGTACCAATTTTTAATGTCGCATGATTGTATAGAGATGTTATCTTTTGCACTGAATTGCGGGGCAATTTTCTATTGCTTTACCATCAAATCAATTATTTTGAAGCAAACAAATCATTTCAGTTATGATTAGCTAAAAGTTTATATTTAATTATTTATTTGTGACAAAAATGATTTTTGAATTAATGTAAGAAAAAACACAATACGATAAAATGAATATGTCGGCGACGTACTGTCAGTGAATAGTAAAGCATTTCGAAATATTCATCGTTTTACAAGTCGGACAAAGACTAGGGATTCTTCTAAATGACGGATTTGACAGTACGCCGCCGACAAATATACTGGGTGAAATGCCTGCCATTTAAATGCAAACCAAAACAAAGACTGGAAGGCGAATACAGAGTGGCGCACAAGAAAGAAAAAAAAGAATTGATAATGCATTCCCTTTGTGCCACTTTCTAAAGTAAAATTGGGCTAATAATAAATAAGATGACCAGTCTCAACCGTTTATCAGTGGCGGTTTCTCCTTATTGGTCATTTGGTCAATGTCTCCCCAAAAAAAATTGAAACTAAACTTAATTTAATTATAATAAATATAATTATTTTCACCTTTTTTTGGTATCAACGATTTATTAAAAAAAATGCGGAAATTTCTATGCCGTTAGTAAATTTGACAAAGCTGAAAACGTAAAGACATTATAGAATATGTTGAGAGATTAAGAAACACTATAACAACATCAGATAAAGTTTTATTTTTTCCTGATTTTAGTCAATCATTTTTTATTATCAACTGACGCGAGTTAAGGATTCTCTTCCGAACTTAAAGTGACTAGCTGTAATTTTTTGATGTTAAATATTTTAAATACTAATCTATATTAAAGTATTAATGTAATTTAAACTAAATAAATCCTTTCAGGTGAAGATTGTTTATGATTTTGGGGTTAATTATGAGACAAATATCTATGGCACTAATAAATAGTATACGATTATATGATAGTCCTAACGCGAATATATCTTTAATTTCATTACGCGATGTTTTTACTCCCTGTCTGTCGAAAAAAGGCGCATATGTTGTAGTCGACAAGAAAATTCAGGTACTACAAGAAGTTATCGTCAAAGCATGCCTGCCTGGTTACGGTATTAAGACAAATTTATTTTTATAGTATGCACAGTCATATTATATCGGTTGTGTGTCTAACGAACTGTCATCAGAATTTATCAAAAATGGCTTGAAAAAGACAAAAGCATTTCTATTCACGAAAGAAAAGTGTCAGTTAAGCTTATATAATAAACGTGTTGATAAATGAATTATAAAGGGGATTGTCAACGCTGATTTAACATTGTTTGGGTCAATTGACAATGATGGTTGTTTTTTTTTAATTACCAGTTATGAAGATGAAAAAATTACAGAAAGTATTGTTTAGTGCAAGCGAGACTATTAATGTTGAGAGTTATTTGAAAATTTCGCCCAAGTTCAATTTTATTACAATGAAATAGACTTACATTCGTAATCATCACTTGTCCATTTTTTGAATGAATATCCTAGAACGACGTACATGTCGCGATTACCAATTTCTGTTTTGTCTAATTTGATGGGGGAACCATCCAGCAGTTTAACCATCTCTAATTATCTCTCTCTCTCTCTTATGATGATACCAGCCTAGATTATTTCCGACACAAAACAGAATTATATTTAGTAGTTAATTGAATGGAATTAAAAGAAATACTGACCATCATGCAATTGATAATATCACCACGAGGTAATGCCAATTCATACAACGCGTCTCATTGCGATTATCGGATTTTGGGTTGATGTTAATGCACATCAATCCATCATCGTTCCTTATCGGTTTCACTATCTACCATACAGGAAAATAGCCGGAACTTCAAAAGAATTCTCATCAATTTGTTTAGAACAAAAAACAAAAACTTGTCGAGATCAGTCCATCCAGACCACACTGAAAAGTCCAAAAATATGTATTTCAATCAACTCTTATCATACTTTAATATAAAACATCCATATACCTTTATGTATTTCCTCTATTTTTCTCCGTTATTTTATCAAAAAATAAGCCTCCGTTCGAAACAAATAATCATCTCATGGCAAATCCCACAATATGCATTTTTCACTAACCTTCCTTTACAATCCCAAATTACCATTAAAACGGCCATTCGTTGCGGATATTGCAACGTCTAAAAGCCAAATAATCTCCTATTTACCAATTGTCGGACTCTGAAAAAAATTGAAAAATATGTATTAGCATTAGACAACCAGTTATACACTTTTTTTTAATCAAAGCATACATTTTGCTTTTCATTGTTTTCTTTTGTTTCTTATGTTCATTCCGTTGATCCGAAGGTTCTTTTTACTATTCATACCTGTTTCCATGAATGTTTGTTTATTGAAATTATACACACAGACATTGTCACTTCAAACACATCATCAAAAACACGAGAAATACGCTCCTTATTTAGTTTTATTCTTTTGTTGTTGTTGTTATCCCTGTCCATCATCAACTTTCTTAATATGCCCATCTTTTTCTGCTAAAACAAATGATAGTTGTAAGTTTTGTTGGTTAGAAATATAACACAAAAATAACAAAATAAAGAAAAAAATGTGTTTCAATCAACTCTCTAACAATGCGTTAATCTTAAACAATCACATACCTAATAGCCAAATGTTGTCGGTTGTTTATAACAATTGTTGAACTGCAATTGAGGTTATGTTCATGAAACATATTTCACATATAAATAATAATAACTACAATGCATCTTCTTTAACCAATCAATTCAACTTTCTTGGGACACTAAAAATTGCAAAATATTAATTAAATTAATTATAAGCAATTAAATTTTTATCAACTTTCAACAATAAACAAATTGCTGCCAACTGATTAGCATTGTTGCCAACCGATTTCCGGCCTCACTATTTGTCTCAGAGATGGCGTTATAAAAATCATGGCTGCCAACTGAGACATTGTAAACAACCAGCGTCATCTATTAACCGAAAATCAATTTAAATACAGTTGGTTGTGTAACTAAATATACACATCTATTTAAAGATATAGGCAACCACCAATACTTCCACCACGTTTTGATGTTTGAGATGCACCAATGATATAAGTCCAAGCCACATAACCTCAAAAGTTTGAAGCCTTCCGATTGTTTTCCCCAAACAAAATGGACTCATTAACTGCGGGTAATTTTACAATTTCTATTTACTATAATTCTAATTGTATTTGATAATAATTTGTTGTTTATATTCTAGAATTATTCCGACGAAAGAAAAGTTGTAAATATCCAAATTGTCAGACGGTTTATTACACCAATACGATAAATAAGCATTTCTATAGATTTCCACGTAATCCGGTATCCTATCAGCGTTGGCGTGAAGCCCTCAAATTAGATGAATCGATAAATTGTCGCAATTTCGTTGTTTGTGAAGATCATTTCTTACCCAAGGATTTCGTCGATGAATCCAAACGCCGATTGAATTACAGTGTCGTGCCTGTCCCATTTCTGGATAATAATGATGTTATCAATCATGATCATTGCTACTTTAGCGAAACAACTGATAATCAAACGATCACAACGGATCAACAACAACATAGTGATGGATCTGTACCGGCTACTAGCGATCCGCCGCCGCTTCCAATCGACATGGATTATAATTATATTCGAATTGAAGGTCCGGATTTAATGAGAATTGAATCGATTGCTATCCCAAATAATCTGAATTTACCGAAACCGATTCTAATACAAACCAAACAACCGAAAAGTCTTAATAGTGGTGGTGTTAATAATTTCTTACAAATCGACAATCAACCAAACACCACACGACATACACGACCGGCTCTAAATTCGGTTGGTACGATGTGTAATCTCGTCTCACCGATGGTCGAAATGAAATTCCGACAATACGAAGAAACACAACGTGCCCTACGTAGAAAGGTGCGTTTACTACAGTACCGGCATGGTAAAGCACGCCGTAATCTACGCGATTTACGTGCAATGTTAAAGAAAGAAGACCTAATCGGTTTGATCCAAAAACGTAAATTTAAATGTTTCAATAATTTAACAGAGACTGGTGAATTGTTTTTGATATCACAACTACGGAATGCCGGTAAAACACCGTATGCACGCCGTTATACATCGGAAGAATTGGATTTTTTCATTGAATTATACTCAAAAGGACCGGCCGTCTATCGATTTCTAGATCAATACCTGATCTTACCATCAATACGTACGATACGTATGGAGAAACATAAACGATCACATATCAATGAACATAATTATGTGATTGAAATTGGTTGTGATTTACAAGAATTGGAGGATTTCGTTGAACAGAATAATTTCGCGCAATTATTTTGAATCATCCACCAATAAGAAGTGAGAATAGTGGTCATGTGACAAATTGCGCCATTACAATTCGCTACAAAAGACTTTGGTTATGTTTAATTTGTTCTAAATAAATATTTGAGAGCTACTTTTAGTTATTCATTTCTGTAGAAGTTGGTTAATCACATGACCAATTCTCATATTTTGATTGGTGAAAATTGTCACGTGATCATTTCAACGTTTCTGATTGGTGTATGGGAAATGACGCTGTTTTGTTGTGCTGTGAATTGAGGTTATGTTGGTTTGTACGAATAAAGTCAAAGTTTTATTGTATTTTCAACGAAATTCACCACAAAAACACTTCTAATTTAATTAATTCAATACCAATAATGGGCAGTAAATTTGAAACGCTCCGATTGGAGTACCAGGTAGGTGAATTCGGCATAACCTCACTTTTACTAACAATAATTTTACAGGATATTCTACGTAAATCGTATAAAACGAAAAATGTTGAATCGATCGAAACAAAAGTGCGTATGTTCACCAAAACTACCACCGATTTAAAATCGCCACTAGATCAAGCATTCCGTGATATACTGTTAGAATTGTTGGAGCAAGAAGTCGACGTACGTATCCTGCGCGAATTCGTGGATTTCAACGTGTTAACATGCCGCCAGGAATTGAGTAATCCGACAATGCCCGTTGTACTATTATCCGATATTTTCGATACACTAACATTGGATCTGTGCCAAGAGATGTTCCAATATGTTGAGAATAATGTGGAAACGTGGAAGGAGCCGTTGTTTTTCAGTTGTTGTAAAAACAATTTATTGCGTTTGTGTAACGATCTATTGCGACGATTATCACGTTCAACGGCCACAGTATTCTGTGGACGTATCCTGTTGTTTCTAGCGAAATTCTTTCCGTTTTCAGAACGGTCCGGTTTGAATATTGTTAGTGAATTTAATTTAGAGAATACGACAGAGTATGGTAATGATTTGCCACAGGATAATGGTGATGATTTGATAACGGATGATAATGAGAACAATAAGAAGAGTATTATTATTGATTATACGTTCTATTGTAAATTCTGGTCGTTGCAGGATTTCTTTCGTAATCCGAATCAATTGTACGGTCGTAATCAATGGAAATTGTTCTGTTCGTATGGTGGGAGTGTTTTGAGTACATTTCACGGATTAAAATTGGAACATATCGATAATCATTGCAATTATCAAGATCAAGTTCGAGATAAAATCTATTTTTCGAAATATCTAACCAGTCAAAAATTACTAGATTTACAATTGTACGATGTGAATTTTCGACGAGCTGTTTTGTTGCAATTCCTGATCTTATTCCAATATCTATCGTCATCGGTCAAGTTTAAATCGTACGTTATTTGTTTTTGTTACACAGTTTGTTGGCATTTATTGTTGCAGGGATAGTTTCGAATTGAAATCGGACCAGAAAGAATGGATCCAACAGAGTACGGAGAAAGTCTACAATTTGTTAAAAGAAACGCCACCGGATGGTGTACGATTTGCAGAAATTGCTGCCAATATTCTGAGCCGTGAAGAACATTGGAATGCTTGGAAGAACGACGGTTGTCCTGAATTAAAGAAAACAATTCTTAACGAATCACCGGAAAAACGCCGCACTGACGATCGTCCCCTATTAGGTGATCTAATCAAAGAGGCATCGTTACAAAACAAATACTATATGGGTAGTAACGAATTGACGAAATTATGGAATTTATGTCCAGATAATTTGGAGGCATGTAAAGGTAAAGAACGGAATTTCCTACCAACGTTAGAAGATTATTTCGCCGATGCTATCAATCAATTGGAAACATCATCATCATCATCATCGGTGTTAAAAGATGAGGATAATTTGTTGAAAGATGGCAATTTCGGTTGGCGTGCGTTACGTTTATTAGCCAAACGTAGTCCACATTTCTTCACTTATAGTAATGTGATCATGAATCCATTATCATCATATTTAGAGATGATGGTACGTAAAATCGCCCACGATTGTCCTGGTCGTGTACAAGAAAAAGAAGATAGTCAACAACAGATGGAGAATGAAGAGGAGAATCTCTTTAAAGATACACAAGTTGATGATAATACGGAAGATATGAAGAGTGAATTTATTGATGATCGTAATCAACGTATTGAACATAAAATTATTACCGATAAACAATTACAATTGTTTAGTGAGAAGATTGTAATGAATTGGAAGAAATTAGCAATGAAATTTGGTTATAAATCGGATGAGATACAGTTTTTCGTACAAGAACATAGTAATGAGATTGATCAGGCGAAAAGTATGTTACGTTTATGGTTTGATGATGATGAAGATGCTACTTTAGAGAATTTTCTATATATATTGGAAGGTTTGGAGATGGAGGAGGCAGCCGAAGCTGTACGAAATGAGATCAGTTCAATGGAAACTACCTGATTTGGATCCATACAGATTATTACGTTTTCAATTGCATTTTTATTTGAATAAAATAATTCCTATTTTAAAATTTCAATATATCAGGTATGCAACCAATTATACGCCTTGATTTAACTGGTCGTATAGACACTTGACACAATGGCTTTTGTTTAAGAATTATTAAAGAATTTTTGTCCAAATTTATCATTTTCTATTGATATTTTTAATTTGATTCTGAATCCGAAAATTAAATTTTGAAATGTTGAAAAAATATAAATTTCTACTCACGCCACCTATTAATGAACAACGTAACTATAAAAATCAAGTTGAGAAGTCGTCCGCTAGATGTCAGTCAATCGTAATTTTAATTACAGTTACAAAATATAAATATTTAGTAACTGTAATTTTAATAATTTTTGTAATTCTATCAATATCAAATTTCAAAATATATAGAATTTCAATTCTGTAACTCTGTAATTTCACATTGACTACATCTGCACTAAACTGGCGTAATTATAAAAAAACTAGCGGACCCGGCGAACTTTGCCTCGCCCCAATTTTACGTGAATGCGTAATTTACGACTATCCGGAATCAGTTTAACAATACACAAAACTCGCAGCAAGAAAAATAGCACATTTACTGTAAAAAATTACAATGCCAAAATGACACCTGTCAAATTGCGCAAAGTCTAAGTCAACTCGGATTTTGAATGAAAACTTTCGATTTTTCCAATTTTCCGACTTTTCCGGAGGGATTTTCCAAAATTTTCTTCCGTAAAAACCTTCTCCTCGAAAATACGAAAAACTGACAAAAAATTTTACAGAAATCGGCCCAGCCGTTCTCATTTTATGAATTACTATACATTTTTTACACCATTTTTATATATATAAATAGATTACTGTAATTTTATTTAAAAATAAAACGACTTGCGCCATCTATCCATTCGTACCGTGAGTATAAGCGACTTTCTAGTTCACACATCATCCACTAGAGGTCAGCTAATTATAAACCTTATAATTTTTGTAATTTTCAGCTGAAATGCATAATTAACTGAAATATCTCAAATTTCACTCATTTCTAATACACTCACTTGATAATAAAATGCCTCATTGAATATAAAATCATCGAAAGACAGTTGAAAATAGGGAATTCTTAGTCGCTAGGTTGGCTACAACTCCACAAATACGCGCGATATTTAAACTCAAATGAACGCAATTGCTATATTAAAAACAAAACTTATTGCTGAATTTTTTTAGTGTCTATCTACATTCTGCCTCTCGGAAGATTCGTGAAGAATGTAGAACTTAGCAAGTGCCTGAAAATTCTGAAAAATTATACAAGAATAGTTGATTATGTGGCAATCTATTAGAAACTAATTTGGACAACGCTAACTCGTTAATCTTCTGAACGGGTACCTCTAACTCAAATTAATCGTTTCCGTTTGCTAACGCAAATATTTATTAAAATAGAAAAAGTATAAAGTTGCGCCACCTATTATCGAACAGCGCAACTATATGAGACACCGAGTTCACTAATATTCCGCTAGATGTCAGCCAATCGTATCTAATAATTTTTATAATTGTTTGAAAATCAAATTTCAAAATATATACAATTTCTATTCTTTCATTTAACTCAATTATTATTTTCATATTGGCTACATTTGCATCAATCTGGCGTGAGAATTATTAAAAAAAAGATAACTGTAATGTTTTATTTACAAGAAAACACTTGCGCCATCTATCGATTCTTAACCTAAGTATACGCAACTTTAAGTTCACGAGTGATCCGCTAGAGGTCACCTAATAATTTAACAATTTTTGTAATTTTCAGCTGAAACACAAAATGATCTGTGAAGAATCTCAGATTGCAGTCATTTCTAATACACATCATTATTAAAAATTAATTTAAACTCCACAATTAATATAAAAATCATCAAAAACAATAAATAGGGAATTTTTACTGGTTAGGTTGGCTGCTGCTCCACAAATAGGCGCGATATTTAAATTCAAAAGGGTGTAACTGCACTATAAAAACAAAACTTTTTGCTGAAATTTTTTCAAGTTTCTCTACATACTCCCCATTAAGATTCGTGCCGGATGTTGACTGCATACAAATTCTCAAGAATTATACAAGAATGGTTGAAAATGTGGCAATTTGTTGGCAACTAATTTGGGCAACATTAGCTCGTTAAGTTTGTCAACGGGCACGTCTACTTAGATAAGGCACTGATTGTTTGTTATTAAAATAAAAAAAACTGCAATACACACTCATGATTCGAATATGTAAAAAAAAAAATACCGATAACACTAGTCATTGTAACGATAAGACTTTGATTTCAATCACTTATTGTATGTTAAGTATTTGTAGTTGAATTCTTATATAATTCCGTGTATTTTCCGCAAATTATTACACGTTTTTCTGTTGTTGTTTTGTTGTAATTATAATAAATAGTAAGACAGTAATTCGTAATAAATTGTGGAAAGACAAAATTGGAAAATTATAACTGTCTATCAAGGCCGATATTTAATTTGAATCAAATGCCGACAACAAATAGGATACCATTACAATTTATTGTGTTCCATTAGAATTTTTTTTTGCCAACATCCATTTATTATTATTATTATTCGCATTCTCATCAACATTATTTGCTAGTTTTGTTCTTTTAAAGTTCGGTAATAAAAGCCTGATCGTCAGCATATTCCCAGTTTGTCTTGAACAAATTAAAGAAAAATCCATTAATTTATTAATTAAATTGTTTAAATAGTCGCTTTAATTTAACGATTATCAATTTAAATAAACATTAATTAAACAAATATTTATATAGATATAATCATGGCAATTAATGCAAATCCTCAAATAATACCTGCAAGAGACCGAACAGGTGGTGGTGATAAAGAATATACATTTGTGTTTGATACAAGTGAAGATATGAGAGTGCTAAAAGTTTTTGATAATATACGAATTTGGCAGATATTTCCATCGGTTTGTGGTAAGTAAGTAAAATTAGAATCTGTTCAGAGCCAACAAGACGAAAAAAAAAAACAAAGCAACTGTCTAATGGAACGTGTGAGCGCCACTGAACTCTCGCGACCGCAACAGAAAAAAATAGCCTTCAATTAATATTTATGGCCTTTTACGTAATCATTCATTATAGATAGGTTTTACTGTATTTGTTGTCGCCATAGATAGATTCTACTGTATTTCTATTTTGGGGCGGAATTATTCACTCCCATTTAGAGAACGTTTACTGTATTTTGTTAATCTCTAACTATCCACCTACTAGTTATCTTTAGGTCCACGGATTACACGGTTGCTATGTCTTAAATGTGTAAATAAAAAAACGTGGCATTAGAAGCTCAAATATCAAATTTTATAATGTTTTTTTTTTGTTGTTAATTACCGAGGCAGTACACAAACAAATAAATGACGACAATTTGTTGCTTAAATAAGTAGACTAAATGATACAACAAAAAATTAAACACTAATAAATTTAATTGTTTTGTAAATGGAGTAGATCGCTTTTTAATTTGTGAAACATGCGATTAAATTATTTCGCGTTATATTAAGTATCGTGTTATATGAGACCAGTCTCATATTATAGGTTTGACTATAGCTACATAGTTTAAACATGATGTTCAAGGGAAAAAAACAAACAAATGAAAGTAGTTTGCAATCTGAGTCATCATAGAAAGCTTTCACTGTAACTTGACCCACGTACTTGTTTTTTTAAAAACGGGGGCGTTGTAGGAAAAAAAAACAAGTGATCGATTCTAGATCCGCGGCTGGTTAAAGAACAATGAAAACAATTGAAAATCACTGCATTAACAGATGAACTGAAGACAAATGACGGTGAAACTATTATGGTAAAGCGATTAAACAAAATTTAAACAAAAAATGTACTTACTTTCTCCACTCTTAAGTTGGCTGTTGAACAATCGATGTAACTCCCAAGCAGCCTCACTCGTCCCATTTTGTTCCCCATAATAACAATTGAAGAACTTCCACAATTGATTTGAAGGATCAAAACCTCCTCCTCATAGTTCTATCTTTCTCTTTCTATTTCTTTGTAACTTTAAATCTTCTCTCTTTATCCTGCCCACTTTTCATCTGGCTCTTCTCTTCTTATCAATGCTCGTTTTCAGTTTCACTCTTTATCACTCTTTATCTCTCTCTCCTTCTAGCTTTTCGTTCCTCATCTCTTTCCCTTTAACTCGCCCTTTCTCTAAATCTTTTCTCTTTAACTCTCCCTCTCTTTCTCTAACGCTTCTATCTTTATCTCCCTCTCACTCTTGTCTCTTTATATCTCCCAGAGCTCTCATTCTCTCTCTCTCTCTTTCCTCTTCTTCTCTTTTTATCTCTGCCCCTTTTCAGTTTCTCTATTAATTAGCCTTTATCCCTCTCCCCCTGTAGCTTTTCTGCATTCATCTCTATTCCTCTCTAATTGTTCTCTCTCTCTCTCCTCTTCGCTCTTTATCAATGCTCCCTCTCTCTTTTTCAGCTTTATATTTTATCACCCTTTATCTCCCTCCCTCTCTCCTTTTCAGCTTTGTTTTTTATCACTCTTCATCTCACTCCCTTTCTCCTTTTCAGTTTTATTTTTTATCACTCTTTATCTCCCTCCCTCTCTCCTTCTGGATTTTCTTTCCTCACTTCTTTCCCTTTATCTCGCCCTTTCTCTAAATCTTTTCTCTTCAACTCCCTCTCTCGCTTTTTCTAACTCTTCTATCTTTATCACCCTCTCACACTTGTCTTTTAATATTTCTCCATGCTCTCTCTTTCTCTATATATATCTTTATATCTTTCTCTCTCCTCTATTTCACTCTCTAACAGTTCTCCCTGTCTATAAATCTTCTCTCTTTAACTATCTCTCCTTCTCTATCTTTTTTATCTTTCTCTCTATTTATATTTGTTTCTACTTCTCTCCTCTGTATCTGCTCCTTTTCAGTTTCACTATTAATCACCCCCCTCTCTCCCTCCCCCTCTCTCACTCTCTCCCTCCCCCCTCTCTCTGTAACTCTTCTCTCTTTCTCTGTAACTCTTCTCTCTTTCTCTGTAACTCTTCTCTCTTTCTCTGTAACTCTTCTCTCTTTCTCTGTAACTCTCGTCTCTTTTTCTCTGTAACTCTCGTCTCTTTTTCTCTGTAACTCTCGTCTCTTTTTCTCTGTAACTCTCGTCTCTCTTTCTCTGTAACTCTCGTCTCTCTTTCTCTGTAACTCTCGTCTCTCTTTCTCTGTAACTCTCGTCTCTCTTTGTCTGTAACTCTCGTCTCTCTTTCTCTGCAACTCTCGTCTCTCTTTCTCTGCAATTCTACTCTCTTTATCTCCCTATAACTCTTCTCAATAAATCTCAAAAAAAAATTAAACAAAGAACGTACTTACCTCGATCACTTTTCAGTTGCCCGATTTTGTTTTTGTTTACAGCATCCACACTATGCATCCCATTCGGTATGATGTTGGGTTGGCCATCACCAACCTACCCCCAACTCCTACAACCATCATCTACCATCATCATACCACCGATTACCATCGATCAGAGTGCCATGATTGCTGGTTTCCTAATGATTGGCAACACAATCTCAACACCACTATCATCACTACGTAAATTCGAAACGAAATATTCACTCATTTTCAGTATTATTTTAATGATAATCGGTTGGATAATTATGTGGCAAGCCAACGATATTTATGCATTACTATTAAGCCGTCTATTCATCGGTATTGGTAATGGTTATGGTAATGGACAATTAAAGTATTACATCGAAGAGATCTGTGAAGACAATTTGGCGCAATTGTTGATCAAACAATTGACAATCTACACGAATTTCGGGATAATTTTAAGTTTTTGTATTGGACCATTCATTGAATTCCATAAATTCAGTATAATTGCAATAATTATTGCGACGGTAGTGCTATTTTTAACGATTTTCCTACCAACAACACCCCACCAATTGGTGCGTAAACATCAATTGAACGATGCTCGCAAACTATTGAAATTTCTCAATTCACAATTGAATGCGGATCACGAAATTGCTAAAATCCAATTGAAATTAGAACAACGTAACGAATCGAGTTGGCGTGTTTTCTTCACCAATCCCACGATTCGACGCAATGTTGCCGTTTTCAGTGTGTTGGTATTTCTCCAACAATTCTCGGGGTTTCCCTCAACGATCGTCTATTCGCAGATTTTCTTTACAGCAACCGGCTGTCCATCGCCCGAATACTGTGCCATTTTCTATGCAATCATTTATCTATTAGCAAATATATTCGGTGTATTCTTGATACCGCGTTACAATAAAAAATTAATTCTAATCATATCGAGTATAACAATCTCGATATTTTTATTATTTGAGATTTTAATGATTGTATTCGAGATTAATCGTTTCTTTAATTATATCTCCCTATTGATTATGGTGTTTTATAATATTTTCCATTCGATCGGTTGGGGTAATGTGCCACAACAATTGATCGTTGATCTATTTCCATTGGATTCAAGGAGAAAGGCGCAACATTTGGCAATCATGTTGAATTCAATGTTTGCTTTGATTATAACGAAAATCTTTCAAGTATTATATGCTCAATTCAATATTTATATACCATTATGTTTATTTCTATGTGTTAGTTTATTGTCAATTGTTTTTACCATTGTTTTTGTACCAAGAACAACGAAAAATTGATTTTTATCTAGTGATTAATTGTAATAGAAAATTTGTACTTATTTTGGCGGACATATGATTCGTCTACCGTTAATTAGTCAACTTGCCTCTATTAGTATTATTGATAACTAAACATCACCTATCTCTATCTTTTTTTAAAATCTCTATTTATAGTTTAATGTTAGAAAGAAATAGACTGCTATTGTTTGTACGCTTAATCAATAATAAAATATTGTGTTAAAAAGCGTAATTGTTATTTAAAATGTACACCAAGTATGTGAGAAGTTTGTCAACCTGGCTCTACTAATATGCATGACTAAAATAAAATTGTACCCATCTCCAACAAATATACACTCCGTCTTGAGTGAATCGTTCAACTTGACTCTAACTGTTTCTATTACTGGTGAACAAAGAAACATCTACCCCTCCCTCTCTTTGTTTATAGTTTAATGTTAGAAAAAGATAGAATCTAAAGAAGCGTTCTTCTAAACATATACTACGTCTGTGAGAAGTTCGTCAACTTGTTTTTACTATTATACGTGATAAAAACAAAAGAAACCCGTACGTGTCTCTAACAAATATACACTCCGTCTAGAGGGAGTCGGCCAACTTGTTTCTGCTACGTGTAAATAAAGAAACATCTACCTATCTCTGTTTTAGTGTATATTTATAGTTTAATGGTAGAAAGAGATAGAATTACTAATAATTTTTTTTTTCAACTTGGCACTAATTAATTACAGAGTCTTTCGTAGAAACCTCTAACTCTAAAGAAACGTACACTCCGTCTAGAGTGAGTCGCCCAACTTAGCTCTACGTTATCTCTGTTTTTAGCGTCTATTTATAGTGTAATGTTGGAAAAAGACAGACTGCTATCACAATAAAATTTATCAAGTTAGATAGAGTTATTAATCAGTCAGTTTATCGTGAATTGACCAACTTGACTCTAATCGTCATAATTACCAGTGAAAACATCTCTCTTTAATCTCTATTTATAATTTACTATTAGAAAGAAATAGATTGTTATCTTTTTCTAGTGCAATTATTCTTAATGCATTACATTTGTCTGTGAGAAGTTGGCCGAATTGACTCTTGTTGAAGACAATTGTTATACTAACAACATACTTGATTCTCTAAATTATATTAAATCCACCAAACAAAGGGTTACTAGATTTGACAGATGTCTCTCGTTACACAAAGTACGTACTCCCAGGATATGGACACAAACAAATAAATCCCTAGAAATAACACTATATTCAAGGCTACCAACTTAAATCTAGGAACCGTATAGTCTGACGAAATAAAAAAAATGAAAGCGCGTTAGAAGTGAAACTTCTTTGGTTAGAGATGAAGTTTATTTTTTTGATTGGTTTATTTTCTTTCTGTCGTTGTCTCAAAGCTCGATTTTTTGCTGCAGTTGTCTTTTTCTGTATTTACATTTACATACTGTATTTACATATACAGTTGCAGTCAAAAATTTTGGACATTTTTTTTTAACGTCTAAAAATATTTAGACTGGGCCAAACATTACGGCGGGACGAAGTCTGCCGGTTCTGCTAGTTAATTTATAAATTCAAATATCACCGAGGTAAGCCTTGAAATTTTAGTTTCGGTCCAGAGGGCGCTCTACATCAATCAATGCCACCAACTTTAGACTCTAGTGTTTAATTTACGCAGTTGGCAGAACTGACAGAGTATAAGCGACGCTATTGGTAACGCTCCCACTCTTCTGTTTAGAGGGGAAGTGTTTCCCCTCACCGCGTCGCATTTTTCGTTACATAGGGAAAATACATTGAAAAATATTTACACCCAAGCGCGCCTAAAGAAGTTTCACTTCAAAAAAACGGACAGACTATAAATGATTTGTTCTTGGGCATGACAAAATAGGTATTTTTGTTTTATAAATTTGGCAAACACTAACATAAATTGAATTCTAATGACAAACATCAGAAAAAGAATAAACAAACAATGGAAAATTTAAAGGAAAATTGAAAATTGTACAGCATACAAAACAGTCTTAGTTAAGTGTACGCGCACACAAACTAATAACGCAACAAATTGGCAATCAAGATCGATGTGCAGATTTGAATTGAATATTTCAAATAAACATAGCGATGCAGATGGAGATCATAATGAAGATTATTAATTCGCTAGTTTTCTTCTGTACAAATTTTCAATACTTTTCTATCGTCTATGAAGATCGAGATAAGAATGATTGAAATAAAGAATACAAGTCTATCCGATGATTACTGATGGAGATCAAAATAAAGATACACAAACAAATAAATCCCTAAAAATATCACTATATTCAAGGGGTGCCAACTTAAATCTAGGAATCCTTTGAAACATGTACGAAACTGTACGATTTCCGTTAAAGTGCAGATCACGGTGTAGGTTAAAAAGTGTAGCACCGCCTTAAGCTGACGTCATTGCGATTGAGATGGAAGTGCAAGATTTTAAAGAATACCGCCTCCGACTCAACTAAAACGTAGCTTACGAGCGAAAAAACAGCGAAAAACAGGAAAAAAAATGATGATGAATCGACAGAAAAACATAAAAAGTCCAAAAATCGCCCCCTGATAACACGGTCTTGACCTGTGTAAACCCAATTTACGTAACGTACACGATAATCCTAATCAATTATTTCGTAAGAGTTTTCCCCCATTTTCAGTCAAAAAACGAACAAAAACAATTGACTAAAAAAACAATTAATTAAAACCTGCAAAGAATACATAAAAATGTTTATATTACACAATTAGATGATAAATGTTTATTATCAAGGACAAGGCGCAATTATCAGTTGCACGAAAACACCTGGCGTTAATTAAGCCGATTTCGTGATTAGAATAATGGCAGCTATAGTCGAACGATTGGCGTTCGGCCGACTTGACTTGACTACTTGATAAAACAGCAAGTCAAGCCGATTGAGCTATAGCGGCGGAATTGATCCATTCCCTATTTATTTTAGATCAATGTTTTGCAATCACTGATAACAAGTTATTTATCTAATTGTAGAAATTTTGTTATTTTAGTGTATTGTCTCTATCTCTGTCTCTCTCGCGTTTTATTTGATGGATTCGTTAATTATACATCTCATTTCCTCTCATCGTTATTGTTTGATAAAAAGAAAGACACGAATAGGAGTACTACTAAATTTGTTTGAAAATTATTATCATCTATCTCTATTGTTTGTACTTAGTTTGTGTAATTCTAGTCTATCTCTATTTCATTTCATTCATTTCACGGCTACACAGATGTTGCGAGTCGATTATTAGGCATAATTCAAACGGTGAATAGCGAGCGACGAGAACAGTAGGACGACGTCTCTCCGCCATTTAATCATCAATCAAAATTGATTGAAACAATCCCGACAACAGGTGAATTGTGCGAATTTTTTTTTGTACAAATCTACAATTTTTGTTAATTCAATGATTTTGTAGGTATCGCCGAAAAATGGGTGGTGTATTCAGTTGGTTGTTTGGTGGTGGCCAACAGGGCCGTACCGATGATCCCGACCCCATCACACACCTGACCAGCCGTGATGTTTACTTGATCCAGACTTCATGGATACCGATCCGGAAACAATTAACACCAATTGGTGTTGATTTGTTGTTGAAATTATTTGAAATGTATCCGAAGGAGAAGGATTTTTTTGCATTTAAACATGTACCAAATGAACAATTGAAAAATGATAAGAAATTCCATGCACATTGTAATCGTGTGATGCACAATGTCGATGCAATCGTTGATAATATTGCAAATGTTGATTTGTTGGTGGAGATTTTAAATAAAATCGGCGAGAGCCATCATTTACGTCAAATACCGGAACAATCGTTTTGGGTAAATATATTTAAACACATTTATATATATTTAAAATGATTTATGATCGATTTTACGATTTATTTTTATTCTGGTGGATATTTCTAGAATTTGAAGAGTGTAATGGTGGATATGTTCGCGAAAATTATGAATAAAGAAACGTTGAATGCCTGGGATCGAGCCCTTGATGTGGCCTTTAGTGTAGTCGCCAAGAGTTTGTAATTGTACCGTTTGTTCGTTTTTCATTTGTTATTGTTTTTTATGTGTGTCTGTGTGTATGTGTGTGTATTTTAACAATACTATACTAAATTCATCGATCAAAGGGTTCCTAGATTTAAGTTGGTACCCATGAATCTAGTGATATTTTTAGGGATTTATTTGTTTGTGTCGATTTCGTCGCTTACAAACCTGGGACTACGTACTTTATTTTACCAGAGATCTGTCAACTCTAGTAATCCTTTGCTCGATTATGGTACATTATATCGATTATATTTTTTTAATAATTGAATGTAATTTTTACTAAAAATCAAGGGTGTGGGGAAGAAAAAAAAAGTTAATATTTAACACAAAAAAATTGTGTGTTATTTCGTGTATAAATGTCGTTACAACATTCAAGTATTTCTCCCTCACTATTATGTAATGGCGTTATAGTGTCAAGGTCACAAATGCCGGTACTTACCCCAATTCTACATCATGACGTCAAGTGGCACATCATTGTCAAGGTCACAGGGACAGAGTCGGCCTTTTTTAAGTGTCTAAAACAGAAAGAATTAAGTCAGCGGCAGGGCAAAAAAGCCTTACTAAGAGGACTTTTGTGTGTTGAAAATGTACTTTAAATCAGCAACCGTGTTAACAAGGCTTCTCTCAAGTCCTGCATATAAAAGTCTCTCTTTCTCCCGTTCACTCGCTCACTTTCTGCACTACCTATATCTTTCTATTTCAGTCTTTCTCTCTCTTGATATTCTCTTTCTCAGTCGTCTCTATTTATCTCCCACTGTCTTCTCTTTCATCTCTCATTATCTCTTTATCTCTCTCCCTCCCTCCTTGTTCTCTTTCTTTATATATCTCTACCTAGTTTCTTTATCTATCGCTCTGTCCATCTAGGCTCGCTCCTCTCCCCTCTCTATCTGTTCTCTTATTAGTTCACTCTTCCCTCTTTATGTTTCTCTACCTCTCCCTCTTCCCTGCTTCTATCTTTCTCTATTTCTAGTCTCTCTCTCTCTCTCGCTCTCTTCCCCACTTATTCACTTCCCGCGCATTATTTTTGTATTTAAATTTCTCACTCACCGGGTTTATTCATTCTTCTCTATCTTTTTCTTTTTATTTCTCTCTGCTCTTCTCTTATTATTTTTTTCTCCAACTCTCTTGCTTTTTGTCGCTCTTCCGCTGTCTCTTCTCACTATCTTTATCTTTTTCTCTTCTTGCTCTTTCAATATTCTTTCTTTAAGTCCTTCTCTCGGTGTTCCTTACTTCTCTACTCTTTCTTTGTCTTACCAGTCCTCTCTCTATCTACCTCCCCCCCAACCCTCGACGCTTCTACTTCTACAGGATTCAATATAGGACCCCCCCATCCCAATTAACATTTTTACAAAATAGTCCCAATAAAAATCGACCATAGGGCCTCGAATCTTTTACGTCCGATCCTGGATACAATACAGTGACGCCATTTTGACCTAGCTAATACTACTACTACTACTAGTACTACTAAATTTATGACGACATTAATGACGTATAATAAATGATAAAAATTTCAACAATTTTCACAATATTAAAGAATAGAAAAAAATTGCTTTATTAACATTTATTATTGCTTCTATACAAATATAACTATCACTTGACCTCAGTTAGTGTCAATTTATTTTAAATATATTTTATTGTACTTGAAATTTCTTCTTGCTAATTTATTTAAGGCGAAGAGGAATTTTACGTTTTTTTA
This sequence comes from Epicauta chinensis, assembly GCA_021725515.1. Taxonomy (NCBI): domain Eukaryota; kingdom Metazoa; phylum Arthropoda; class Insecta; order Coleoptera; family Meloidae; genus Epicauta; species Epicauta chinensis. The sequence goes on along the minus strand of JAEDXX010000185.1, from coordinate 144,243 downwards.
GTCTTCTGTTTTTTATAAGAATTTCATCAATTTTCAAAAAAAAAATAAATAGATAAATAAATAAATAACTAAAAAAAAAATTGACAGTACGTTAGAAGTGAAACTTCTTAGGTTTATTTATTGGTTTATTTTCTTTCTGTCGTTGCCTGAAGGCTCTATTTTTTTTTCTTATCTCAAACGTCAGAGGGCGCTGTACATCGATCAATCGAGCAACTTTAGACCCAAGTGTTTATTTTACACAGTTGGCAGAACTGACAGCAGAGAGTAGAAGCGACGCTATGGCAACGCTCCCACTCTTCTCTCTCAGCTGTCTACATTAGAGGGGAAGGGTTTCCCTTCACGCTCCGAACAAATTTACTACCCTACCGCACCTAAAGAAGTTTCACTTCGGAAAAAAAAACACCAACCTCATAATCGATTCTGCCGTATAAATCGAAGATTACATAAAATTACCGAAATGTAACGAAACGTTTAGTAATTTTTGTTAATTTTCAACAAAAGAAAAACGTAGCGATACAGATGGAGATCAATGTACTAACATTTATTGTTATACACAACTAGATCCTCAATTTACACGATTGTAATTCGATATAAATCCAGCTTTAAAGAGGTTTAGAAAAAAATAATGAATCCCAATTAACACGATTGAATTTTCAATTATTCCACCACGTAAATGAAGATAGCGATAACAGTTATTTACGATTAAAAGGATAAAAATGTGCACTTTCTTATCGATTAGATTGCCAAATTAATTTGTGCTGCCGTGTTAAGTGAAGGTTATCTATTATTATATATCGAAACAGCTTATACAAAGATTTAAGGCGAATAGGAATCACGTTTTTTAGTCTTGAATAAAGTAATATTTACACGGTCTCACTTTACACGACTTTATCGTATATAATTTACGATTTGGTACTGATTGATATAAAGGTACAGATAAATAATTATCTTTAGATTTTCTTAGAGTGACACAAATAACATTTAACATTATTGTATAACCCGACCTTCAATTTACACAGTTTTTATATGCTTTACTTTGAATCTATTGGAAATTTTGTAAGGATTCTCAATTAATTTACTCGACCCTCAATTTGTACGATTTCTATTTAATATAATTCGAGACACGTTAAAACATGTTTATTAAAAAAAAGTGCCTCGAATTGCACGGTTCCTACAATTCAAGTAAATCAAGAGTAACCGATTTGTTATACGACCGTGTAAAGTGGGGGTTATGTCTACCTTTTAGTTGTTTAGTTTTTTGAACCTGACGACGATTAAGGCTAAGAGGAATCACGATTTAGTTTTTTTTTCCGAATTTTGTCAATTTTCAACAACATAAATAAATAAATAAAGATAACAATTAATACATCCTAAAATCTACACGAAAAAAGAAAAAAACAAAAAAAACAGTTGTTTTTGGGAATTTGGGGGATATCGTATAAAACAAAAACAAAAAATTAATAAATATAAATTATTATAACTACTTAATATGACTGAATGTGACCAAGATATGTTTAAAAGTAAGTATACCTCACGATTACCGCCGCCGTCAAATTGCTTTCGCCGCCCCCAGTTAGCTATTAACAGTGGAGGCGGCGACAGCGACGTATACATACTTTTATGTATTGTACATTCTTTCAGTCATACATGGTCATATTAGTTATATCAAGTCATATTTTTTAATTTTTTAACTTTTCTATGGTGTCCCCCAAGTTCCCAAATACAACCAAAAAAACAAAAAAAGTTGACTAGAATTATTCGAAATAATCTCACAGTGACTAGTTTAGATATATAAGGCGAGGACTAGAGTGAAACCCTCGATTTACACGGCATCTGTCTATACGATTCGTCGTGTAAATCGAAGGTTGTGTTACCTTGTTTCGAATTATTGTAATGAACATACAGCCGAAGCACCTTTACGATGATGTAATGTTTTTGCACGTCGTTTAATACCCTCCAAATAGACATCACGATGGAATAGACCAGCTGCCAATGGTATTGTATCCATACCAGGACGTAAATTAACTTGAAATACACCCCAAACAGGTTTATGATCAGATGTTGTAATCGATGTAACACTATCATAAATTAAACATTTCATATGTGGCAAATCATTCTGGCTATGACTGAAACGACGTTGTTGACGTTGTTTGTATAGAATACGATCCGTGTAGGCTGGTGCACGTTGTTTCGATGATGTATCGAAATTCTGTGTACCTGGATCATACTTTAAAAAAAAATAAAAATAAAAATTAGTGAAGGGAGAAGAAAAGTAGAAACTAACTTTATACGTTGGTGGAAATGTAATTTGTGCCTCTGAGAAACCTTTAAAGGCTGCACCCTCCGATAATACTGAACATAATTGATCATGATGCATATAACCATGTGGTAAATGGGCTGGTAATGGGAATTGGGTACGACTCAACCATTCTAACACTTTATTACGAGGCGTTGCCAAACGGAAATTCAAATCACCGGACCAGAAGACGTAATCGAAATTCTGTGTTACATCTGTTGACAGTAAAATGTACAAATAAATCAAGAAGGCAGTATTCTCCAATATGTCTGCATTAAAATCATACATATAATACTAATATCCTAATATATTGCGAGTTTTTGCCGAAAGTGGCCGAAATCAGAACGGTATAGCAATATCGGACTTCTCTATCAGGACAATTTCGTTGTGCGCGTGCGCTTGCGTTTTTCTGTTCTACTATTGGCTGTTTGTGACATCAGCGCCAACTTATTCATTCTATTTCTATTTCATTATTCGATTTTTCACGCATGAGCAAAAGGGATTCGTCCTGATAGAGAAAAAAATACAAAAATATCATACTTTCTATCTCTCTTTTATCGTGACCCCTTCCTGCATTGTATTTTGACATAAGTCGCAATATATTAGTATTATATATATGATTAAAATCGACTTTTTGTAAATGGAATTAAAGGGTGAATTTGTCTTGCAAAAAGGGTCTTTCCCCTTTTAGTTTACCCCCTCTACTTGTCTCATTTCGTTTGGAGATCGTTTCGTGTAACTTCAACCGGCCGAAGGCGTGACTGTAAATGAAAGAGAGAGAGAGTGACGCCTACCTTTATTCTTATTTTTGCACGGCAAAACCTTGGGAAGATCCAACGAATTGACAATTTTCTTAACATCAGAAACCCGTTCTTTCACCTTCTCCTGATGGGCAGTCAAATGTGCCGTCACAAATAGAAACGATGTACCAAATAGCATAAAGGCACTAGCTATAGCACCTTTGGTACGGAACGCAGTACCTGGACGTACCGATAAACTAGCCTCTTCCGGCATTGAAACATACCAAATTAAATCGCGACGAATAAAAACGGCCAAATGCAAAGTACCTTTTGACAAACAAACAAACAAACAAAAAATCTATCACTTCAATTATTATTGAAATATGGATCGAAATACCTAAAGATATGGAATGATAGAGTAGATGAGACGGTCCTAAAGTCTCCTGTAGACACACCTCCCATTCGAAACGTTCCGAACACGATTCCTGTGTACCGAAAACGAGTATATCCGGGACGTGTTCAACACCAATCGGTAGCACGAAATCGTTCAATTCTCTACCAAAAAAATAAATCGATCATTATACTTTCAGCAAAAAAATACAAAATAATTACTTTGGTGGTGATTGTCCATTCATATTCCACGTCCCCACAAAGATCGTCACTTCACGCTTTGGAAAGATACGATTCAATTCGTACGGTCCTAATAGCGAATTGGCCCCGATTTTACCCTGTAGAAAGTTGCGTTGGCGTGCCTGTGCTGTCGGTATTTGATACAATAATTGTGCTACAATCGTACAAAATTAGTTTAAATTGTGAATTCACAATAAACAAAATCGTACCTTCTTTCATTACGCTCTCGTGACTGATACTTTTCTCATGTAAACGATTCTCATCGCTCAGTAGAGCTGTGTGGTCGTCATCATCGCCGACTGCAGCCACATTACTCTCAGAAGCACTAGAACATCGTCCCAATGGTGAAATCTGCTACAATTCCCAATTAAATTAATAATAATTTTATTAAATATTATTAAAAGTTTACCAAAAATTGTGTGTCTCTCTTTGGACTTAAACTGGATATATTGAGACTTAATGGACGTTTTGATGTTGTTATTGCACGTTGTTTCGATTGTGGACTTGGTTCTTTAGCACTTTGACTACGAGTCACAACAATACCAACTTTATTTGGTATTTTATTCGGTAATAGATATCTGGATAGTGATTTTTTCTGTTTAAATTTCCGATTTTTATCAGTTTCATCCATAATCATATTTAATTGTTTACAAAATTACAAAATTCATCCGATTTGTTTGTATTGTTTCGTACTGTTATAACCATTACAAAATATCGATAATACCCGCATGAATATTATTAAAAATCTAAACTATTATGCTAATTGTGATTAATTATTAGAATTATTGTTAAAAAAATATAATTAATTTATAAATAAATAAATAAAAATTAATTGACTAGAAATTGGAAACATAACCTAGCTTTACTGTCGAAATTGTCAATGATAATTGTAGCGCAACAAACCGATTTATTAAATACCCAAATTGTTTGATTATAATACAATATCGAACAATTTTGCTATCAAAAATTAACTAAAATCGTCATTTTTGTTATGTTAAAATTATAATTGCGTTGAACTGTAAATAATTACCGTTAATATAGAGCGACTTTTAGCCGCCATTATTAATTTTAACCAACGGGATATTACAGGAAACTGTAAATGTAGTAGGACTGCGTTCAGAAATCTATCACTTCTAAATACTGAAAAAAATTACAATTTATTAACTGCTGGTTTATTGAATGTAGTTGAGTTTTAATATCTTTTAAGCGACTATTTAATAATAAAAAGCTAATATCTAACGAAAAAGTCTAGAATTTATGTATGATTAAGTATGATGTACGGTGCGGATGTGGACCTTCAAAGCAGTCTGTTGTGTGAACTTCTTCTCGCACACATCACACTCGTACGGTTTCTCACCGGTATGTACACGCAAATGTACATTCAAATCATTCTTACGGGGGAAGCCCCGATCACAAATATAACAAACGAACGGTTTCTCGCCGCTATGTATCTTTAAATGTAGATTTAAACCGCTCTGTTGTGTGAAACGTTTATCGCACACATCACACTGGTACGGTTTCTCACCGGTATGGACGCGTGAATGGATCTCGATGTCGTTCTTGCGCAGGAAACCCTTATCACAAACGCTACATTTGTACGGTTTCTCATCGGTGTGGATCTTTAAATGTGTCTTTAAATTGTACGGCTTCGTAAACGTTTTACCACAAATATTACAATAGTATGGTCGTTCTTTTGTGTACATCAGCGAGTTGGCCATTAAATTGTTCTGATATGGAAAGAAATTGGGATTTCTTATATTTTTCGATATTTTACCAGTTATCGGTTCTTTGTGGGTCTTTCTGTGGACAGCGATACGTTTACGTCGATGCGCTCTGTGTTGGTGCAATTTTAAACTGCCTTTACGCAGAAACATTTTACTACAATAGCCGCATTGGTATTGTTCGGTTGTATTTGAACTACTCGCCAGATCGTTTCCATCAATAATCGCGTCTGTTTGAACAAATTCTTTGTTATCATTAGACGAACTGTTATCAGTTTTTATAGTGACTAAATCTGGATTATCAGTGGTGCTAGTTCTGGCCGGATAATCGGCACTATTACTCGTACCAATCGAGTCTGAAAATTAAAAAATATTCAATCAAATATTCATCTAGATAGTTGGTGAAGTAACCGATTTGTAGTGGATTATATTCGATTTCGATTGCCTCCTCTTTCGGTGGACAATACAATTGGAAATTGTTGGCATAATGATTGGTACTGTCCAATAGCCAATGTGTATTATAATTCGGATTGTTACAATTGATGCCGTACCGAATTCTCCAATCGGTTTTCACGACCATTTCACGGAAATTTTCGAAACGTTTCAATAACACGAAACATTGAAAACAGACGATTTTCGTATACGGATCATTCTCGTTTATCTTAAAATAATAATAATAATAATAATAATTAAAATTGATTTTTTTTAAATAATAAAAATTTGTTTACAGTTATATTTGTTAGGTCTCCAATGATTCTCCATAATGGTGGATCGAATTTTACACTGAAAATGTTGGCACACAATTCCGGATCGGTTTCCGTATAACACAAACGACAAAATGCCATTATTTTACGCACAATTTATGAGAATTAATTATAAACAAATTGTTTTATTAATTATTGTTTAAATTTCCACAACAATAACAAATCTGCAATTGTTATGCAAATGAGGCGGCGCCAACTGGTGGCGGCTTGCAGAACTAAACTACTGAAATCTGATTGGTCCAACATTAACCAGTGGCGTAACACACTTAATTACCAATGTAATATGAACAACAAAATGTTATTATTAATCAAATTTATACGTTTATACATTATTGTAAAGGAATTTTTGTTAATTATTAGAGTAAGTCTTTTATAATTGTTATTTATACACAATTTACCCAATTCGGGGCGATTTGCAGATCTGTTCCTGGAATTTGATTGGTCTAAACTTGACCAGCGGCGTACCATACGTTCGTATAATATTGTTCTAACGCTTAAGTATGATTGGTCGGTACAATCAGAAATAAAAGTACGAAAAATTTTCCCAAAATCAATGTCTTTCAATATCTTTTAAAATAAAGTATTTAAATGAAACATTTTTTTTTCACATGTTTGTTTTTGATATCACATTTCTAATACAATCAAAAATAGTTTAAATTTAATTCAATTTTAAATGAAATTTCCAATTATTGTTAGGATCATAGAAAAACTTTTGTCTGTGAGTGTACCTCGAATTAAACTTTGAAAAAATAAAATACATTAATTTTTATACCAGAAATCATCGATACAAAGTATCTTATTATACTTAAAAAATAATTAGAAACCAGATATATGCTCCCAAAAGTTATAAATTTTATTTAATTTAAAATAATTAATTCAAATGAGTTTTATTTTTATTCGGTATAGAGTGACAACGCCGCAAAATCTTAGCAACTGTCATATTCTCTAATGTTAGAAGGGAATAGTATGCGTGTACCTGTCTCTATTCAACTTGTACTGTTTTATATTTAAGTTTGAATTTACGCGGTAACATATGTTGCGAGGTTGCCACGTTTCTTTGGTGAATCACACTACCCATTCAATAATATCATACATGACATTCATATTTGTTATTTTTCTCAATAAATAATATTGAAACCAGTTAATATTAATTGCTTATATGCTTCTTGAATATTTAATATATTGGTTTACAAATTTTTCTAATTATATCTTAATTACTATGTTTTAACGTGATTTGGCCGGATGGTGCATTTTCCATTTAAATACGTGTAAATTTGCAATAACTAAAAAATGTTATAACTTTTAAACGGTGTTGGAAGAAAATTTCAAATTTTTTCAGACACTTCAGGAGACTTATTTGAGTAATTTTTTTTTCTCCCTATTCTCATTACTTTCAATAAATCGACAAAACATGCTTAAGTTAAAAATGATTGATTAGTTAATCAGTGATACAGGACCACAGTTTGGGAATCACTTTTTAACACAATGAGTTGATAAGTGTAGCTCTTAACTAGGAGTTATGCAACTAATTATACACTATTAATACGAATGATTTCCTAGATATTTATAATGAAATATAATTAAATAAAATTGCTAAATTATGTAAAATTATGATTAAGTGCATGTATTGAGTTTTTTTGCTATAATTAAGCATTAATGATCTCAATAAAACGCCATAATAAATACAACGATTGTTTCGTTGTTTCGTAATCAAATCAAAGTAGCATTACTTTCTATCAAAATATGTTTACGTTTAGCTTGATTATCCACTTATTTTTGTGTTATTTTCGTAAGTTTTTATCAATATAATTTCAATAAATCACGTATTTACGTAATATTTGCATTTAGTACCGATTTCGGCTTCAATAACGACCGAAATGGAGAAGAACGACATTGTACCGGATGTGATCGATGTAGCACCCACCGAACCGATAGAAATCATCTATTCGAACAATCTAAAAGTCGAAATGGGTAATAAATTAACACCACGTCAAGTCAAAGATCCACCAACAACAATCAAATGGCCAACAATGGAGAATACGTTCTACACGTTATGTTTAACGGATCCGGATGCACCGAGTCGTCAGAATCCGAAATTCCGTGAATTCCATCATTGGTTGATTGGTAATATACCGGGCAATCAAATCGATAAAGGTGACACATTATCGGAATATATCAGTTCAGCACCACCGAAAGGTACCGGCTATCATCGTTACGTATTCTTAATCTATAAACAACCGAATGGACGGATTAATTTCAATGAAACACCACGTTTGAGGAGCAATTCGCGTCATGGTCGACCGAATTTCTCGATACGGAAATTTGCAAAGAAATACAATTTAGGTGATCCGATTGCTGGCAATTTCTATCAAGCCGAATGGGATGATTATGTGCCAATTGTGGCAAACAAATTGAATGGGAAGAAATGATTGAAACAAATTATTGTACAATTCTACGGGTTTTTTTTCAAATAAATTGTGTTTAAATTCGAATACAATTGGCGGGAAATTGACGTCATCACACTAAAGAATTGGTAGGCAGGCAACCCAAAATACACCGGTTTTGCTAATAGTTTGAACGTTGGGCGCCAGAGGTCGCAACTACTCGCAGATTTGAATCAATTACATCAGCTAAATGTTGCTCTCTATTTCTTATAATTAAAAAATTGTATTTTTAGTAAAAAAATACTTAGAAAGATCATATAATAGGAAACAAATTTGACATACTTTAATAATTTGCCATAATTTTGCAGTTTGACCACTAGAGCTACAATTATCTATTGCCGCCAACAGATTTACATTTGAACTACTATAGAGTTGGCAACGTGGCGATCACGTCCGACATTTACTCATAGGTTCTAAACCTGACCAGTGGCGTAACATACGTATGTAAAAATTAGTAAATATAACAATTCAATTGCTGTTAAGGATGATTGGTCGGTACAATCGGAAATAAAAGTATACGAAAAATTTTTACAAAATCAATCTTTCAATATCTTTTAAAATAAAGTATTTCAATGAAAATTATTTTTCACATGTTTGTTTTTATATCAGACTAGCGGACCCGGCGAACTTCGCCTCGCCCCAATTTTAAGCCTTCAGACAAACTTTAGAGTAATAATACAACACAAATATTTAAATTTTCAATGTGATTTATTTGAATGGAATCAGTAGAGAGCGATTTGATGAACAATGTTTTTCGATTTGTTTTCCGGCGCAAAAACAAATAACGAAGACGGTTTCCCAACTCGCGAACATGCAACGTACAGCTGACCGTGCGAAAAACAGGGAAATTCGAGATTAATCCCACAGACTTCTAGTGATTTATTGATTTTCCAATTTTCCGCATTTCGCATTTTCCGCAATTTTCCATGATTTACACTAAGAACTTTCTATTTTTTGATTTGGAAAGCCATTAAGGAATAATTTCACACAAAATTTCATACAAAAACTCGATTTTCGATTTTTCCAATTTTCCGACTTTTCCGGAGGGATTTTCCAAAATTTTCTTCCGTAAAAACCTTCTCCTCGAAAATACGAACAACTGACAAAAAATTTTACAGAAATCGGCCCAGCCGTTCTCATTTTATGAATTACTATACATTTTTTACACCATTTTTATATATATAATAGATTTCTAATACAATCAAAAATAGTTTAAATTTAATTCAATTTTAAATTTTTATATCAGAAATCATCGATACAAAGTATCTTATTATACTTAAAAACAAAATTAGAAACCGCATATATACTCTTAAAAGTTATAAATTTTATTTAATTTAAAATAATTAATTGAAATGAATTTTATTTTTATTCGGTATAGCGTGACAACACCGCAAAATCTTAGCAATTGTCATATTCTCTAATGTTAGAAGGGAATAGTATGCGTGTACCTGTCTCTATTCAACTAGTACTGTTTTCCATTTACGTTTGAATTTACGCGGTAACATATGTTGCGAGATTGCCACGTTTCTTTGGTGAATCACACTACCCATTCAATAATATCATACATGTCACTTCATTTTTGTTATTTTTCTCAATAAATAATATTGAAACCAGTTAATATTAATTGCTTATATGCTTCTTGAATATATATTATTGACAAACCAGATCAACACTATCACTGTGTTATACATGGTTGTGATATTTACAATTTATACACATATGCAATTATAATTAATGTCTTTAAAGGTCCATGGTGCCTTGAAATTATTAAACATTGATTGTCCATTGTTCATTCATTACAATTTATAATTATAATGTTATTCTTGATCTTCAGTATCATTCCAGTTCATTAATGTGATATTTCTGATAGTGAGATTTGTATTATTTGCCATTGATTAGTTGAGGAATTATATGGTTTATGAAAAATGTTTTAATTTTAGGAATAAGGGGAGCTATGATCTGTTTTAGACAGGATAGTAGTGTGTCCACAAGTGAAGTATTGTCTGATGAGTTTTCGGATTCAGTTGTTGTATTTGTGGGATTTGTGATATTTTTAGTTGCGTTAGCGTAAGTGTTGTTTGTGGTGTTGTTCTGTGTCTTGTTCGTTCTGGTGCGGATTATTTGACGTTGTTGCTGGTACTCTTTGTGTACCTTGCAGCCTCTATAGTTTGCAGGATGTTGTTCTCCACAGTTTACGCAAATGGGAGGTTCATTGGATGTTTTATTGCATTTATTTGTTAAATGTTCTCCGTTGCACTTCACACAGCGTGGTTTTAATGCACAATAATTTTTGGTGTGACCATAACGTTGACAATTATGACATTGCGGTATATTCGCTGGTTTTCTTCTTGGTTCTACTGTAACTATTGCTTTGCATATCTGAGTAATTTTATAAATTTCCGCTGCCTTTTCGTTAGGTGTTAATTCTACTGCACACAAAGGCATTGGGTGTTTTTCTTTATTAAGGAGTCGTGTTACTTTTCTAATAGGGAGGTTATATGTTAATAATTCTTCTTTCACTTCTTCAGTTGTTAGCGATGTTGGTATACTTCTTATGATAACTGCAAGAGGTTTGTTGTTGGGATCTTGGAAAGTGTGAAATTCAATTTGATTATCTTGATAAAATTTAGTAAGTTGACGATAATCTTCTTCGTTAGTAAGGTTTACTTTGAGGTGATTATGCTTATAAGTTGTTGTGAATTCATTTTTTGCGTATTTTTTTATGTCATTAATAATTTCCCGATGATTATGTGTACCATGAATAAATATAGGCGGAATCTTATACTTTTTAGTAGTGATTGTGTTAGCATTTTGAGTAGAAGATTGTGGTGTACTCACATGGTTGTCTATTTCAATGGCTTCTATCTCATCAGTTTGTTGGCTGTCATTTTCTTGTTCTAGTACATGATATTTATTTTGTTTAATGAGCTCATCCGGATCCCAAAAATATCTTTTTTGGACTTCATTTGTTGGAGGAGATATTGCGGACGCTTTTCTTTTTGATGATGACATATTGTTTAACTGCCTTGCCGCCCAGAGGCGGCAATGTGTGTGTGATATATATATTTATTTAATTAATTTTTAGATTTTAATTTAATATTTCACAAAAATTTTTTGATAATGTTTTAATCGCTGTTGAGTTTAAGACGCTATCACTGGAATGCAGATATTTGATATCGCCCAAAAACACGTCCGTTCACTTCAACAACTCCGTTTCTTGAATATTTAATCTATTAGTTTGCAAATTTACAAATGTTTTCTAATTATATCTTCATTACTATTTTTTAACGTGATTTGGCCGGATGGTGCATTTTCCATTTAAGTACGTGTAAATTTGCAATAACAAAAAATGTTATATCTTTTAAACGGCGTTGTAAAAAAATTTCTAATTTTTTCTGACACTTCAGGAAACTTATCTGAATAATATGTTTTTTTCAGCATATTCTCATTACTTTCAATATATCGACAAAACATCCTTAAGTTACGTTAACATACGAGGACAATGAGAGCCGCAGTCCGGTTTTTCGTATGTTATAAAGAGCCACACAATAGTAACATAGTAATACTTAAATACAGAATTCGAATTTAATTTCAAATTAATATGGTTATATATCTTATAACGAATTTAAATATTCAATGAGAGCCGCACTTAGCCCAACAAAGAGCCGCAGCGCTTTGCCCACCGTTGATATAATCAGTGATACAGGACCACAGTTTGGGAATCACTGTTTAACTCATTGAGTTGATAATTCTAGCTCTAAAACCTAAAGTAGGCAACCAATTATTCACCATCAAAATGAATGATTTTTCTAGCGATTTATAATAAAATGTAATTAAATAAAATTGCTATATTATGTAAAATTATGATTACGTGAATGTATTGAGTTTTTTTGCTATAATTAAGCATTAATGACCTCAATAAAACGCCATAATAAATACAACGATTGTTTCGTTGTTTCGTAATCAAATCAAAGTAGCATTACTTTCTATCAAAATATGTTTACGTTTAGCTTGATTATCCACTTATTTTTGTGTTATTTTCGTAAGTTTTTATCAATATAAGTTCAATAAATCACGTATTTATGTAATATTTGCATTTAGTACCGATTTCGGCTTCAATAACGACCGAAATGGAGAAGAACGACATTGTACCGGATGTGATCGATGTAGCACCCACCGAACCGATAGAAATCATCTATTCGAACAATCTAAAAGTCCAAATGGGTAATAAATTAACACCACGTCAAGTCAAAGATCCACCAACAACCATCAAATGGCCAACAATCGAGAATACGTTCTACACATTATGTTTAACGGATCCGGATGCACCGAGTCGTCAGAATCCGAAATTCCGTGAATTCCATCATTGGTTGATCGGTAATATACCGGGCAATCAAATCGATAAAGGTGATACGTTATCGGAATATATCAGTTCAGCTCCACCGAAAGATACCGGCTATCATCGTTACGTATTCTTAATCTATAAACAACCGAATGGACGGATTAATTTCAACGAAACACCACGTTTGAGGAGCAATTCGCGTCATGGTCGACCGAATTTCTCGATACGGAAATTTGCAAAGAAATACAATTTAGGCGATCCGATTGCTGGCAATTTCTATCAAGCCGAATGGGATGATTATGTGCCAATTGTGGCAAACAAATTGAATGGGAAGAAATGATTGAAACAGATTATTGTACAATTCTACGGTTTTTTTTTTCAAATAAATTGTGTTTAAATTCGAATACAATTGGCGGAAATTGACGTCATCACACTAAAGAATTGGTAGGCAGGCAACCCAAAATACACCGGTTGTGGCAATAGTTTGAACGTTTGGCGCCAGAGGTCGCAACTACTCGCAGATTTGAGTCAATTACATTAGCTAAATGTCGCTCTCTATTTCTTATATTTAAAAAATTGTATTTATAAAAAAATACTTAGAAAGATCATATAATGGGAAACAAATTTGACACACTGCAATAATTTGGCATAATTCTGTTGTTTGGCTACTAGAGCTACATTTATCTATTGCCGCCAACAGACTTACATTTGAACTACTATAGAGTTGGCAACGTCGCGATCACGTCCGACGTTTAGTTGCAACAACATAACCTCACTTTGGCTCTATACATTTCGTTTGTGAAAAATTTGTGGAAAATGTTACGTCGCCCACCGACCAGTATCGAATTGAAATTGGACGATATCCGCGAATACGAACAGATACGGCAACAGGTGGCCAAAGAACAAGACAAAAAAATGGGTACCAACAACGAACCGTTGGGTTTACCAACGGGACCGAAAAGTAAAGAGGAGATCTATTCGCGTATTGGCTATGTGCCCCCGGATAAGGGGCGAACTAGCCACAATCTTCCCTATTTGCCTTAACCTATAATTATTGTAATTGTTGCATTGCAGATATAAATAAATTATTTGGAATAAAACAGCAGTTTTCTTGTAATAGTTTATAATAATGTTTACTCACAATACACAGTATTTTTTTTTTGTTTATTATTTATAGTATGTACAAAATTTACAAGTAAATATATAGACATCACAATGTTCCCTATAGTTATTTTTTTTTAAACATTTTTTTGTTGTTATAATGCTGGCTATTATTATTAATTTTTTTGTTGTTTTTACTTAATATTAATTATTACATACCTAAAAGTACACTGTACAAGAACATCTTAACGATAATTTTCCTTCCATGAACAAAAAAAGTTGAAATAAAAATAAAATAAATTGAACGCAAAAGCTTAAAGTTAACAAAAAAAAACAAATAACTAAAAACTATATTCACATAGATATTTTACAATATGTAATTTAAAAAAAAATGATTGATTTCATTATTAATATTATTATAATTAATATTCTTTATATATATTTAGATTTATATATAATTATATGCTACATATTTATAATAATTAATATATTAATGTCTATATATATATTTTCTTGTTTTTTTTCCTCTTTAATATAACTTTCATTTAATTTAATAATAATTAGCCATAGTTTCTTATTTTCATCTTCTTTCAAACTACAAAAAACGGGTAACGTTCATCAATTTTTTGAAATATGTAGCTTTTGGAACTTAGTTGCACGGTATTTTTTATACAAACCAACACAAATACTGGAATGTATAAAAAATATACAAATATTATTATTTAAATACTGTTTTTTGTTTTTAAATTACATCCTATAAACAATTCTATTTATGTTCCAAAATATATGGAGAGCAAAAACAAAAATGTAATTTAAAATCAAATTCTCATATAAATTAAAAACAAAAAAATCCGCTTCCTAAAATTATTATAAAATAAGAATCAGCAGCAACAAAGTTTCAAAAAATATTTCAACTTAAATTACTTTCTGCACTTAACTAAAAATTCTTGTTAAATTTGCTTTTGTAGTTGAAACAAATTTTACAAGAATAACAAAAAAAACCACAAAGATTATAATTAAATATATAAAAAGAAATAATAATAAAATAAAATAAAAGATCTTAACAAAAAGAAAAATTACATAACTACTAAGTTCAATGAGATCTTTTCAAACAGGGCAAATTTTTTAAAATATTCATATAATTTTATAACTTTATACTTTTTTTTTTAATTATTTTAATTTAATCAAGAAATCACAGTGAAACCTTAAATATTAATAGTTTTCTTTTTAAGTAAATTCATTCTTGTTTTTCTTTTTTTTTTAAATCAACTAGAGAGGTATTCTCTCTGTTTGTCCTTGTTTTTTTTGTTAAAACAAAAATAGTGGTGGTTCTCCGAAATTTCCTCAATCTGCTACAAGTCTTTCGTTTTTGTTACAATAATACAATAAGAGAAATAGTAGTAGTTGTAATAGAATTACGAGATAATAGTAGTGGTAATTTAAAATTGTGATAAGGATGTTATCATACTGTAGTAATAACAATGAGTAGATGTGCAATATCTGCAACACGTTCCAATAAACTAGGTGCTATCCGTCTTAGATTCTCGTTGACGAAATCACATGATGGAAAGATGTGTACAACATAGGCAGGCTATAAATAACATCAATTAAATTAATAACAAAGCTAGCTAATTAGAATTTGACAAAAAAAAAAGAGTAAAACTTACAGGTTGTGTTGTTCCCGGTGCCGCTACATTCACAATACCGGCAGCTTGTTTCTGTTGTAGGTACGTTATGAAACCATTTGTTAGATTTGTTGATTGTTTCAATACGTCCATATGGTCGTGGCCGCATGGTAATGCCAATAACATACAATGTTCATTCTCCATCTAGAAATGATTTGCGTAATTAAAATTTGCACAATTTCAGACAACGGGGGTGAGATGAAAAATTCCGGGCCTGATACAGATCTAGAGCGTTGTTGCAACGGTTTATCGATTTTGCATTGTTTCATCCTTTATTAGGGGCCGTTCAAAAATTACGTAACGCTTGTAAGGAGGGGGGGGTTGCGTTAAAGCGTTATTTTTTGTTACATAGGCGTGAGGTGGTGGTGGTGCGTATGTTACATAACACCAATTTTGTTTGTTTATTTATACCAATACCTTTTAAATAAAGTTTTTGTTTTACATTTTTAAATAAATTGCTTGTTTATTGGGGAGATGGATGGTGGTGGGGGCGTCGATTGTTACATAATTTTAAAGGGGAATTACTCAAAGTGTTACAGAAAATTACAGTCCATTAAATTGACTTTCCGGAAAGATGGACAAATTAGAAATTCGTGCTGAGATTAAGTATTTTTTTTCTGAAAGACTTGGCTGCAAACAAACAAGAGCTTCATTCGACATCAAATACGACCGTTAAACTTTGAATTACAGAATTCAAGCACCAAAGGTGAGCCTCGAAATGAACGCCCCCTGGAGATGACTACGCTAGAAATCATTTTTTTGGAATGCACGTGTGATAATTTATATCGATTATCTAGAAAAGGGTAGAACAATAAATGGGGAATATTGTGTAATCCTAATCAGCGTCTGAACGATAAAATGAAAACAAAACGGCCGCATTTGGCGAAGAAAAAAGTGCCTTTCCATCAGGACAATGCTCCGGGCTCACAATTCGACAAACTACGTTTATCATCTGTTCCCCAATCTAAAAACTGGCTTGGAGGAAAGAGATTTTCAAATAATAAAGAACTTATTGTTGTAGTAAATGGATATTTTAACGATTTTGGCAAATCCACGTAGAGAAGATACATAAGCGCTACAGTGAAGCGCTGGGGTAAATGTATAGGCCTCGATGGTGATTGCTTTGAAAAATCAATTTAAAAAATCCCGAAGAAACAAATGTTTTCTTGTCTAAGTTCCGGAACTTTTCATCCCACGCCCATAAATAACATAGATCGGGGATCGCAACTTCTGGTTCACGCCTCAAATTTAGAATACAATTAAAGCCTTCAAAGATTCCCATAAACTGATTCACAAAGTATGTAATAGGGGAAATACGTACAAAATGACATATACGTACAAAATGACATAGGCACCATATTTTGCATATGACGGCCTCTAGCGCACAACTGACAATCGTATCACGTGACCCTAAGGGCTTTTACCAACCTGTCAAAACGTGAAGGCGCGCATTGTATTCATTCGTGTGTTATAGCCGACGAAAATTTTTGGTAAGTTACAAGTTTTTTTCGTTGCAACAAGTTTTTTGTGATTATGTTATGTTTTTCGCTATGTTATCTATTTGTGTAGCATTTATTTTAGTCCTCAAGAATTTGTTGTTGCACTAATATAACTTTTTTCATAAAAAACATCCTCTTTGCATTTATTTTTGAATTTCGTTGCTTTACAAGCTGATATGGACAAAACGACATATGTAAACAACGGACAAAATGACATAGGTTTGTCATATTGTTCATAAAAGTTTAGTGAAGTAGATTACGTTTATTTAAAGCTCTGAAGTTTTTAAAAGCACTAAATCCTGAAATATTTCCCGATTATATGTACGAACCTCCGGAGACTACAAGCATACCACTGGAAGACATCTCTAATGCGCAATATTATCAGCAAACGGCTCCTAGTCCAGGTTTCATAGCTGGACCATCTACACTGCAAAGCGATCATTTTTGCTTCCTTTTACATATGATACAACTACACCCCAGTCCCAGTTTATAAGTGCACAAGGAAAACGTAAGCCAAAGACTCGACAAACCTCTTTAGTTTTGATTTCTAGTCTAAATATGAAAACAATTAAATCAAAAAATGAGCCCAAAGTTCCCCCAAAGAAGAAGAAACGAAGCGTTACTAAAACATTATTTGAAGACGATAGTCAAGAAGAAAATTTTCCTGATAACTCTCAAGATGATGAAGAAGACTGTGCATGCAACGATCTTTTTTCCCGATCAAAGCATAGAGATGACTGGTTGCAATGCTTAAATTGTTCACATTGGGCTCATACTTCTTGTGCTGACGTTCCTAAACGAACCAAACGTTTTACTTGTGAACTTTGCCAGTAATTTTAAAGCTTTAATGTGTATGTCATTTTGTCCATAGCATATGAACAAAGCGGATTTTGGATGATCTCGGTTAAACGAGAATATTTTTTGTTTTTGTTATATTTATCTTTTGAATGTTTATTAGATTTCATAGATAAAGAACCAAAGATGATTGGTGTAAAATATGACAGTGATGCGATTTACCAATAAAGAGAAATGACCCAAATACAAAACTCTATGTCATTTTGTACGTATTTCCCCTATAACTTTGAGAACTTCATTCAGCATATTAAAGCCTGGATTGTTATCGAATTCATTCTGAAAATTGGTACAAACCTGCATCTTTCTAGCAACACCTTCAACTTGTGGCGGCTCCAAACGCATCCGTTGAAAAATCCGTAACGGTGGCGTTGATCCATCTGTATTTTTCGGTAGACTACATTTCGCCACCGATTCATTACCTGATACGAAATACATTTGTACAGCAGCTTGATCGTTTTTCAATGCTAATAAACCTTGCCACATACACGGATATTGCTAATAAAATACAAACAATTATTAATAATAATTATTATTATAATAAATAATAAAAGACCTACTTTAAGTAACATTAAGAGACTCTCAGCTTGTGGTGGTACTTGACTGGCATGCGGCGGTGTGGCAGCTTGTAAACCACGTTGTGTTGCCGGTGCATCAACGCCAATATGTCGAGCCACAGCACCCATTAAATTACCAGCTGCTCCCAATCCAGCACCCATAATTAAATGACTAGTTGATGATAATGGTGGCGGTGGTGGTGGTGGTATTGTTAAACGTTCACTATTTGTATTATTATTATTATTACTATTACCACCATTACCAACCATATGACTATTAACAAATGCCGAATGACTACTTAATGGTCGATCTGGTGGTGGTAAATGACCACCTAATGCCGCTATATGTGTTGTTGTACGTTCATTGGCTAATGCCGTTAATGAACCATGACTTGTTAATGGTCGATGGGCTGGTGGTGGTTCTGCTGTCTGTTGGTAATGTTGATAGTGTTGCATACGTGCTGAATGTAAATTATAAACTTGTGGAGAATCTATTTATTAAAAAGAAAAACAAAATTAATATTTTAGATGTAATTAATTAATTAATTAAAGATATAGAGACAATCTCAGATATTATTTAGTCCGAAACGGGCCCTCCCCGTGCTATCCGGGTATTGGGGTAATATTTTAATTAATTATAAAATTAATAAAGAATTTACCAGTTGTACGATCATGGGGTGAATGTAAACTGTGCGCCACTATTGCTGTACGTCCCGTTAACGATAAACCACTAACTGGATCCGATGATGGTGGTGGTGGACGTGGTGTTATCGTTAAACTATCCCGTCGTAATTCTAATGGCGGTGATGTAATCGGTGCCTCTTCACCTTCATGTCCATCATTCGATTTCTCTAAACTACTGGCCACCATTGGTGAACGTGGCAACTGATATGATTGTCGTAAGAATTGGTATTGCATTACAGATGGATGCATATAGTGAGCTGGTGGTAGATCGTGTGGACGTAATGTTACCGAACCAGGATAATGGGCAATTGCTTCAGCCTGAAATTTACAAGAAACATTAAATAACAATTAAATTTGATATATAATTTAATTAATAAATTAATTAGTATTATAGTTAAGAAGTAGCAAAAAAAAAATCACCTGAGGTGATGGTGAATTTTGATGAGCCGGCGGTGGACTCCGGCTACGATTATAAAGATTCCTCTCCCCATGCTGTTTTGGCAATTGTTAGTAAAAAGCATTAGTATTATTTATTATTATTATTAATTTAAATAATTTTCCAACTTACCAAACTCGCTTCATATGGTGGTACAGGCATTGTTGGCTGATGTCGTCCAGTTTGTTGGCCTTGTGGTGATAAATTTGTTGTTGTTCTCGGCACACCACTTGTCAATATCATACCGCTTGATGTCAAATCGATTTTCGGTGTAGGTGGTTCGATTACACCTTTCGTTAATGGTACACCACCACCATTTTGTTGTTGTAGATGATGTTGTTGTTGTTGATGGTGATGATGGATGATACGATTCTGATTTCCTGGTACTAAACCTTGCAATGGTCCTTTTGGTGGTGTTGTTGTTGCTGCAATCGGTGGACTTGCCGCAACCGGTAACGATAACATCTGTTGTGGATGATGGTGATGCTGATGATGATGTGATGGTAAATTGGGTTGTTTCATATTTTTCGGTGGTAATTGCGTTACAATATGTTTCATTTGTTGTTGTTGTTGTTGTTGATGGGGTAATGAAGGTTGTTTCAAATGAGCTACTTGTGTATTAATCATCTGTTGTGATGGATTATTTGGTAATTGTTGTACCAATATTGGTTTTGATACAATTTGTTGTTGTTGTAGTAGTTGTTGATGTTGTTGCGGTGATGTTTGTTGTTGTTTCGGTGTTAATTGTAGAATTTTCGTTTGTGCCGCTGATGCTGGTATACCAGGCGACATTGGTGAACGTGATGGTGATACGGTACGATTCAAAGCTGGTACTGCTAATCGTGGTGATAGATGCGATGTTGTTGGGTAATTCGCTAGCGAAACATTTACATTTAATGGTGACGTTTGTGATTGTTGTAAATGTTGTTGTTGTTGTTGTTGTATCACCATTGGTGTTGTCTTTTTAATTGGTAAAGTTATCGGTTGTTGTTGTGGTGGTTGTTGTAGTTGTTGTTGTTGTTGGGCAGCTTGTGATGACAATACATGCGCCTTCAATGTTGGATGTTTCGGTTTTATTGCCGTCGTTGTTGTTGTTGTTGTTGTTGTTGCTACTGTTGTTGATGCTACAATTGTTGTGGTTATTGGTACAGTTGCTGTAGCCGATTTTGGTGTTGTTATTACAGATTGTTGTTGATTCATATTAGGAGCACTAGAAGTAGCTCCTGGTAACGGGATATAACGACCTTCTTCACATTCACGCATTGGTGTTAAAACACCTGTAACAGGATCAATTAATGGTATCGGTTCTTGATTGTTTATTAACGATTCATTTTTAATACGTCTCAACATTGCCGCTTTCATTCCTTCTTTCAATTCCATCTTTTCATTTGTTTCAACTTTAGTTTTATCAATTGTAGCTGTTACTACAACCGATTGTTGTTGTGGTTGTTGTTGATTTGTTGTTTGTATCGTATCATTATTCTCAACTTTATTATTATCCAAATCATGTTTATTAATTTGATTTGTTTTGATTTCATCATTTGATGAATCGTCATGTTGTTCTGAAGTTTGTCGACGTCTACCACCACCACGTGGTGATTTCCTTGGTTGTTCTTGTGTTAAACACATTTTATTACCGAAATTCTGGCGTGTCGATCGACGTACACCAACAGTTTGATTACCACCAAATCGTGTCACAACTGTATTCTTAACAACATCCTCAATTGTATCATCAACGGTATTACGTAAAACATCACGTTCTTGTAAACGTCTTGATTTACGTGTATTTGTTGCAACAACAACAGGCGATAGAAACTCTTCTTGTTGTTGTTTATTATGATGATTCTCAACAACAACAGATTTAATTGTTTCGATTTGATTATCCTTCACCACATCTTTCGTATTCTCAAGATTTTGTTCATTTGTTATTTCACTTGTTTGTATTGTTGTTGTAATTGGATTATTTCCATCATTAATTACACTACCAACGGCCGGTGATTTAATTGTAAGTATCAATCTAGGACGTTCCTCTTTATTGTTTAGATTTGTGGTTGAATTTGTTGTTGTCGTCTCATCTGGATCATCTCTAAATTCATAAATATCGGTCGATTCTGATTCAGATTTCGATAATTTACGTTCACCTTTCTGTCGATTACCACCACGTCCACGTTTCGTTGGTGCTGCTGGTGTTGTTATTGGTGGTGGAATAGTTGTTGGTATTTCTTTATTTTTCGTACGTCTTGTTTGTATACCACTACCACGTTCTATACCATTATTTGCAGCATTACCACCACCACGACCTTTACGGCCACGTGTACCACGACCACCACGACGTCCACTACCTATTGGTGGTGGTCGCGTTATTAATACCTCCTTTTCTTCATCATTCTCATCGAATTGTTGTTCAACAACACTATTATTATCATCTGGATCATCTTTTTTAATTGTTGTTACATCTAATTTCTGTTCATTTTGAATTAATTCTTCATTACTACTACTACTATTATTATTCGGATGATTATTGGAGGTTTCATCATTATGATCGGATAATTCATCAGCTGAACATAGTGTTTTTATCACTGAATCAATATTAACTTCTTTAACTGACCAATAATCACTATCTTCTTTATTATTATCATCGATAATACTCTCATCTTTAATTTGTTCTTTAATAATTGATTCTTTAACAATTTTATCTTCGTGTTTATCTAAGATTTCATCAGTTTTCTGTTCGATTTTAATCGATTCATCAACTTTATTATTACCACTACCATCATCATCATGATCAACAGTCTCCTTTTTAATATGATCAATTGCAATCGTGTCATTTTTATTTTCAACAACCGTCTCATCTTCATTTTTAACAATTTCATTCTTTACAATTGGTTTTTGTAATTGTTGTTCGTCAATTTTACCAACATCTTCTTCAACTTTTAGTTGATCATCATCTTTTGTTTCTTCTTTAATTGCAACCGATTCGGATTGATGATCTTCTTCTTTCATTAAATCTGGCAATTTTATTGTTTCATTTGTTATTGTCGGCAATTCCGATTGTAGATTTGGTGTTTCTTTAATCACCGGTGTTGTAAAACTCTTCTGTTCGACTTGTGGTTGTAATGGTGCCAATAATGGTGGCGATCTCGGTATTTGATTGAAAAATGTAGTCTTCGGCAATTCTTCCTTATTTACTACCGCATTCTCTACTGCAGTTGTTGTTACTGTTGTTGTTGTTAACGGTGGTAGATTACAAGAGAATGTCGGCGGTGGTCGTACTGGTATCGAAATCGTTCGTGGTAAACTTGTCTGTACCAACATCCGCGATGGTGGATATTGTGATGCAACCACAACACTTTGATTCTTTGGTGTTGTTACTGCCGATTCTATTGTTGTTGATGGTATTTCGTTATGTTGTGCCACTTGAGCTTGTGGTAATAGAATTGTTGTGGGTGTTTTCGGTTTTGATGCCATTATCGGTTTTATTGGTAAACGATTCAATGATAAATTCGTTGATTGTTGTACAGTTGTTGTTGGTTTCGTTAAAATTGCTAATGGTGGATAATTTGGTTCTGGTACTTTTATCGAACCAGTACGTACTAAAACTGTTGCCGTTGTTGTTGTTATTGGGGCAACAGTTGTTGTAGTCGTTGTTGTTGTTGTTGTTGTTGTTGGAGTAGTAGCCGTTGTATTTTTATCATTCCACGTTTGGGAAATAACCGAACGCGTCTCTGATAATGCAGGCAAACTTGTTGTTATTGTTACAGCTGGTTCAGTTTTAATTGTTGTTGTTGTAGTTGTTGTTTCTAAAATAACAGACGGTGTAATTGGTCGTGTTTTAATCGGTGTTAATGATGGCGGACTACCGATATTTAATATATTTTTAATTTTATCATCATTACGATAGATATTACCACCATTATTATTATTTGGAATTTCTGGTGGTGTTTTTGATTGATTTATAGTATCGTTAATTTCTGGTGTTTTTGGTGGTTGATCAAATCGTACAATATTCTCATCTTGTTCATCTGTATCTGTATCAATTTGTAATTCATGTTCACTCTGTGGTGTATCCGGTTTAATTATATCATCATCATCATCAATTAGATGAGCATTATTATTATTACTATTATTATTGTTATTATTATTATTATTATTCAAACTTTGTACAGCTTTTTGCATCTCTTCATCATCTTGTTGTTGTGTTAAATTATCACTTTCAATACTACAATTATTCAAATCACCATCTACAACAACCTCCTGTAATGAATCATTTCCAACAACAACAACAACAGGTGTTGTTATTGCTGCCGTTGTTGTTGCTACAGCTGCAGTTGTTGTTGTAATTGTTGAAGTTGTTGATGTTGTTGTTGTTGTTACAATTTCTGTACCAGTTGTTGTTACAATCTCATTATTACTACCACTACTATCATTATGATTACTACTATTATTATTATTATTATCGTAACATTCATTAAATTCTTCATTGTTGTTATTACTGTTATTGTTATTATTAGTATTATTACTATTATTATTATTATTATTATTGGGAGTATTATTAGTAGTAGCACCAAAACTTTCACCCAATAGTGCTGCAACAGCATCTTCGGTTTCTTCTTGTGATATAACAACACGTGGTTGTTTCTCTTCTGTTGTTTCCTGTACTTCTTGTTTTATATCATCGATTATTGTTGTTGGTTTATCTTGATCGAAATCTGATATTGATTTGACAGCATTCTCATGGATCTTCTCATCGATTTCACCAAAACCCGGTATGAATTTATCACGTTTCTTCTCTTTATTATTACTATTATTGGTATTATTAGTTATTAAATCATTCCTAGGTGATGGTTCTTTTGTTATCGATATCGATGATGTAGATAATGATGATGATGATGATGATGATGAAGACGTTGATGATGCTGAAGATAAAGGTGGAGGTGTCGGAGGTGGTGGTGGTGAATTGGGTAAATCCAATAAATTCGGTAGACTTTGTTGTTTTGTTAAAGTATCAATTTCATTCTTCACCATTGTTGTATCATCTTCAACAACATCATCATCATCGCCACGTTCAATTTTTATTTTATTCTTTTGATGATGATGATGGTGATGGTGATGGTGGTGGTGATGATGTTTCTTCTCCTCTTTACTCTTCTTACGTTTCTTCTTCTTTTCACGTGTTTCTTTACGTTCATCTTTACGATTATTTAAATGATAATCATCATTATTACGATTATAATTATTATCATCATCATCATCATGTTTTTCTTGTTGTTGTTGTTGTTGTTCGGTATTTTTATTAATTTCTACACTTTCATCACCATCATCTTTAATATTAGCTTCCAATTGTTTACCCATATCAATATAATCCATACTATTATCATTTAATATCTCATGATTCGGTTGTTGATCATCATCCTGTTGTAATAATCGTTGTTTCTCTTTATCGCGCCGTTTCTTCTCTTTACGTCTACGATGCTGCTCCTCTTTGTAACTATCACGTTCTTTGATTTCGTTCTTGAAGGATTTTTCATGATCTGAATCACTCTCATGTTGTTGTTGTTGTTGTTGTTGTGGTTGTGGCTGTTGTTCATGATTATTAAATCGTTCAATTTTGAACGAATTCGACGATTTATGATCGGATTGTTCCGATTCTTTCAAACCACTCTCTGAATCCTCTGATAATGAACCGAAAATATTCTCAATTTTATCATCACGTTTCGTATCTGATGATTTAATTGTATCTTTCTTTTTCGATTTTTTCGATGATTTATCAACACCACCACCACCACCACCACGATCCTCTTTCGATTTATCGCGACGTTTCTCTTTCTTATTGTGTTGTTTCTTTTTATCGTGATGTTTCTTCTCCGCAACAACACCACCACCAACGCTTTCAGTTGTTTGTTGTTGTTGTTGTTCGGTAATAGTTAAATTGAAATTTTCTTCACTACTAATCGAATGTTTCTGTCGTTTCTGTTTCTTTTTATGCTTCTTACGGATCTCGTTGCGTTCTTTACGTTGCTGTTGTAAATCGGTACTTTCATCAGCCGATGAATTATCATTGAATGATAATCGATTGTATTGTGATTGGTCGTTTTTATTTGTATCAATCGGTGGTGATGGTGAATTACCAAAGATTTGTACATTCATTTGTTCCACTTTAATCTTATTATTAAATGAATGATGATGATGCTGCGAATGGTGGTGGTGGGGATGATGATGATGATCGAGATCATCTTCTGAAAATATCGTCGAACGTTGTATTATTGATGATGATTTCTTTATAATCTCATCATCGGAACTATCACTTTGTATACGTGATTTGATCTTTTGTTGTTTCTTACAACGATCATCTTCACTTGTCTCAATTGGATCAATTGATTTCTGTTTATGTCGATCCGAATCTGAATCCGTTGTTGTTGTTGTACAAATTTCACGTTTCTTATTCTTCTTTTGATTATTCTCCTCTTCATCTGAACTAACAATCAATAACATACGACTGGTACGTTTCGTTTTAATAATCTCATTATTTTTATTTGGTGATAATTGTTGTTGTTGTTGTGTTGTTTCACGTTCACTATCCGTATCCTCTTCATCCCATGATGTTGAACGTTTCTTTTCTTCACGTTTAGCACGACTCTGTTTCAATTGACTAAATTTCGCTTTGATCTTCTCTTGACGTTTCTCCTCTTCTTGTTTCTGTTGCATATTCTTACAACTGCGTGCTTTCACTTTATCGTACATTGAAATATAAGCTGGCTCATCATCGACAATATCAAAGATTGAATGTTTCTTTGGTTCATCTGAATCGGAATTATCACTACTATTTTGTGTTATTTTCCTTATCCGTTGTTGTTCTTTCTTTAGATATTTTCTCTCATCATTATTACCACTATTATTATGACTATTAATATTATTATTATTATTGTTGTTGTTATTATTACTAGAGATAGTTTTCTGATTATTTAAATCGTTCTTATTACATTTCTCTAAATTCGTATTTTGTTGTTGTTTATTGTTATTATCTTTTTTATTATTAGTATCAAATTTTTTATCATCTTTTTTATTACCACTACTATCATCATCTTCAGATTTCTTTTTCTCTTTGCGTTGTTGTTGTTGTTTTTGTTGTAGATCATCAGATTTCTCACTAGTTGCCGGTGATTTTTCACGACTTTTACTCTTAATTTTGTGTTTCTCAAATTTTTGTTGTAATTTATTTTTATGGCGTTCCTCCCGTTCTTTACTCCTCTGTTTCTCATCATCCTTAATATTATTATTATTATTATTGTTACTATTATTAATATTACCACTACTACTATTTTTATTATTATTATCACGAATTTTATCATCATAAATCCTATTATTTTTATTCGTATTATTGTTATTATTATTGTGTTTGTTTTTCGATTTCTCCTCTTTAGAATCTCGCCTTTCTGTTATTTTCTTACTATTATTATTATTGTTGTTGTTGTTGTTATTATTATTATTATTATTATGTTGTTCTAATTTGATCTTTTTCGAATCTTCAATCAAATTCTCATAACTATCATAACTACTACCACGTCTCTTATTATCGATCATTGCTGGTAAACTATTATTCCGTTCTTTACGTTTATTGATATCAATCTTATTATTATTATCATGTATTTTATTATTGTTATTATTATTATTATTCTTGTTGTTATTATCAAAATCGATCGACATATGTCGACATTCTATCGATATTTTTGTATCTTTTTGTTGTTTCTGTTCTTGTTGTTGTTTATTAATATTATCATAAATATTATTATCGCGATTCTCTTTTATACTATCTTTACGTTTCTCAATTATTGTTGTATTATTATCATTGAAAAGTTTCGATTTTTCTTGTCGATGTTTCTCATCATCACGTTTCTTTTGTTCTTTCGTTATATCATCATTAAATTCTTTCTCTTTTTTAATATTATTATTATTATTATTAATATTGTGTTGTTGTTCTATTCGTTCTTTTTCCAATTCATTTTCACGTTCTAAACGTTCACGTTCAAATTTCTCCCGTTCTAAACGTTCCTTCTCCAATTTCTCTTTCTCTAATTTTTCACGTTCTAATTTATTATCATCGTGTTGTTGTTTTAAAATTGTTGTTTCTTTCGTTTCAAAACAATTATCATCGTGTCTTTTATGTGTAATTACAGTATCACTATTTCGTCGTAATTTAATTAAATCACTACTACCACCACCACAATTATTATTATTATTATTATTATTTGAACGTGGTGAACTATTCGTTGAATCTCTACGACACACAATCTTATCACCACCACTATTTTTATTTTTTATAACCAAAAGTTTATCATTTGTTTCACTCAAATTAGGAATGTTATGATTTTTATTATCACTACTTTTTGTTGTTGTTGTTGATGTTGTTGTAGTTGTTGTTGCTGTTGTTGTTGTTGTTGTTCCTATTACACTAGTTTTATTAACAACTTTACTAAATGTTCGATTATCACAAGAGACAGTTGTGCACGGTTTCAGTCTATTATTATCACCATGACTATTGCCCCTATTTATTGTACTTGTTGTTGTTGTTGTTGTGGTTGTTGTTGATGTAAATGTTGCTGTTGGTGATGTTACTATTGTATTTGGTGGATGACTTGGGAACGGATATTGCAGACCTTTTGCTGGTGTTGTTACATTCGTACCTAAATCAATTATTAATTAAATTAAAATATCAATAAAATTCTCACAGAGATTTATATCAATTTTTACCTGCTGCTGATCGTGGTGATAGTATCGTTGGTGGTTTCGAATTGATTGCTGTTGTTATTTTTAATAATGATGTTGCTGTTGTTGTTGATGGTGATGGAGTTGTTGTTGTTGTGGTTGTTGTAACTGTTGTAATTGTTGCTACTGCTGTTGTTAATAGTAATGTTGTTATTGTTGCTGCTGTTGTTGTTGTTGTTGTTGTTGTTACTACAGGTTGTGTAATTGTTGTTGGTGTTGTTTGTCCAGTTGTTATTGTTGTTAAAATAGATGGAATTTGTACACAACTACTAACGATACGTGACGAAAAACTAGAAAACTCCTTTGGTTCATATTTCTCACCAACATTCTCTAAACGTTTCAAATCCTCATCAAATACAGAACGTTTCGCCATCACAGATTTAACAATTTCAGATGGTTGTACTTCTTTTAAATCTAAATCTAATAATTTATGTTTGAAACGGAAACGGGCTGCATCAATTTTAGCTGCAAATCCAATACCACCACTACCACCACTACCACCATCACTACAATTATTACTATTGTTCTGATTGTTATTACAATTATTATTATTATTATTAATATTTGTTGTTGTTGGTGTTGATGCTGTTGTTGTTGTTTGTGTATTACATAATGCTCTCGAACCTGACCATTTCTCATATTTCTCATCCAATGAACGTATCCGTTCATCTAATGATGGTGATGGTGGCATCAAATCACTACTACTATCACTTGAATTTGAACTTAGACTTGGTGGTCGTGGTGGTGGTGATGCTGGTGGCGGTACTAATTGTTGTTGTACAACCACTACTGGTGGACTAGGTGGTTTGATTTGATGATTTAAAAAACTCAACGATAACGATGATGATGATGACGATGATGATGATGAGGACGATGATGACGATGAAGAGGACGATGATGATGATGATGATGAAGATGATATTCGAGGACTTGTTACAGCAGCCGGTGGTGGACTAGACAATATCGTATCTTTTTGATTGTTTTTATTACCAGCAACTGAGATACTGCCACGATTCATCACTTGTGCCGCAAATCGTGGTAATGGTAATGTTAATGGGCCTTCACGTTCTCTTGGTATACGGCGTGGTTCAGTTGGGAAATGTTCCGGCCGTTCATCAACTAATGGTGTACCAGGCCGTGAACCACCTATACTCTCCGAACCGGAATGATCATAATGATGTGCTGTCTGCCTATTATTATTATTACTATTATTTGTTGATGTTGTTCCAATTGTATTACCACTTGTATCACTACCACCAGTCTTTCTTCTCTTACATACAGCATGTGGTAAATATGATGATGATGTTGCTGATGATGATGTTGTTGTTGATGTTGATGTTGTTGTTGTTGTTGTTGATGGTAAAATTTGTAAATCTCGATGCTTATTATTATTATCAATTGATGGACGTCGATGATGTTTTAAATTTGTATCAGATAAACGACGTATTTCCATTACTTTACGATGATCACGATTCGTTTCAATTATAACATCACTTGTATTATCTAATAAATCTAATTTTAAACGTTTCTTTGGACTAACTAATTCATCACCTGAACTAGGACATTCCTCCAATTGTTCTAATAAATGGACACGTTCTTTCTGTAAATTCCTTATATCCGGTTGTAGAAATGATGATGATTGTACACTATTGGAATGATGATCACCACCACTATTATTATTATTATTATTACAACCACTATTAATATTATTATTATTAGGATTATTATTATTAACACCACCACTATTCGTTAATAAAGTCCTTGTAGTTCCTGTTGTTGTTGTTTCAATTTGATCAATCGATGGACTATTATTATTATTATTATTATTATGATTATAATTATTATATTCATGATCATAATTATCATCATGTGATGCACCAGATCCTTGACTATATTCATCATAATTACGAAAATTTCGTTCAATTGTTGTTGTTGCTGTGGCTGTTGGTGTTGTTATTGTTGTTGTTTGATAATCATTTGGTTGTTCATAATAATCAGCAGTTGTTGTAGCAAAACGTCGTGACGATGATGATCGTGAACTACTACGATGTGGTGTTGTACTTGGTGATGGTATTATTGATTGATTTGTTGTTGAACGGTTACTATAAGATGATGTACGTGGCCGTGTTGGTGTATCATAACGACTATAAACAAAAAAATAATTATATTAATAACAATTCTTCCTTATGTACTATAACAATAATTCGCATAGTTACCTATAGCTGGTTGCTATTAGTTTTTATAAACAACTAGCAATTGTTTTTGTTTATTTGTTTCTTTTGTTTTATACGTAAAATTCAAACTGTATGTCTTCTTCAATTGCTCCAAAATGTTTGCTATTCAGTAAGAAATTAATTCTGCTTACAATTTTTATATCATAAGACTATTCAAAAATGAAACAGAAGCAGTTGTGTATCAAATTTGTTACCGGAAAAATTAAGGGTAATGTTCGTTTGTTTTCATACATTACCTTTGAATTTTCCGGCAAAAAATTTGATACACAACTGCTTTCGCTTCCGGTTTTTAAATATTTTAAAAATTGCCGTAGAATTAATTTTTCGCCAAATAGCAAACATTTTGAAACACAATCGAAAAAGACGAACAGTTTGTATTTTACGAACGAAACAAAAGAACTAAATAAATAAGAACAATTGCTAGTTGTTTTGTAAAAATCCATAGCAATCAATACAGGTAACTATGAGAATTATTATTTTTTTTTAGAACGTACTATAACAATAATTCGCATAGTTACATATGGCTGGTTGCTATTAGTTTTTATAAACAACTAGCAATTGTTTTTATTTATTTGTTTCTTTTGTTTTATACGTAAAATTCAAACTGTGTCTTCTTCAATTGCTCCAAAATGTTTGCTATTCGGTAAGAAATTAATTCTGCTTAGATTTTTATATCACAAAACTATTCAAAAATGAAACAGAAGCAGTTGTATTATCAATTTGTTGTCGGAAAAATCAAGTGTAATATTACCTTTGAATTTTCCGGCAAAAAATTTTACACAATTACTTCTGCTTCCGTCTTTTAAATATTTTAAAAATTGTCGTAGAATTAATTTTTCGCCGAATAGCAAACATTTTGAAAAGCAATCGAAAAAGACAAGCAATGTGTATTTTACGAAAGAAACAAAAGAACTAAATAAACAAAAACAATTGCTAGTTTTGTAAAAATCCATAGCAACCAGGTAACTATGCGAATTATTGCTGCTCTAGAACTGTCAGAAAATTTACAAAAAATTAAGTTGAAAGGTAAAAATTGGAAAATAAAAACGTTCAGAATAAGTAACTATTTTGTGTTTTAGAAGCATACATTTTAAAGAAGTTCAAGAAACTTGAAAGTAATTTGAATTATCTTTTACAAATAAATAAGCAAAAACAAATGCTAGTTGTTTGGAAAAATGGCAACTAGATACATAATTATAGAAAATAAAAAGTGTCTTAAGGGTAAGTGTTGCACTTGCACTTGCTTTATCCACTCGTGGATAAAAGCCTCTACCACTTTAATTAATTTAATTTAATGAATACCTTGAATATCTGTTGGTTGTTTCGAAATTTCGACAGGTCAATGCAGATTCGCGCCGTTCATCGAATATTGCTGTTGTTGTTGTGTTTGGTGCTGTTATTGTTGATGATGATGATGATTGTGGTGTTGTTGATGGTAAGTTTCGTTCAAAATTCGATGATGCTACTAATTGTTGTTGTTGTTGTTTATCGAAATGTTCAAAGAATGCCTCCTGGCATTCCCTACTAGCAAAATCCACTTGTAATTTACAACCTTTCAAATTATAACCACGCATTTTATTAACAGCCATTTGTGCACTAATAACTTGTTCATAAAATATTAATGCCTGTCCCCTATCTCTATTTATTAAAATTTTATTAATTGAACCGAATTGTTCAAATTGTATCTTCAGGTACTTTTCATTAATTATATCCAATATACCATCCAACCATAAACAATTTGTTGGCATTGATTTACCAAAACCTAATTTAATACGATTATTACCTAAATGTTCACCATCCATTGTACGAATAGCTTTAACAACACTAATTATATCATTATATTGACAGAACGCATATGAACCCACAGCCCCTTGTTTTTTTATATCAATTTCAATAATTTCACCAAATTGATCAAAATATTTCCTGAGATCGGATGCGGTAACATCTTTTTCTAAATTACCAATAAATAATGTACGTGTAGCTTTTGGATGATATTCATCTAATTCATTCTCATATGGTCTTAATAAATCAATATCATCATAATCATAATAATATGGTTCAACTTCAATTTTACAACCGAAAAACAATTTATCATAACTAACTTCTATTGCTTTATCAACATCTTCTGGTTTTTTAAAACATACAATTGCATAACGATCTGTATTTTGTCCAACAATCTTCACCCATGTGACTTTACCATGTTTTTTATATTCATGAAATAAACCATCTTTTAATGATGTATCCGATGAACGTAATGGTAGATTTTTTACACAGATCGCAATTGGACGACGATCACTTGTTGTTGTTGAACTTGTTGTTGTGTCACGTGATGTTGACGAACTCGAGGAACTACTACTACTCCTTGATCTTGACCTAACAACATCAACAACAATAATAATAATAATAATGATAATAACAAAAAATATTGATAGTACATACCTAGATGGTGATCGACTCGATGTACTTCCCGATGGTGATAACGACCGACTTCCCGATCTTGATTTTATTGAATTCTTCTTCAAATTGTGTTCTTGTAGATTACCACCACCAATGCTGCTATTACCGCCTCCGCCACAGCCACCGCCACCACCGCCAATAGTTGACGATAACGAACTATACCCTGTTGTATCATTTTGATTATTATAACGTGTTGATATTGTTGATAATAATGACGTATTTGTTGTTGTTGTTGGTTGTATTGTAGTAGGATCATATGGTATATTCATACCTGTTGTTGTTGATGATGATGATAATGATGATGTTGTTGATGATGATGATGTTGACCATGTATTATTATTACTATTACTATTACCAACTGTTGTTGTTCTATGAGATCGATCCATGATTGCATTATAAGGGCCATTTCTATAATTTCTATCTCTATTACGGCCCCTACAATTATCGTGGTAATTCGTACGACGGATAAATTCACCTTCATTTACTACCCTAGTATTGGGGGGACGATCATAAAAACGTTCACTAAACGGTGTATGCTCCTCAGTTGACCTAAACCAAAAAATTAGACATCATAAATCATTCAAAAAAAAAACAATAAAAGACAAATATTATTGAACCATTAATAGATATCAAAATGAACGCATTAATAAGCAAATAATAATTGTTTACTTGACAACGGGCAATTATGGCGTTGCGATAGCGTTATGAAAAATAATAGCCCGTTGTTAAGGCCGGTTGCTATGACAAACAACCTTTTTTTGTTGTCATTAAAAATGTGATCATAACCTCAATTTTTCAGATGTCAAAGAAAAATTTCAAAAAACCAAAAATAAAGTTAAATTGCTTCTTTTACTTATGGCATAAACTCATTAATGCACCACGGGCGTTATTTGTTTCATAACGCCCTTGATACATTAATTACTATTAAAGAATACCCGATTTTTTTGTTCTGATCTATTAAAATGGATTAAAAATAGACAGACTTTGTTTTTAACTTATTATCCTGGTCTAAAAATAGAAGAAAAGTCTCCCAAACATAAGCGAATCAATGTGTTAAACAAAGACCAACCCACGTTCCTCGATTGTATAACAAAGGCCAAATTTATTGTTTATAGATTTATTTGTTAAAGAGAAAAAGATGAAAGATCGAAGAACAAAGTAGTCTTTCTATAAATTTGGCCATCTGACCTCTTTTTTTCTGAGTATCTCTTTTTTATTACTGTAAAGTCTGTCCACCGATTATTAGAAATGTTTCAAAAGTACCTAAATTTTGATATATATCTGATAAATTATGCGTTTGTTTACAATGTTTTTTTGTATAACCGCAAAGTTTGTTATTGTTGGGATTGTGTCATATGTTTTACAACGTTTTTTTCAGGTATTAGTCTATACTTTTTATAAGTTTATAAATATATCACATGCCCATATAAGATTAAGGATTTTTGGTGAGTTCAGTGGCATCCTTGGCATTGGAAATTTCTCAAAAAAAAAAAGAAGAAAACGAGAGTACCGAGCATGTTTCTCTAATTTGTCTAATTTTTTGCCATCACTGTTTACGAGTTTATATAAAAGCATCAATTGTTATATTTATGTTACTGGAAACCATAAAAATCCCTCAACTTTATTCAATCTAACAGTAGGCAAATGGTTGGTACAATTGAATCTAGTAATATTTTTAATGATTTTTTCTGTTACACATACAGACCCCCCCCCCCTAGATTTAATTCACGGACTTGATTTTAATTGGTACACCTGAATCTAGTGATATTCATTCGCGATTGCTTACATACATACCAACTGGAGTATTTAAAAACATAACGTATAATGGATACAGTGAATTCAACGATTTGTTACTAGATTTGACAGATGTGTCGTTAAACAAAGTACAATTGTAAGCGGGGGAAATGGACAGAAACAAATAAATCCCTAAAATATGACTATATTCAAGGGTACCAATTTAAATCTAGGAATCCTTTGATCGATGAATTTAGTATACATATATTGTGTTTCGTGATATTTTGTCGTCAAATTGACAGTTTTTTGGTATTTTGTTAATTATTTTAACTACTATTAGGTTCTTATTATTTTGCCTAGCGTAGTCCGAGTGACAAATCTGTCAAATCTAGTAACTCTTTGGTCCGCAAATTCACTATACATGTCTACATACTAAAGAACTTTTTGAATATTCAGTTGTATATTTGATATACTAAATTCACCGGACAAAATGTTACTAGATTTCAGAGATATCTCGTTAAACAAAGTACGTAACCCCAGGATTGTAAGCGGGGATATGGACACAAACAAATAAATCCCTAAAAAGATTACTAAATTCAAGGGTGCCAACATAGATCTAGGAACCCTTTGGTCGATGAATTTAGTATATTATTAATCTTGCGAAATTCCGAATTTCAACGTTGGCTAACTGTAGCTCTCTTTGTACAGAAATACGGGATAAGTGTGTGTGTGGTGGTGGGTGCATGATGATTTCCTTACCCATGGCCGTTTGGGAATCTGGTGGTGCCCGGTGAGGTAGTGTATGATGATGGTGTTGTCTGCGGTGATGCAGAGGACGGAATGGCAGCAGGTTCATAATACTCTGTTGTCAGAGTTCTATCATCCAATTTATGTTCGGCATTGTGTGCTTTTGATGCACTTTTAATATCCATGAACGCCACCGTACACGCCATCGTGCTTTCACCCGTCTCCTCCTTGGATGTCGTCCTCGGCAATAATTTAACACTTTGTACGCGGCCATATCTGGAAAAACAAACAATCAATCAAAAAAAAGATAAAAAAGATTTAATTAAAACTACTTAAAAAATAATACAACGATGATGATAATGATAATAATAATAATAACCCACAGACACAAACATGTTGCAATAATAATAGTGTGGAAAATAAACTTTTGACGGTCACTGACCTAGTTTCCTGTCTTTCTAATCTTCAATTTAATATTTATGAAACTTTCTAACATTCATAAATAGCATTCCAAATAGTGTACAATTACCAACAAAACGAATAAAATATAGAATCATAAATATTTAGTGGGACATCCTGTATATAAATGTATCTGTTTTATTTTATTTTTTATTATTTTTGTCATATGTTTCTATCTCTATTTTATTTTATTTAAATCCACAGCCAACTCTAATTTGAATTATTTTAATCAGTGGAATGCTGAGTTGGCAGGGGAAAAACAATATAATTTTAAGTGGAGTAGGGGAAAGGGTTCAAACTAGAGAATACGCATGCGTCAACATTTACTACGCAGCAAAATTGTTCGAATGCAACAACACACAATCACTTCCTCTCCAAATTTCGATTAGAAAGGATCTAGAACTTTCCAATTATTATTTAGAATCTTTCTCCCTCTTTAAAAAAAAAAACAACTAATAGGATTATAGATAGTGTATATTTTTTGACAAAAAAGTGTAAATTATACGACGGAAAAACAATTGAATTTGTGCAGACCTTCTTTTAAATAAAACTACAGATCAAGGAAAGGCCAGCAGGGTGTGGTCTTCGTCGTTACGATTTTTTTGTTGGGAAAACGCAAAAGGATAATTCGATATGATTCCAAAAAGTGCCTTTTTGGATTAATTTTCTTTAATTCTGATTAATAATAAAGCAAAAGTAATAAGACTTTGTTTTTTTCGTACTTTTGTGTTGTATTTTATTAATAAACAATAATAGCGCTATATTTAAGTGAGTGCTGTTTTTAATTACAACAAAAATTGTTTCTCTTTATAATTAATTTTGGAAATATTTCCAATTCTGGATAGCAAACCAAACTGCACCAATAGCAGTAAGTTTTTTTTTTAACAATTTAAATCCAATAAATTCTCACCAAAAAAAACAATAAAATAATCATTATTTAGTATTATTTTATAATAATTATCGTAAATTGTTTTGATTTATTTAAAAAAAAGCAAAGGTTATTCAAAA
This sequence comes from Epicauta chinensis, assembly GCA_021725515.1. NCBI lineage: Eukaryota > Metazoa > Arthropoda > Insecta > Coleoptera > Meloidae > Epicauta > Epicauta chinensis. The sequence continues at coordinate 107,090 of JAEDXX010000185.1, read as the reverse complement.
AAAAAATTCTACTAGATTGGCCGTGTCGAACGACAATACCGCTTCCAGAGCCCCAGATTCCCCTTACGTCTCCCACAATACATTACAATGTTGCCACATCTACGTACACTTCAGCTTTCCATTGGTATCATTGTATCAATCCAGTTGGCCAGCTCATTATACAATATAACACGAACTAGTAATGTTGAATATTTCTATTGTACAACAATATAAAGTATTGTAGGACAGGACAGAACACACACACTCCGTCCGTCGTCAGTCATACGAATTCTCTATAAAAGTGGTATTTTTTTTACAATAAATAATCTCATATTCGTTTTTTCTTTTCAAATAATAACCAAAAAAAAAACAAAATTAGTGAATAGAATTTCATCATTATATTGATTATATTTTTTTCAATTATTAGTAATAAGTAGAGGAGAAAAAATAGAGTATGTACGCATACGTTTGGCAATAATTTAATCGAAACTTATTTCTAAAATTGATGTTATTTCATCTCATGTTGTTGTTGTTGTCGAAGAAGATCAACAACAACACAGAAAAAACGACTGGTTAGAAACTGGGTAGTGTTATTTTCGAAAAACGAACATAATAGTATTGTTGACCAATTTTATAAATAACAATAAATTTACATATGCATAATAAAAAAATTGAATGGTCGACTATACAATGTTGCCAAACTTACATAATGACGTCACATACATACAAACACAAACACATATATAATTCTCGTGCTGATTTATAATGAGAAACAACAAAACCTGTTCATTTGTCGAGATATGCGCGGTACGGTTTCTATACAAAGTTACGTAAAACTTTTTTTTTACATATCTACAAATAAACACCTATACATATAGAAACCATGATTATTACTATCGACGAATAGAGAAAAACATTGGGAAAAAAAAAGATAATTAAAATTGGTTTTATTGATTGAGGAAAAACTTTACAGTTGTACACATCTCTAAAAATAGATTGGCCATATTTGGAAATAACAATAGTCATGTTACCTCTAACTAAAAGTAGATCAATGTACTGTATTTAGATGCGAAAAATAAACACAAGTAGGCTATGATTCTTATTATTTTTTTTTATATATATAAAAGAATAATTATGGTGGTAACCATGTCACATGAAGTGGTGTGATTGTCGAAATTATCAATTGTTTTTGTGTAATTTGTTTTAAAACAATTGGCGTAAATAATCGTCAATTGACAACAATTTTGCAAAGTTAAAACGTAAAATTTTTGTTCAATAGATAAGAATAAATATATAAATTTTGTTATTATTAAATTTTTAGATTAGAAGATTTATCTAAATTTAAATATTTGGAAGAGAAAAATAATTTTTAAACAAGAGGCACGTGTATTTGATATGAAATTATCAAATAATTATCGTGTTTATTGTACAAATAGCACACTCGATTAAAACACAAAATAAAATTAACCGTACATTTGAACTACTACTATTACTACTACTAGTAGTAGTTCATATTGTGAGGAAAATATGGAATAATTGGGGGGCGAAATTACGTTAGAAATTAATCAATTTAAGTGATAATATGGGGTTTTGATAAAATTGTTCAAATTAACAAAGTAATCAACGACCTACCCTCGATGAATTTAAATCAAATTAATTCTCCAAGCAATGTGGTTTATTACTGTTATTATCATTATTATTATTATGATGATGAGCAATAGGTGAACGTACTTTGGTATTTTCTTATTTTAATTTATTTTTATGAAAAACGAGACTGTTGTTTTCCAGTATTATTAGTAGAGTCTATGGTTCTAAAACTATAATAATAGAAGCACTTGTTTTTGTCGTATATCAAATTAAACATAAGGAAAAAAAACGATGGCTTATATACTGGTCTGTCTATATGCTATTTGTGAGTGTGTGTGTGTGAGTATATAATATGAATATGTATTGTATTATCATCTATATACAACCGGGTATTTGGTTGCTGACTCATTCATACTACACAAGTAGAAAACATTTGACCTCTATCGTATAACCAATAATAATTATATAGCTATATAAAAAACATATACACACACGATTTTTAAAAAATAATCGTGTTTGAATCAAATTACGTAAATTTCTAGTTTTTTGTATAAATTTTATGATTTTAGAAACAACACAACACGACGAAAAAAAGCACCTTGAATACACACAATAAGATTATATTGAGAATCGAAATTTTCACGTTTCGAAAGCTTATCAAATTATCAAATTGATAAAAGACAAATAATTACAACGATTTCATGGAAATATGATAAACGCCTACGACTTTTTTTTTGAATTTTACGCATTGAATAACCAATGATGACGTGGCATTTTAATATTTTAAATATAGACAATAAAATTGATGATTTTCCATTAAAAATTTAGACATTCTGCAATAATAATAATGATAATAATAATAACAATAACAATAATAGTAATAATAAATATATGCTGTGACAGCGGATATTTATAGAATATTACTTAATCAACAGTGTTGCCAACTGCACAAAGTAAAAGGTCGAAAAAACGATTTCTTTTTATATATGTGTATATAAAAATATATAAATATTGTATCATCTTTAAAACCGGTAAATACACACACACACATTAGTTTATTATGATTATTATTACGTAAATATCTCTAATAAACCCTTACTATTACTAGAATTAAATTACGTTTTTTTTTCTTCCTTCTTTTTGAATAAATAGCAAATTCTAGCTTTCAAATTGTCTCTACAAAGATATAAGGGTAGTTTTATCCAGAAAGAGATAGAAAATTGTTGATTTCATTTGTGCGATAAGAGCTTGGAATGAGATAGATAGATAGATAGATGAAAACTCGAATTGTATGTTATTGTTGTCTCTGTCCGTAATGATGAATCGCCCTTTACTATTTACCACCACACTCTACTATCATTCTATCTATCTTTGTTGTGTTTTAGTATTCTCTTTTACCCTATAAAATGCGGGTGGCTGGCTGGCTAGAGATGGTTTGTGTGTATGTGTGCATGTGTGTGATGATGGTGATCGATACAAGCTACGTTGCCAAGTTTATATTACTTTTAATGTTTTTAGAAATAAAACCCAACCAGGAATAGAAAGTTGATGTGTTGTGTTGTGTTGTGTGTGTGGCAAAAGAAAGAAAATTGTTCCAATTGAAAGAAAAATAACAATAAAAGTTTTTGACCCAAAAAAAAAATCAAATAATAGCGATGTGGTTGTGGTGGTAGTTATAACAACAATCCATTCGCATTTATCAATAAAACTATTGAGAATCACTGATTATTGGAGATACTCGGTGGTTTCATTAATTAATTGTTTTTTTTTATTTGCAATTGATTTATACTCGATAAAACGGGTGTGTGTTGACAGTAAAATGAGTAGAAATGCAATAAACAAGAGACTAGTACAGTATAGAAAATGTATTTTATCTTCAAACGTCACAAAAGTGACAGTTTTTGTGACTCAAATGACAAGGTAAAAATAGCATTTTGTGTGCCTAGGCGTTTTTTTCTTTTTTTATAAGCTTAGGCAGACAAAATGACAAAATCTGTCACTGGCGTTTAATTTTTTTCGTTATTTGACATTTGTTTTTTGCATCGCCATGGAAGCAGTACTGCCAAGGTATTATGATCAGTTAAAATTTTAATTTTTAAAAACTTTTCAAGATAAAAAAATGTTAAATTAAGACGTTTGAAGATAAACTAGTATATGTCATTCGGCGCAAAAGTGTCTTTGTGTGCTTCAGCTGACATGTCTGCCTCACTAGCGTCAGCTTCAGCACACAAAGTTCCAGTTTTACGCCTAATAACATAATCTACTATTTCTATTTTGCGTCAATAATAGCGCTATTATTAAACTCGCTACTGTATCGAAATGTGCACATTTCGTAACTAGTGCTGAAAAGTAAAATAGTAGGAATTTTTTTTCCACTAGATTGGTAACATTTTCATTGATTTTGACAACTGTCAAAAATCATAAAAACAAGATACTTAATATACCGTTTTTCGTACTGATCTTTGGATTTATCTGATCTAAATAGGACAGAATTAAAGATTGGGTTCGACAAGAGGTCTATAAAAACGTCTCAGAACACGTTGTTGTATTAATTTTGAAGTAGAAAAGCACTGCATCTGATTTGGAAAAAAAGGGTCAAATGTGGAAGAAATTCTCACTACAACGTAGCATAATTATTGATAATTAATGGCCCTTATCGATAATGTGAAAAACTTGTCCAAATTATAATTTTCAATACTCTTATCTAAGCAAAAAAGTACTTTATCACTAATGGTCGGATGTCAGCTACAAGATAGAGCAAGTCGAATTCTAGTCACCTGACAAATTCGTATAGAGCGTATTGGCCACTGCCGTTGTACCTGCATAGTCTATCTTTTCCGAACTACTCCGAACGTAGAGAAACAGTGGACGAATGGAACTGCTACCGTGATGTAGTAACGTTACGGCGAAAAAACAGGTGCCTAATTGTACCGAATTTCTATGAAATTCTGGTCGCTCTCTCTCACTCTTTAAAAAGCGGCTCATCAGGGACAACAAATTGATGATTCTCCTATAGAAAATTAAAAAAAAAGAACAATTTTTGAGACAGATAAATTAAAAAAGAAAACTTTAAAATTATGAACAGATTTTTGTTGATTTGTTCTACGTGTCTTTGCTTATAAATTTATGTAAATACATGCATTAAAATTAAACAACGCCAATGGAGCATTTCGAGCGTTTTAAATCTTGCCAAATGACCTTCAATCCGCCCTTTATTTATCATACGCTATGCTAAATTGTAGTCGATTTTCTGGACTTGAAACTGTAAGTTTTCAGACAGTGAATAGATCAGTGGTGCTATTTTATTTTTGAAAAATATTTGCAGATGATAAAGTTCATGGCTTAGCGCTAAAAACTGAGCTCGCACTTCTGAAAAAATTACCTTCTAAAGAACAATAAATTAAAAAAAATATACTGGTCTTTCAAAGAATTCAGAAACATATGTGACATTTTTTGAGCAATCAAATCAAATTTGATCTGCAAACTAAAAACAAGACGAATATTTTTTATTTAATCAAAATTCATCGTTGTTGCGATATTAGTACTTATATCTAGTTTTTTTATAATATATTTACGGACCAACAGGTGACTAGATCTCAGTTGGTACGCTTGAATCTAGTGATATTTCTGGTGATCTCTTTGTTTACACAAATGTATCTGTATATACTGGGATTACGTACTTCGTTTAACGACAAGTCTGTCAAATCTAGTAACCTTTTGCTGTCTGAATCCACTATATAAGTGAATTTTACTCAAATTATGTAAGCTAATCTCAATTGGGCCTATATCTCATTTATTTTTCAGAGTTTAACTAAATATGGGAAATTTATTTCTATGAAATCTTGAAACTAATAGTCGTTCGAGTCAACCTAAAATTAAGTAAAAACCACTAATTCTTGTGCATTTTTATAAAAATTTCAATTTTTCTCAATCCATCCTCTGTACAAATATGTATCGTGCGTGTGTGTTTTTATTTACTTGTAATTATTTTTAGTTTTACAGGGAACACATCCAAGTTTTTTTTTTCGCAAAGAGATTAGAAAAAAAACATTTCTACGTAACGGAATAATTTGAGACTTTTTTATGCGTCAAAATTATATTTGAAGGAGTCATTCAGTAAATCCTAATTAATATAAGAAAACATTAAAACAAAATTAATTATACTGTAGGTATATTCTACATATTGTTGGATTATATTATTATTTTTTTACAATGTAAAATGAAGGCCAGGCACAAATATGAATAGTAAAAGGTGTCGTTTATTATTAACAATTTCCTTGAATAAATTTTACCGTTACCTGTAATCTGTAACGAGTACAACAGCAACAACAATCAACAACAGCAGCAAGTCATTGATAAAGAGAGCGAGAGAGAGAGACGTAGAAAAAAAAGTCTAAAAAAACACCAGAATTACTACTTTGATTGATTTTCATTGTATTAATTCTATATTACTGGATAATTTATTTCCTATTAGAATACTTTTGTAGTTTTACCCTGACAAGTGCAATTGAGCAAAAAATAATAAAAAGGGGTTACTAAATCAACTGAAAAAAGTATTTGTACAGAATCGAACCTTAAACTAACATCCCTAACATTTTTACTACAGTTCATTTCATATAATTACAACCGTTCGAAGGCGTGGCTTCTAGATGAGAGATGACCCGCAATTCCCGGAGATTATGAAACAACGGCCTATAACAATAAATCTCATGGATTTTGGAATAGTTGCGATCTAAAAACTAACTTTTCCCAACAAAAAAAGCGAACATAAAAAATGCATTGTCCACAATCAAAACAAAACAGGAGAAAAAAGAAAGTTTGTATAGAAATACCAAAATACCAATTATAAATAGAACGAAAAATTGTTAAAAGGCGTGTGTTATTTTGGTATTTATACCAATTTCTATTACATAAAGGCACAAGAATTCGTCTCGAAATTATGCTATTATTTTAGGCACAACTCCAAATTTGCAAGATTGTTTCAAAACAGAACACAAATTGACATCAGTTATCTTCAAATAACAAATCCAAAATTGTAAACTAAATTCACCTACCCAAAGATTACTAGATTTGACAGATGTCTCGTTAAAACAAATAAATCCCTAAAAATATCACTAAATTCAGGGGTGCCAACTTAAATCTAGGAACTATTTGGTCAATAAATTTACGATATATCTATTAATAAGGAAATAATTCCGTTTTTGTCGATTTGGCTTGTTCCAGTTGACTGTACAAGAAAATTCGAATAAATAACAGAATCCTATTGGTTAAAAGCAAACAAAAATTAAGATAAAAAACTCAAGATAAAGATGTAAATTAGTGTGATACTTTTCTTGTTGCTGTTATTTCTTTCTCTATCTCTCTCGAAAATTGATTATAACAAAAAAAGACACCAAACAGCTGACGTCAACATGCAAATAAATACAGAAATCTTCCACTTTTTTTTGTTGATATATTCCAACGAATTAAACATGAAAAAAGTGGCCTACATTAACTATCAAATTTTAAATATAACCACACAATTGGGTTATTAATATTATACAAAAAAATTAAAAACAATTGGCTTGTTCTGTTAGTTTGTAATAAAACCGGCCCTAAACTACTACACAATCGACCACTAAAACTCTATATTTTGTGATTAAATGTAAATATGATGAAATAACGGAATATATTTACAGCAGCGAGAGAGAATGAAAGATTTAAAAAAAACGAGCTTTTAATTTATTCAACAGTTAAACTTTAGGGTTTTCCCCTCTTTTTGCTAACCAAAAAATAAAGAAAAACAACAACAATCGATGACTTGGCACCAATTTCTCTATTCAATCAATTGCGATCTCGCATATAAAAAAACAGAAGAAAAAAAACAATAGAAATAATAAGAACAAAAGCTAGGAACGAAGAAATAACAACAATAAGGGGAAGAAAACGGAATGATGGATGGTTGTGTGTATATCGATAGAGGGAGTAGGAAAGCAAAAAAAAACACCCACATTTCTAATAACAGACTTGTTTGTTGTTCTATTATTATTATTATTTTTATCAATATTATCTAGTGTTGTTATGGACTCCCCCAAACTATTCCAATCGACCTAGAAGCAGCACAGCTGCTTATTATAAGAAATAAATCGTACACATTGTTGCCACATTTATCAATTATAGCAATTTACATTTACAGTTAGTCGTTGGTTATAGCTGTTTTTGGCTCATAAATCTTCAATCTGATTTTATGCATCGATTAGGAGAAACTGTCCAAAGTGTGGGCTTAATCTTACCGAAGAAAAGCAGCAAAACAAGCGACTAGCTACAGGTATGTACGAGCCAAACATTGCAGTTGCACGGCTAAAATTGCATAATTACTGGTGTTTATATATAAATAGCAAAGTGGGCGTTAACATTTGAAATGTCTATTATAACACTATTGGTTATACATTTCTCGCCATATGATTGGCGGGTACAAGTCTGCAGCTAGTCGCTCGTAGGACTAAAACATTACTTTACAAAATTAACGTTGCTGGACGTTTTCAGTTTGGATCTGAAAGTTTACTCAAAAATTTGAAGGCCAACTTTCCAATTGTTCTCAATGACTAGAGTCAAGAATTATTATAGACTCCGACTAACTATACATTGGCCAGTCTACCAACAATCAAAGTTGGGAAATTGATTGGAAAATTGTCAGATTTCCCTGTGTTAGTGTATGTTTTTCCTTCTACAATAGAAAGTCTATAATAAGTGCTAGAAAATTACAGTAATTTTTTTCAAATTAAAAGAAATATTTCGAGTATAAACTCGACATAATTATTAGTGTTATTATTATTTTATTGAAATAAGGGAATAAATGATTGGATATACGTAATCATCAAACAATCAAAGGTCAAATAAAATATTCAAATAATTCAAATAAGGGAAAAACAACACCTGTACACTTTATTGTATTTTTTATCAACAATGTCCTATAAAAAAAAACGAAATTACTCAACATAAATGATAAAGCAATCAATTTATAAGCAATTATAAATTTGTTCGATACTAACATTGATAAATTGAGTTTCCTTGAAAACGTGTACCTACATACATTTATCGCATTTTTACCCCCAAAAATAATCTACGTACAGTCATCCAAATCTAATTTTGACGACTTGACTTACGGTTTTAATTATAGTCAATGAATTTGTTTAGCTGTAAGAGGAAATTGTTGCATAAATTGGCGAATTTACCAAAAATACTCCAATTTGAACTCTGGACTTTGTATATTCGACTTGCACGTTTCATATAACAAAATAATCGATAACGTTTTTTTTTAAAAAAAAAGGAGCCTAGCAACCTTTAATGCAGTAATTGATGCTTCTATTCTCGGTACATTATTGTAATATAAAGTGTGACATTTCAAAGATATCAAATTTTATGCAACTCACTATTCTGAAAGTCCCTAACTATGAGGATTTAATTCCAATCCCAACGCCATTTGATAATTTTCTTATAAGAACTTCACTATAAAAATCAAATTACGATAAATTAACAAATAAAATAAAATTATATTAATTTTTAAAAACATATAAACAGAGGCTTAAGATTTTATCACCTTAAGCATGTCAAAATTTTGGGACTTTCAGAACATAAGTTGCATAATTTTGACATTTGTCTGTCAAAATTTTATATTATACTAATGAACCGAATGTATAGTAACACAAATTCTGTAAGGCTATATGGCACCAATAAAAGTAGTTGACCACCGATAAACACTTCTTTTGTGGAATCTGCAAATTGACCCAGGCCCTATAATAAATCATGTTTCGAATACTTGTGTACAGGTCCGGATTCGATCAGTATGGGTTAATACAATAAACACAATATTTTTTTAAACGGAAATACTTATTGTCCACACATAAGTTGGAAATTCCTAGAAAAATACGGAGACCCGAGGAGCACATTCTATAGGGCCCAAAAATATATGGAATTTTTATAATTTTATGTTTCGGTAAATTTTTTTAAATCCCACCCTGGTCGAAGAAATAAGGATAGAACGATAGGAGCTGGTCTAATGGTTTACAACCAGAAAATGTTGTCTATTGTATACGAGTTAGCTTTAACATAATGGAAGAGTTTTATTAGTGCCATATAGCCTTATAGAATTTGTGTTACTATACAAAAAATTTTTGAAACAGCAAAATCCGTTCGTTATTGATTATTTCATAAGTACACACAACAACAGCACATTCAACTCGGTTTTTACTCACATTACACTTCGAATGGATTTTTAAGAGAAAAAGCCAATCTCTTTTTTTCTATTACAATTTTTATTCAACTACTCTCAATAAAACGAATTGAAATTTACAGTTATAACAAAAAGAAAACGTGTTGTTTTTGAATAATCATTCGAGAGAAAGATTGAAATGTTAATAAACTATGAGTCAAGCCGACTAAAAGCTGTTAGACTTTGATCTATAATAAAATTTAACATTAGAGACTTTGGAATCGAGCATTTTCGTCGCCATACGACTATACAGTTGGAACTATTTATAACAAAACTATTCTCGACGGCTTAAAAAACCGTAAAAATTTAATGGGAATATCTTAGACAAACAATACGGTGTTTTATTTCATATTTGAGAAAAATCCTCCTACAACAACAGATTTATAATCAAAAGAATAGAGTGCACAAAAAAAAACAACGACCCATTGTTTTGGGAAAATAACAAAACTACCATAAAAACTAAATACTGTTGAATTAATTATTATTATTTTTAAATATTTTTGTTTATTATTTATAAAATATATAGTAATGAGTGTATGCGTATTTCGGAATATTAATTGAAATTTCTTAAAATTAATTTTTTAAATCACAAAAATTTGAAAGATTTGTGTTGTTGTCACATTTTAATCGCCCACATGTAGAAAATTGGACAAAAAAATAGTTGAAATAATTAACATATCAAGTTGTTGATAAAAAAATATATATAATAAAGAGAAAAGACATACTTCGTCTACTTGCATTCGGTCGACTTGACACTAAAATCTATACTTTATACGGTAATCATCTGCACTTCACTAGTGCAATTACGATATACCAAATTTGCTGGTTGAATATAAAATGTCAAATGTGCGACTGCACGCCCCAAAAGTCCCTATGCGTTTGTTAACATTTATTGTTATTGTAACCTAAAAATTTGTTATTACGATTGTTTTGTGCGTTTGACTTTTTTAAAACACTTTGTAGCTTTACAAAATAATTTTTTGTAATGAATCACCATGTTATTTTATATTCAGTTACCACACATAGTTGGAGGTTTTTGTAGCCTGCAGTTGCACATTTGACATTTCAACCAGCAACTTTACTATAGTATTGATGTGAGAAATGTCAAATTTCAGGTGTGCACAACTGAACCCTGCAAAAGTCCCTGTTTTACATATGTATCCACAAAAATAGGGACTTTTGTAGGGTTCAGTTGTGCACACCTGACATTTGACAGTTCTGAAATAAATATTGTATACCAAAATTCACTGGTTTAATGGGAAATGTCAAATGTGCAACTGGATATTCCAAACGTCACTAAACGTTTGTTTATATATGTTACTGTGAATGTCCGAAATTGGTGAATGTCAACATTCACATAGGCCCTTGGTGTATGTCCGAAATATTCCATTACATTGTTATACATTCGGACTTTTGATAAACAATTTCAAATTCTACATCGCCACGCGTCACTGGTCATTATTTCAATACCAAATTAAGACTTCAAAATACCTAAATAGCATACCTGATGGTGTAACCAGAAAGTGGGAATTGTAGAAACCAATATAGATAAAGTGGGGAATATTGGGCAGATTAAACCTACATTAAAAATAATCTAACTGAAATATATTCTGCGCGTAATAGTAACCGCCCTAACTCAGAAATAAGGGTATTTAGCAAATATTTCGGACATACACCAAGCGACTATGTGAATGTTCACAGTAACATATATATTTTTTGTAACCTAAAAATTTGTTATCACATATAGTTAGGGATTTTTGGAATGTGCAGTTGCATATTTGACATTTGACATTTCAACCAACAAATTTACTATATAAAATATAATATAAAATCGAGAAATGTCAAATTTCAGATATGCAACTGAATCCTGCAAAAGTCCCTGTTTTTTATATGCATTAATATAGGGACTTTTGTAGGGTTCAGTTGTACACCTATAATTTATCTTTTACTTTTAAAATAGACACTCTAAATTGGATTTGAGATTTTCCGACTTTTCGTAAGATTTGCTGAACGTTGAATACTTCTTTTTGTTGTTTTTGATTTAATTTGCGGCCTATATAAATAGAATATTTGTGTGGGTTTTTACCTGTTTTTTTTTTTTGGTCTTAATGATCTATATTCATCTTGGAAATATATACATCAGATAGAAAGTTTGTAATAATAATAATCTGAAAAGTTTTCACAAACTTTGTACTTCTCTCTCTCTCTCCCTATTGTAATGGAAAATACCTAGTTTTCGTTTAAATATGTATGGAAGTTTACAAGTGGATGGTGTGTAGTTAGTAGTTATATCCTGTTCCTTGTTTTTGTTATTTGGTTTTTGATGTCGTTTTATTTTTTTTCTAAATACATACAAATTCTATAATAATATATTAAAACAATAAAAAACCAAAAAAATTTAAAAACAATAAACTCGTAAAAATACAGGAAGAATACCTGTGTGACTAGTTTGCTTTAATAGCAGTTCACGAAAAAAAAAATTACGATTTTCTAAGAAATATAAGCTATAAAAACGATTTTTATTGTATCGTAAAATATATATTTTTATTAGTAAATGTACGAAATTTGGACAATGAAATTATCTATCGTTGTAGAAATATCGATTGTTTATAATGAGTAAAATTTGATTTTCACTTTTTAAGTTTTGAGGTACAAGATTTGGGACCGCTTCTTCTTCACACACACACACAAACAAAATCAAATGACACCAGGGACGGACTGGTGATGTAAAAAACCACCCCGACAACGGCCTTCGGTATCTTTTACTGTAACAAATTAACAGAAAAGGGAAAATGGAGTTGTAAGATCAAATCGTAAATCTTCACTTATCCTTGGTCGCCTTTGTAAACGTGTCGACCTTCTTTTTTTTGGAATGATATCTATTGTGTTATATTTATAAGAATTTACCTAAGACATGCCAAACATCTGCTATCTTCATTGTGACTATAATGATTTTCTCCTGCATAGCCAGGCTTGATATCGGCCAGTAATGTGTCGGAGAAGAACAAATAATTTTTGGATTATTTTAGTAAACGTTCATGTGCCCTACCTGTATGTACTGCATTTGAAACAGTAAGAGACACCCGTTTCCAACATGTTACAGGATATCGGCCGAAAGAAGCTCGAAAATAGCAAAACCGAAAATTGTTGATAAAATATACAGGGTGTTGCTTAAATAGAGTTTTGTTTTTTTAAATTATTAGCCGCGTATTCTTTGAATTATCTACAGCATTTTTTATTCAACCAATCAAACGGCAGTTAATTAAATGATAAAAAAAATATGAATCAAGTTGCTCTGTCTGATGAACAATAAAAGATGTCAAAAGTGCAGTGCAGTTCGTCACTGTTCTGCAAATTTGACAGTCGCAAAATGTTCAACAAAAGCCTACTTGATTACAGATTTCCTATACTAAATTCATCTACCAAAGTGTTCCTAGGTTTAAGTTGACACCCTTGAATTTAGGGATTTATTTGTTTATGTCCATGTCATCCTGGCTTACAATCTTGGGCCTACGTACTTTGGCCAATGAGGCATTTGTCAAATCTAGTATACTACTTTTTTTGGGCGAATCTGATTGGTCGCATTTTCCCTATTAATTGAGTCACCTGATTTACAATTAAAAAGGATATAAGTACTTTCAAGCGTATAGCAATCTATAACTAATTAAAATTTTTATTCAATCAGAAAAAAAACGTTTTTTGGAGAAAAACTAGATGAATTTCTTAATAAATATTCATTTATTCTGATTTTTAGATTTAACCAAAACACTAAATCTATTAGGAAATAGTACGTCAAACAATAGGTGCACACAAAAAATAAAATTTGTGGTTTGAGGGGGCCTTTTCATCTTCCCTCGTTCAAATTATTCAAATTTTTGGCAAAACCAATTTCCACACTTTTTTTACAGTGTACGGCCCGAGGGCGCTATATCCATAACGCCTGTGGTGCATTCATGAGTTTATGCCATAAGTAAAAGGAGTTATTTAACTTTATTTTTCGTTTTTTAAAATCTTTCTCTGACGTTTGAAAAATTGAGGTTATGATCACATTTTTAATGACAGCAAAAACGTTGTTTATCATAGCAACCGGCCTTAACAACGGGCTACTATTTTTCATAACGCCATCGAAACGCCATAATTGCCCGTTGCCAAGTAAACAATTATTATTTGCTTATTAATGCGATCGTTTTGATATCTATTAATGGTTCAGTAATCCATACGTATAACATAAAATTTATTTAGGTATTCTTAAGATTCACAAATTTGGGAGATTTTTTTCAGAAAATCTAGAATTTCTCAATTCCCAAATCAAGTTTATCACTAAAAAAAAAAGCCAAGGTGATGTAATCCAAAACAGTCAACTGTAATAACTGTAATCTGTATATGACGACGACAATAAAAAACCCGCAACAATAATAATAATTCCTCATAAAGAAAACGTTTAAAATATTATATGATAGCATTGTTGGTACAATGGCCGAGATAGATTCAAAAGATTAATGAAATAAATATAAGAAAATGGGACTTTATTCCGAAATAATAATTCTATTGTTAGATTGCGACTAATTTTTTTACAATTTACCAATCTTAAACGTATCGTTGTTTTTTTGTTATGTGCTAAAACAAAAACGTAATAGGAAAGCTGCAATCAAGTAACCATTATTAAACATTTTGTTGTCAAATTTAAAGTATAAAATCAGCGTTAGTCCCCAAAAAGAAATAGAAAAAGATTATAATTGTAAACAAATTATAAAAAATTTAATGCTACAACAAATTGAATTGGAAATTACAGTGACGGACGACACTGATTTAAAATGTCATTTTGACAACTGCAACTGTTTATCAATCAATTGCTTTTGTTTTGTCATTTAAGTAATTGCTTTCTGATTGGTTGAATTAAAAACACCCTGTATAACAATACGTACATAGACAATTGAAAAACGTTCCAATTTTCTTCACGTTAATAACAGCAACATTTCAAATAAATTGGAAAAATTTCAATTATTTCTAAAGAACACAACTTCAACAACAACAATAAAAAGTATTCTTTTTATACAAAAAAAAAATACAAAATAAAATAAAGAGAAAGCTACTCTTGTCATTGTGCATTATTATCCATGTAATAAACAAAATAACAATAACAATAATAAATACTGACCTAACTAGAAAATCTATGCAAGTAGAAAATTTAAATCAAAAATTAACAGACAAGAAAGCAACAATTCGGTATAGTCGACCGAAAATTGTAGCGATTTTACAGTGGAATAACTTTACGATCTCCACATTCACCGCAACCGTCACAGAACTTGGTCGATTATAATCAAAAACTAATATTATAGCCAAAAAAGGGGGATCACAGCACATGTGGATAAAAACCTTTAATTTACTAAAGATTTGGTTATAATTAAAGGGCGGATTGAAGGTCATTTGGCACGATATACAACGCTCGAAATGCACCATTGGCGTAGTTTAATTTTAATGCATGTATTTACATAAATTTATAAGAGAAAACACGTAGAACAAATCAACAAAAATGTATTCATAATTTTAAAGTTTTCTTTTTTAATTTATTTTTCTCAAAAATTGTTCTTTTTAAAATTTTCTATAGGAGAATCATCAATTTGTTGTCCCTGATGAGCCGCTTTTTAAAGAGTGAGAGAGAGCGACCAGAATTTCATAGAAATTCGGTACACTTAGGCACCTGTTTTTTCGCCGTAACGTCACGACGTCACGGTAGCAGTTCAACTAGTCCACTGTTTCTCTACGTTCGGACACTATTTGTAAAGAAAAACGTTTCACAAGAAAAGATAGGTACAACGGCTATGGCCAATACGCTCTACACGAATACACGTGCCTAGATGGTGTGCCTTCACTGTATATGTGTAGTTTAGTAATTAATAATGAAATAGCTTCAAGGAATTTGTTGTCTGACGAAATTTTAATGTTTTTAATACATTTTTTTTTCCTAACACCTTCATTTCGATCTATACCTGAGTAATATGTGTTCCAAACGAAATTACCCCACAAATTGCAAAACATATTAATAGTACATTCACCTTATTAATTTTTGTTGTTGTTGGTTTTATGTGCTCATTCTTTATATGAAATCATAAAATAGAAAGAAAGAAAACAGTTCAGCATTTATTATAAATATATTGAATTTTTGTTGTTGGTGTTGCATTGTTTAAAAATTTAAAAAAATCTTTGACGATTTAGAGAAATAGACATTATACACACAGGTGGTGATGTAGGTAGGATCCCAGAGAAAGTCACTCTGACAACAATACTGTCTTAATTTTTTTCTTACTTATTTATCTCTTTATTAATAATAATTGACATTAGAAGAAAGCTACCGTTGAAAAATAAATATTTAAATTGAATCTAGTCGTCGTTGCTGTTGTGTCGTCAATAGGAAGAGAGAATTTCTAAAATATCAACTCGCATGTCTGGTTTGTAAACTATCCAGTAATTAAAATCAAATTATTGTTCATAGTACATTTTGTTTTTTTTTTTGTTTTAAATTGGTTAACCAATTTCCTTTGATTACCAATAGGATTCACGTCATAATGTATGATTTTTTTATTTTACAAGAAAAACTCAGTAAAACACTTGTGGTTCAACAATTACCCAGTATTCGTAAAAATTACGTTTCAGAGATAGTTGCTGTTATCATTGAACGAATTTTCTTTGAATTTTGGCATATTTATAGTATTCTAATCAAAGTGTGATAAGAACTGTATATAGTCGAACAAATTGGATTTCACAGTCCCTGGATTCTAAGCGGAGATATGGGTACAAATAAATCCCTAGAAATATCACTAGATTCAAGGGTACCAACTGAAATATAGGAACCCTTTGGTCGTTGAATTTAGTATACTATAATCCAAAAAAATCACACAGATACTTTTACAAATTGCCACCATCAATTAGACGTGCTGTTTATAGTTTAAATTCCTTTTGAAATAGATTTGAGACAGAAGGAAAAGTCGATTGAGTTAAATAAAGACGCTGTCTCTACTACCAACAATACAGCACCTATAAGAGTATAATTTCTACTATCTGACTGACTCAAGCAATTCAATTTGATTCGTAGATTAGTGATATTTTGATTTTCAATTAATCACCTAGTAGCAGCATTGTAATACAAACAATAGACACCTTTAAGTAGGTAGATTGATTTCTAAACAAGCTTCTAGATAGAGGCTTTTATGATAAATTATTGCAGACTGTACAAACAAACTAATGCTCTTGTTATAATGTCTTTTTGCACGTCAACTATCAGAGTTGGAGTTCAATTAACTAATTGCAAAAGAATCAGTGCAAAAAGGACAAAACCAAAGACACATTAAATAGAAACAAATCTGTAGCTGCTACACTCCTTAGACTTGTGAATGTTTCTGTAGCTGCTATAGGACCATGGCTGTTGTAGCTACAGGACTCAGCCTATTGCAGCTACAAGACTAGTCCTGTTGACACTCCTAAATTTGGCCTGTAGCTGCAACAGGACTAGTCCTGTTACTGCTACAGTAAAACCTTGTTGTTGCTGTAGGACTAGCCTGTTGTATTTACCAAAAAGTATTCGATGAGTTTAAGTTTAATAATACTAAATTACAATTAGACGAAAGTTGCAGCAACAGGACTCAGCCTGTGGTAGCTACAAGAATAGTCCTGCTACTACTACAAAATTTGGCCTGTAGCTGCTGCAGGATTAGTCCTGTTATAGCTGCAGATCTTTCCTGTTGCTGCTACAGGATCATGTTGCAGGTCTACGACATGTAGCACCTACACGTTTTTTTCTACCGTGCAGGAAACATAAATTTGTAATTAGTAAGCAATAATCAGTAAAATATAAAATGCAATCCAGTCAAATGCTGCTACTGTTTGAATTACAAGTTCGTTTCATCTAGAGTCCATGGAAAAGGACTCAGCCGATAAAGTAGTTGACGAATTTACAGTGACATTTCTGGATATTTAAACCAGGGATCGTCAAACTTTTCCACTCATCAATCTCCTAAAGAAAAGTTTGAAGACTTTATCTGATTCCTTATACCAGTGGTTCTCGAAATTTGCTCTCTAGCAAGTATCAAGAATTGAAAAGTTATAAGAATTCATACGACCGGAAAAAGCTCAACAAATGATTCGTGAGCTCCATGTAGTGATCTACACATGTGGCTCGAAAAGTACTCAGTAAATTGCAAAATTGTCATCGCAAAACGAATGAGACATAAAAAAGCTTATTTCAACGTTTAAAGCCAGCAAATTGTGGAAATTACTATAATCTCTTGAAAATTGATCAAATTTATTTGTTTCGAACACAAAATACCCCACAACTTTGCAATAAAACACCCTCAAAAACCATTGGAAGTCAAGCCGACTGGACTCTAGTGGTTTCACTAAAAAAACCATCAACTTTATCATATTTATCAATCCGAGTTCTCCTCACAATTGAAACAAAATAAAAGTCTGCATATTTTCTAAAAACTTACCTTTCACTGGCCTTTTTCTCCCTATATTTTTTACGTGTGTGTGTGTGTGTGTGTTTAAGTATACGCGTCACCCTAAATTTATTTAAATTTAATAAAAAAGGGTTTTCCTTGCCGACTAGAAACAACGGGGTTGCGTTACGCAAGGGGCGGTGTTTCTATATCCTACCACCACCACCACCACCACCACCACCACTGAGAGAGCCGGTCGCTTGTTCTTCCTATTGTGCAATGCAACCCTCCCCGGTTTTATTTTTTTTCACGATATTTTATTTATTTTTGTCCGTATATTTCGTTTAAAATTACTACCGAACATAAAAACATCCAATCAAAGAGATATAAAAAAAAAACTATATCGATCAAGATACATATGGATGTAGTAGAAAAACAAATGATCATCTTTCACTATTAGAATCTAGTTACCATTGGCGAAACAATTGATTATAGGTGTTTGTGTCTGTAATATAAATAATAGTGGAAACAAAAACATGTTAATTTTTTTTACCTTTTGAAATGTTCTCTAATTCGATCTTCTCTTATATTATCGGGCAAGTTTCCTACCCACAGATGTCTAGTCTCTCTGACCATTTTGCCTTAAACACCACATTGAGAAAACTTTGTTTGTTGAAGTGGTGCCACACATTTAGAGATTACAGAAGAGACGACGACAATACACACACACATACACAAAGAATTATTAATTTTCTTCTTTGCTGTTGCTGCTTCTTCTTGTAACACTATTCACCAACACAATTATGACCACAGCCTTCATTAAACGGCGACATATCGTCGTTACAAGAAATAATTAAAAACAATAAAATAAATCTAAGATATTCCAAAAAAATAACAATAATATAATAATTATTAAAAGAAAAATAAAATTAGAATATTCCTTTGGCTTCCAGATTTGATGGTGATGTTGGTGAGACGTGGCAACAATGCCCCCCCGGCACTACACTAAAATACACCAACCAACCGAAAAAAAATTAAAATAATAATCAAGGCGGCGGCGGTGGCTGATTTTTGCCTTCTCTCTATCTTTCTCGTAAAGACTGCGAAAATATCGGATTTTTTTTTGTTTTGAAGAAAAGAAGAAGGAAACACTGTGTGGATCACACTACACTTGAGATTTCACATGGTTCATGGGTGCTTCCTGTTTTCGTCTCAATTATTGTGTGCCTCGCTCACACACCAGAAACAAAAAAAAACAACCCAAATAAACACACAAAAAAATCACTAGTTACCACTGGATCTGGTTGGAAAATGGCGAAAATTCCCAAATTCTAGCACATTAACGGACACCACATTTTCTGCCCCACTATACACACTTTTTCTTACGATTTTCTTGCAACACTTATTGTTTTAAAAATACAAATTGTTTTAATTGAAACGTACACACACACACATAGACACGATTTTTTTTTATAACACAGAGTGCGAGCGATTTAGACTTTATTACACACAGCTCGATATTTTCGCTCTACACATATTCAAAAAACATTGGGGGCCTGCTTACACGACCACGACCAAACTCGAATACTGCGTTGCTCCTCCTATACAACAAAATTTTCTAGTTCTAGCAACGATGTACGTCATTGAAAATCGCATAGAATCCTGTATGTTAGACAGAGATAGTTCAACACGTATGTCGATACTAGTATCGGATGATTTCGTGTAAAATTATATAGCTTTCCTTTATATTTCGTCTTTGTTTAATGGACTTTTCGGTCGCCTATAACAATACTATTAACTAACCGAAAAATATCGACTTCGATTCGATTATGTGAAATTAACGAAATTGACGAATTTCCACACAATTCCACAATTATTTGTTATAATTATCAAACAATCAATAATTGGTTGTATTATTAGATTGTTGTTTTTAATGTTATTTTCATGGAAATATCGAAATTTTCCATCAACTACGTTTTAAAGTGTTTCTCTCAAATTTTCAATAAATCCCATCATAATTTCGTAATAATACCCGATACGAATTGTTACCAATACGATAATTGTTTGTTTTCAATTGTTTTTAATCGATTTTGTTGTTGATTCTTTGTAAAATTCGTCAAATAATACATAAATACATCGAGTCGATATTTTCAAGATGGTTAATAGAGTGTTTTAATTGAAGCTTGGCCGAGTCTACTACTTTCGAAAAATGGGGGACGGTCGCTAGGCATCATACATTTTCGTCAAACGGTACCAAATCCAGAAGGCGAGATGATGGGTCTTGTCTCTGTTTGTTTCTTTGCTTGTGTGCTGCATCTTTGTTGTTAAAATAACAAAAGCCGTTCGTTTTTACTGGACAAAACAAAAAAACAAGAAGGCATCCGTTTTTTTTTTATTTTTCGTTACTATACGCTTTATTTTCAATGTATATGCATATAGATTCATCTATTTCTATTGTAAATGTGTGCCATTTATATTGAACTTCAAGGGCGACATTTATAAAAGGGGTTTTATATGTGTAGAGAGAAGGAAACAAGTGCACGGTTCTCAGCACCTATTGTCATTTGTTTCTTTTGTTTTGTTTCTCCAACGTTCTTTTGTTATTTTGCTTTTCGAAACATTTTTTTTTCAACGTTCGCTACACACACATACACACAATCGTTAATTTGTTTATAAATATAATACAATTATAAGATATCGTAGGTATTAGATAATAGAGAAAATCGAAAAGGATTTCCTGCACGATACGTGTTGAAAAGAAAAATAGTTGTAAAAAAAAAGCAATAAAAACAAACGAATTGTGGAATATTCTAGAAAAATTGCATTTGAACTACTTACGGCATCTATGGACACATTAAAGGGATTATGAAATTACAGTTTCCTGTAAGCTGGTCGAGAAGATGGCGGCATCTTTGTGTTTTGATATTTAAAGGTGCCTAAAAAATATTAATGCACCACGGGCGTTATGGGCATAACGCCCTCGGTCGATGTACAGCTCTCGGGCCGAACTCCGTCGACACTCAGGCGTTATTTGCCGCTTAACGCCCTAGATTCATTAATTACTGTAAAGTTGGAGATTTTAATTAATAAATGACGATAATTCAATAAAATTATCGACATATATTGACGATTATTGAGAAATCTGGCAATACTGCAATATAACGTGGACTTCTCAATTTTACATTCGGTTGTTTCTAAAGTCCGTCCAAAATTTAAGGATGATTTGTCGATATATTGAAAGTAATGAGAATAGGCTGAAAACAAAAATATATTATTCAGATAAGTCTCCTGAAGTGTCTGAAGAAATAAGAAATTTGAATGATCAACAGTTTTTGATCAATTTACAATTGTAATGTTGAGTAACCGCTCGATTTTCTAGTCGGAAATTATGCTAATCTGAGGTTGTCCACCTAGCATCAGTATCTTGCATATTTATACTGTGTCTGAACAAAATAAGAGGACTTAAGTGTGTTCAGTGGCACTTAAGAAGTTAACGAAAGAAGAAACTAAAAAATACTGTTGTGAAGACAATGCTCTGAGAGAGAGAGGCAGAGACAGAGAGAGAGAGAGAGAGAGAAGGCTCTAGAAAATTTGGGAGCACTTTAAGCGACAAAAGAGATCTTTTAGCAACGTCGAGAAGCTTATTTTTTGCTCTGGCGAGAACGCAAAACTGCAGAAAGTATGGGCGATATTCGGGAACAATAAAAGAAGGTAACCAACGGCAGAAATGAGAAGAAAAAGTTGAACATTAGTACAATTAAGGATGTTTTGTCGATATATTGAAAGTAATGAGAATAGGCTGAAAACAAAAATATATTATTCAGATAAGTCTCCTGAAGTGTCTGAAAAAATAAGAAATTTTTTTACAACACCGTTTAGAAGTTATAACTAAACGGCGGATATCTGCTCCAAGTTGGAGCAGGGCAAATTCTAGTCTCCTGACAAATTCGTATAGAGCGTATCGGCGAAAGCTGTTGTACTTGCATGTTCTATCTCTTCTTGCGAAACGTTTCTCTATACAAATAAAGCCCGAACTACACCGCACATAGAGAAGCAGTGGACCAGTTGACCTGCTACCGTGACATCGCTACGTTACGGCGAAAAAGCAGGTGCCTAGTTGTACCGTATTTCTATGAATTTCTGGTCGCTCTTTCTCATTCTTTAAAGGACGACTCGTTACGGGCAAGAAACCGATGTTTTTGTGATAGAAAATTAAAAAAAACAACAATTTTTGACAAAAATAAATAGAAAAAAAACTTTAAAATTATGAACACATTTTTGTTGATTTATTCTACGTGTCTTTTCTTATAAATTTATGTAAATACATGCATTAAAATTAAAACTACGCCAATGGTGTATTTCGAGCATTGTAATTCGAATCAAATGACCTTCAATCCGCCCTTTACTTATAACATTTTTTAGTTATTGCAAATTTAGACGTACTTAAATGGAAAATGCACCATCCGGCCAAATCACGTTAAAAAATATTAATGAAGATATAATTAGAAAAATTTGTAAATTTGTAAACTAATTGACTAAATATTCAAGAAGCATATAAGCAATTAATATTAACTGGTTTCAATATTATTTATTGAGAAAAATAACAAATATGAGTGACATGTATGATATTATTGAATGGGTAGTGTGATTTACCAAAGCAACGTGGCAATCTCGCAACATATGTTACCCCGTAAATTCAAACGTAAATATAAAACAGTACAAGTTGAATAGAGACAGGTATACGCATATTCCCTTCTAACATTAGAGATTGTGACAATTGCTAAGATTTTGCGGTGCTGTCACGCTATACTGAATAAAAATAAAAATCATTTTAATTAATTATTTTAAATTAAATAAAATTTATAACTTTTGGGAGTATAAATGTGGCTTCTATTTTTTTTAAAGTATAATAAGATCGATGATTTCTGGTATAGACCTTTTCATCGTAAATTTTTTTTGTGCGCATGCGTCAGATTCGGCCATCTTTTTCGTACAGTTTTTCGAAATAAGCACTTTAAAACACCCTTGTATGAATAATTAAAGTCAACAAATATTAAATAAATTATATTCACTCAATACAAAGTAAGAAAAAATAAAGAAAGAAGTGTATTAATTGGAAAATAATTTTTTTCGGTCAAATATAATAATGTTATCTCTACAAAAAGGAACAACGAGATAGTGTTCTTATGGAGGATGTAAGAGTGATACACGCTATAAATCATCATTTAAAGGGGATACATATTATTTTATCAATTTTTGATTTACTTTTTAATTAGAATATAATTATAATTATGATTTGTTTTTATTTTTTTTATATAATACATAATTACTGGTACCTTACTCTCAATTAGGTCATCTTTTTTCCCTTTTTGTGGACGTCTATGACAATTCAACCACCTTTTTAATGATTCACAATTATGTGCTTTCACAAAGTTATCAATCAGTGAAACACCATCCATGATTTTCTCGAATAAATGATTTGTTTGTACAGATAATATTGCTTTTACATACATTGTTGATCAAAACTGTACGAAACTTTTGAATTACCGCTATTTCAATATGGCGACTGCGCTTGCGCACATCACACGGTGAAAAGGTCTATGAAAAATTAATGTATTTTATTTTTTTAAAGTTTAATTCGAGGTACACTCACAGGCAAAAGTTTTTCTATGATCCTAACAATAATTGGAAATTTCATTTAAAATTGAATTAAATTTAAACTATTTTTGACTGTATTAGAAATGTGATATAAAAAACGAACATGTGAAAAATAGTTTCCATTTAAATACTTTGTTTTAAAAGATATTGAAAGACATTGATCTTTTGAAAATTTTCGTACTTTTATTTCCGATTGTACCGACCAATCATCCTTAATCAAAAAATAGAGAAATTACGAGCCGCTACTGATCCTATTTTCCAGTTGTACCAAAAATTTATTAGTGGTTGTATTTTGTGTTGCCTACAATTAAAGAACGTAGATCGACCACGGCGCCATCTACTGGTCTCTTAGACAATTATAGTAGTTCAAATATTACTAATGTTTATTAACATCGTCTAGGTTATGTTTTTATAACCTATTCGTTGCGTTATATTTTTGTGTTAATAATTACGAGAAAAATATGAAACTGGTAATTGTTAATTAAATCCAATTTGATTATTGTTAATTAATTGTTTTCAGTATTGTTTGAGTAATGATCCAAATAAACCATGTCATATTCTGACATTCAAAGAAATCACAATGATGCTCGATTGTGGCCTATCCATGCAATCTGTATTAAATTTTCTACCATTATCATTTGTACCATCGAATCGTCTATCAAATCTACCCGTATGGACACCGAACGATGTCACCGATACGGATTTAGAAGGTGAATTAAAAGAGAACGGTGATCGGATCTTTATCGATTCACCACCGGAATTTTGTCCACCATTAAATAAATTGATCGATTTCGCTCAAGTCGATGTGATCTTAATATCGAATTATTTGTGTATGATGGCATTACCGTTTATTACGGAAAAAACAGGTTTTAAAGGACGCGTTTACGCTACAGAACCAACTCTACAAATCGGACGGTAATCGAACGATTCCCGCATAATTTCGTGATAGTAATAATCGTTAAATTGTAGCTTGTTGCTGGAGGAATTGGTGGCGTACGTTGAACAATGCCCCAAGGCGAACCTAGCCACACAATGGAAGAATTTCATCCACAAACTACGCTATCCGATCAGTGATGCGTTCAAGCCGAAATCGTGGAAACAATTGTACAATATGAATGATGTCAATGCGAGCCTAGCGCGTATCCAAATGGTCGGCTATAACGAGAAAATTGTAACAAATCCCCGCATAAATTTGTTTTTATTGTTAGAAATCGGTTTTAGGATATTTACGGCGCACTACAAGTGGTGCCGGCCAGTTCGGGTTTCTGTCTCGGCTCGTCGAATTGGATCATCACATCGGACCACGAAAAAATCGTTTATTTGAGCGGTTCGAGTACATTAACGACACATCCACGACCGATGGATCATCAATCGTTGAAGAACGCCGATATTTTAATAATGACCGATCTAACACAGACCCCAATCAGTAACCCCGATTCGATGTTGGGTGTTTTATGTGTTGTTGTCGGTTTAACTCTACGCGGTGGCGGTAATGTATTGATCCCATGTTATCCAACCGGTGTTGTTTACGATCTCTTCGAATGTCTATCGATTAAGATGCAAGATTTGGGCGTTTCGAATTGTCCCATGTTCTTTGTATCGCCCGTCTCCGACACATCATTGGCTTATTCGAATATACTAGCCGAATGGTTATCGAGTGTTAAACAGAATAAAGTCTATGTGACTGAAGAACCGTTTCCGCACGGTTTATTAGTGAAAAGTAACAAATTGAAACATTTCAAACACATCTATTCGGATGGTTTCAGTACGGAATTTCAGGAACCGTGTGTGGTGTTCTGCGGCCATCCATCGTTACGGTTCGGTGATGTGGTGCAATTCATTGAATTGTGGGGCAATAATCCGCGCAATTGTATCGTCTTCACTGAACCGGATTTCGATTATATTGAAGCATTAGCACCCTACCAACCGTTACAGATGAAGGTGGCGCATTGTGCCATTGATACATCATTGAATTTCACACAAGCCAACAAATTGATACGTGATCTAAAACCGAATTGTTTAGTGATACCGGAATGCTATACACAGCCACCGATACAAGCACCAAATCTCACCGATTACATCATCGAATGTAATCATTGTAATGTGATACCGTATAAGTGGGGTGAAGTGATCAATTTACCATTGAAACGGAAACAGGGCCAAGTGTTGCTTGATACGAACGTTGCTCAACAGATTGTACCGGTTGAAATTAAACCGGGCGTTAGTCTATCGACAGTCACCGGTAATCTATCGGTCAAAGATAACGTGCACAGTCTTCAAGTAAACTATTTAGGCCCCCAATTATTATCAATTTATTAAAATTATATTTTTAGGAATTATCAACGACTGATCATACAATCAAACCGATCAAATACGAATGGGGCACGTTAAATGTCACCGATTTCCTACAGAAACTCGTCCAGGAGGGTATCACCGATCCAAAAGTTGAGTCCCATGGCAATGTTGTCGTTATACATTTGGTAAATTTTTTTTGATAAATAGTCCCGAAATTTAAAATAGAATTTTTATTTTGTAGCAAGATGAGGATGCTTTGATACAATTAGAAGATAATAGTACACATGTTGTTTGTAATGGTGATGAGAAATTACGTACGAAAATACGTAATATTGTGATGCAATGTTTGAAGAAGTTTTAATAAATTCAAATTACCCGCCATTGTTAGGGTTGTTAAGTTACGTTAAGTTGGTAGTACCACCAAACCAATCATTATTTCGAGGATTTGTAAGTATGCGCGGCAACACTGTTAGGACTATTTTAGGGGAAAAACAAGGATTCCGAGATGTAGGTTGGTACCCTTGAATTTAGGGATTTAATTGTTTGTGTCCATATCCCCGCTTATATACCATCGTGGGATTACGTACTTTGTTTAACAGGATATCTGTCAAATCTAGTAACCTTTTTGGTCGGTAAATTTAATATAAAAAATTGAATTAGACTCCGTCCAAAAATTAAGTATAAAATTTCAAATGCCAGCAATGTAACTAACCTTCGCAACGAAAAGTAGTTCCTCTATTAGAGCCCCAAAATTAAAATTCTCCTTTACTGTATCAATCTGAAAATCGATTTAAAAGGAATTTTAGAATCTCTGAAGAAATATAAATTATCGAATTTCAGAGTTAATATTGAAAAATCAGTAACAAAATTTGTAAACAAACGCGTAGGATTTTATTCCAACAGTAGTGCCACAATATAATGTACTTCGTGGTTCAAGTAAACATGTAACAGTTAGGAACTTTTCAACTGTTAAGTTGCACATAACCTATCATTTGCAATTTGAAGTTTTATACTTAATTTTTGGAGGGAGTTTACACTTCAATTTAAATTAATTGTATAGCGAAATTGATTTGAAATTTTTATTTCGCGCTACCATTGCCAACCCCACCGCTCGATTTATCCCCGTTATTACCGCCATCTAGCGTCACTATCTACAATCGCCTCCAGAGCCGCCTTGATTATGATTTTTTTTGATTTTTATAATTTCCTCGTTATCATTATCACTCTCACTACTATTACTACTAATTTCACTACAATTATCCTCATTATCATCACCATCCGATTGAATTTCCTCTTTAATTGATGTTAATAGTTCGAGTCGTTGTCGTAGATTACGAATGGTTTTATCGCGCCGTTCTATCGTACGTTTCAGCGATTTAATTTGTCGTTTTAACGGTAGAATAATAGGTCGTAATAGTGATTTACTTGTTTGTACTTCTGTATGTGTAATGTTCGCTAAATCGTCGTCATTATCAGTATTTGTTTGATAATCATCATCTTCTGGTTGGCTTTTAATGAAAACCACATTATCGCAACGATTTGTCGACGAATTTTCTTGATAATACACCGTTTTATTATCGTCACAGTCCTGATTGATTTGCCGTTCGTTTTGTTGATTCAATATCGTCCGTACATCGATTTCTTTAACATACGATGATTGTTCGTATTCTTTCATTTGTATCCGTGCTAATTTCCACTGTTTACTGAATTGACGATACAACGAACTCGACGTATTGAATGAATCGTTTGTTATATTGAATACGGACGGTATAGCGTTCGATTTTAAACGTTTTATATTAGCAATTGGCCGTAACAGGTAGTCGTTATCGGTGAAATGTTTACTACAGATCCGGGTGCCTTTGGTTGGTGTAAAATCGACACGATCGATTGCTTTGATCCATTGTTTCGTTAATGTTTCATTCTTTAATGGGAATCTACGACAAAATGGTGTTAAATTGGTAAGTAATGGTCTGAATGGTGGCTTACCTGAAAAACTGGATATTTGCACCTTTTATGAATTTTGTTTTACAACTGGGAACGCAACAATAAGACGGCATTTTTCGGTTTTATAGAGAGAAAGTTTTGTCGACAATAACATAACCTCAAATTCACAACAATTATAAAAACTATAAATTTACACAAAACACTTGTAAATATTATTGGTTTTCACAATTTAAGATCAATTTAATACGTGTAATTCGTAATTTTTAAGCGTATTTATCGTTTTTAATTCGAAAATTGGAGAGTAGTTCAAATGCGTTCAAAATAGTTCATTTGTAATTAACGTTAATCGCTATTTTTCACTTAATCGTTGTTATAGAACAATAACACTGTGTAAATAAGCACATGAAAAGTTATATCTTGAATTTTTGCTAAATTTTTCAATATTTAAATAAATAATTTTAAAATTGGTACTGTTGTGGCTGAAGTGACGTGTTGTAGTTTTAGACACTACTTCAATTCTGCCACCAAAATGCCTTAAAAGTCACCAAATATAAAGGGACCGCTAAGTTTTGGAACTGATTGATTCAATGTAAACAAAAATTGTTTCTATCAATTGTAATTTAGTAAAATTAAGTAAAATAAAATAATTTTTACACTCATCAGTACTACCACTTAGAAATTTGTTAAGTTGGTGAAATTAGAAAAAAAAACAATTCTGGGGATTTTTTTTTTATCAGTTGGTGACATGATTTTTGATGTCTTCCAAAAAATCAGATATTCTCAAACTTTTTGGAATCGTGGAATATTTTATTTTTTAGCAATTCTTTGTTTTTTTTTTGTTAGGAATAATTGGAAAGGTTTCGGGGATCATACCAATCTGAGTCTAGTTGTATTAGCCATTCTGTATATACCAGCCACATTTCAAGGTTAAAATTTAGTGTTTTAATTTTCTGTAAGTTGGCGGCATGATTTGTTCTTAAATATGGAACTTTATAGTTGTTTAGCGTTCTGTGTACCAATCTGAGTCTAGTTGTATTAGCCATTCTGTATATACCAGCCAGATTTCAAGGTTAAAATTTAGTGTTTCAATTCTGCCACCGAAAAACGTTAAAAATCACCAAGTATAATGGGACCGGTAGGTTTTAAAACTGGCTGAGTCAATGTACTGAAATATGGTTTTTATCAATTGTAATTTACCAAAAATGAAGTAAAATAAAATAATTTATAAAATAATGCTTCTAGTGATTTGCTACCTAATCAGAAGTACCACCCAAAAATTTATGCAGTTGGTAGTACGTAAATGCAAAAACGTGGTTGATTCCAGTGGATTTATTTCCTATCAGTTGGCGACTATTACGTAATTTTTTCAAAATATGGCGATTGTTTTTGGCACGTGAAACGACCAGTGATTTAAACCGACAATTTATTGCAATTATTAATTGTTGAACACAATGATTGATAAATTTCTTTAGAAATATGTATCGTTTATTGAATTTACGACCAATTTACATTAATAAATTCCACAATCCATCGTTATATTTGAAATGTGACCGTAATCGAGAAAGTAAGGTTAGTTTTTCGACTATCGAAAATAAACAAACTATTTCGTGTAAAAGTAAGTAGAAAATCGAATAAATTCTAAAAGAAAATTATAACAATTACGCTGAATTACAGATTGTCTACGTTATCAGAGTACAAATAATAATTTAGCACCAATAAATAAGGTGAAAAGACGCAAATCGCCCAAGAAGTATTACGATCTCTTAGTCGGTAAGTTATTGAATTTTCCCCGTAATTAATCAATTAATTCGTGTAAATTAGTAACAGACAAAAAGATCAAACAACAAAAGACATCGATACAGAAGCTGAAATGGAGCGATCTACAATTGTTAGCAACGACAAATTTACGATTAAGCGAATTGTATAAATTGAAAGATTTATCACAAAAGAACGAATTTATTGAAGAACACACCTACAATAATCTCACATTTATTGAAGATTTACCCCAAAAACAAGCGAATCCCGTGGAACAACAAGAGAAAGAGATCAATTGTGATCTACCGGAAAATCCAACACGAATTGAACCGGAATTTTTCGAAGAGGACGATACACACGGACATGCACGCATCAATCATGCCTTCCAACCGGAAATCATCGAGGAGACGATTGAAGAAGATCCCCAAGATGTGCAGACAACACAACAACAACAACAAGAACGTAATCAATTGAAACAACAACAAATCAAAACGGAGATCGCCAACAAGACATTGGGGGCGTACCTGGAGATTTGTTCGATTTTAAAACAACCACAACGCGGCTTGAATGCGTTATTATTCCATAATAATCGAGTGGAGCGCGGCTATAAGGGTTTCTATCCGATTAAAAAGATCGAAATCTACAATGCACTATTGAAGGGTTTTGCACAAAAGGGTAATTTTCAGAAATTAGAAGAAATCTTACAGATCATCAAAAAGGAGGGTGTACAATTCAATTTACAAACATACGTGCATATTTTTGAGTGTTTTGCACGATTATCGGAACAGTTGAAAGATAATCATTTGAAATCATTGCGACAATATTGCAAAGAGGCGAAACAGAATCAAATCACGTTTGATAAAATCATGAATTATGGACGTTTCTCGAAAGAACAATTTCTTCTAGTTTTACAGACAATCCACAGGATTGATAAAGAATACGTGCCGGATTTTTTCCAACCGAATCTACAATACAATAACGAATTGATTAACGTTTTAAATTGTGACGAACAAAATCGTGGCGTTTGTATCAACGATACACGGATAGATCCAACGAAAAGTCTATTTAGTCTCGATGAGATGCATCAAAGGATTGAGCAACAATTGAAATTGGAAAAAGACGGTTATGTTACCGTAAAAAGTATAGAAAATTTCAAAACAATCGCTAATAATGATGAAGTCCAACGGTATCGTGATTTGTTACAAGATCACTATCGGATGTGGGAAGAAGCAGCAATAGTAGCGTTTCGACGTGATCTATTAACATTACAATCGTGTAAACGCCCATTAAATGATGATCTGTATTTGCGGTGTATACCAGTTGATGATTTTATTAAAATATTGATAGAAGAAGCGAAAAAGATTGCAGAAGGTTCGGAAACGTACAGTCCAACCATCCAACATTTATATCGTGATTTAGGTACGAAGGTGTATCAGAAATTTCAAATTTTACGTAAAGAACAATTGGGGATGATCGAGAAGGCATTACAAATCCATCAGAATTATTGTCGACAATATTTACAACAACACAAAATATTGGATTATCTACCAAACGATCAAGAGAAGAATTTGTTGAATTCGCGACAATTATGGCAATGGTACGAGTATAATTCACGTGGTAATGGTGCCAGTTTATTGATGGAACACAACGAATGGCCCAGTTCAGTATTACAAATAATCGGTAAATTTCTATACAATATAATAATGAATGATTTAAAGATCGATTTGAATGCGTTACGTTTGAATAATAAGCAATCAAAGAAGAATTTAGTACCGGCTTTTTATACGATTTTCCGGCAACAGGGTCGTTTGATTAAAGAGGAAGTTAAACCACATCCAACCCTATCGAAATTGTATCGTTCATCTGTACCGGAAATGTTGAAATTTCCCACAAATGAAATACCAATGTTATGTCCACCATTACCATGGATCTCAATCAATAATGGTGGTTATTTAATATCACCATGTGATGTTGTACGTTTACCACAACAAGCGACAACACAACGGAAACGTTTAATTGATACGAAGAAAACAAATTTATATCCATCATTTGATGCATTAAATCAATTATCTAGTGTACCATGGAAGGTGAATCAGGATATTTTAGATGTTATTTTACATGTTTTCAATAATGGTGGTTCAATTAAATTGGATGTACCACAATCACCGGATATGTTAGAACCACCACCTGTCATCCAACATTATATGGATAAAACGGAGAAATTTAAATTGTTTAAAAAACGTTTACAATATCGTAGGAAGCGAGCTGAAATGTACTCGTTATGGTGTGATTGTTTGTATCGGTTATCGTTGGCTAATCATGTAAGTTGTTTGTTTTTTTTTCATTCATTTTAGTCTAGTTATATTAGCCTATCCTGTATATTATACTAGTCGTAGTTCAAGGTTGAAATTTAGTGTTTTAATTTTCTGTAAGTTGACGGCATGATTTGTTCTTAAAAATGTGGAACTTGATAGTGATTTTTACACTAATCAGTACTACCACTTAGAAATTTGTTATTGGTAAAATTAGAAAGAAACCAATTAATTCCGGGGAATTTATTTTTGATCGGTTGGTGACTATGAGAAATTTGAACAAATTTGTTGTGATTCAAAATGTGCAATTTTCTAATCATTTCCACTGTATTCAGTACTACCACTCGAAAATTTGTTAAGTTGGTAGTGTGAGAATTTATTTTTCAAGAATCGGTGATGGTGTAATTCTTACTGAAGTTTAAGTGTTTCCAAAACCAGTGCTTCTCAAACTTGTTAATATCGTGGATTGCAATACTTTTCTCTTTTTTAGAAACACTTAAAATGTTTTTCTTTGTTTATTCACGAGTCATACTCATCTAAGTCTAGTTGTACTAGCCACTCTATTTAGTGTTTTAATTTTTTATAAGTTGGCTACATGATTTTTCCCTCTTTTATTATCACTTGATTAAAAAAGGTGCAATTTTTCAGTGATTTTTACTCTGATCAGTACTACCACTCTAGTTAAGTTGGTGAAATTAGAAAAAAAACAATTCTGAGGAATTTATTTATTATCAGTTGGTGACATGATTTTTGATGTCTTCCAAAAAATCAGATATTCTCAAACTTTTTGAAATCGTGGAATATTTTATTTTTTAGCAATTCTTTGTTTTTTTTTTTTGTTAGGAATAATTGGAAACGTTTCGCAGATCATATCAATCTGGGTCTAGTTGTATTAGCCATTCTGTATATACTGGCCACATTTCAAGGTTAAAATTTAGTGTTTGAATTTTCTGTAAGTTGGCTGCATGTTAATTAAGTTCCCTATATCACCCATTATTTGTTTCTTAAGCAACTCACAATTTTCAATTTGTGGTCAAACAAATAACGATATTTGCTTCTTAGTCAACTCACAATTTTAAATTTGCGGTCAAACAAATAACGATGATATTCCCTTCGTTTATATAGTATTATGTATATTTTTTTATACTTCAAAAATATCTACATTCATTAATTTTAATGCTCTGGGCCCATAACCTGTTAGTTATGTAGTTATAAGCGTGATAATTAATTTATTATGTAGACAAGATCAAATGGAATACACAACTCAATCAAAAAATTCTATAACATTCTAAATATTCTATCTAAATAAACATTAAACAAACCAATAACCTAAGCAACCGAGGGTGCGATTTACAATTTCTTTAACATTTTCTGTAAGTTGGCGGCATGATTTGTTCTTAAAAATGTGGAACTTTCTAATCATTTTCACTGTAATCAGTACTGCCACTCGAAAATTTGCTAAGTTGGTAGTGGAGAAAATTAGAAAAATCCATTAATTTTGGATTTTTTTAAATTTTTAGCCACTCTAGTGTTTTAATTTCTTATAAGTTGGCTACATGATTCTTCCCTCTTTTATTATCACTTGAAAAAATGTGCAATTTTCTAGCGATTTTTACACTAATCTAGTTAAGTTGGTAGAATTAGAAATATGTACCAATTAATTCCGGGGAATTTATTTTTTCTCAGTTGGTGACTTAATTTTTGATGTCTTCCCAAAAATCGGAGATTCTCAAACTTTTTGAAATCGTGGAATATTTTTTGGCTTTTTTTTTGGAATAATTGTTAGAGATTCGCAGATCATATCAATCTGGGTCTAGTTGTATTAGCCATTCTGTATATACTGGCCACATTTCAAGGTTAAAATTTAGTGTTTGAATTTTCTGTAAGTTGGCTGCATGATTTGAACATATCTGATGTGTGTTCTTAAAAATGTGGAACTTGCTAGTGATTTTTACTTTAATGACTTTAATCAATACTACTACTTAAAAACTTGTTAATTTAGTAAAATTAGAAAAACCAATTCC
This sequence comes from Epicauta chinensis, assembly GCA_021725515.1. Taxonomy (NCBI): domain Eukaryota; kingdom Metazoa; phylum Arthropoda; class Insecta; order Coleoptera; family Meloidae; genus Epicauta; species Epicauta chinensis. The sequence goes on along the minus strand of JAEDXX010000185.1, from coordinate 72,850 downwards.
GTGGAATTTATTTTTTATCAGTTGGTGACTTTTATGTAATCCCATTGATTTTTGAAGACTTCCAAAAAATCAGATTTTCTCAAACTGTTTGAAATTATGGAATACTCTAAAAATATTTTGTTTATTCTTTTTTTTTTTTTCGGAATAATTGGATCATACTAACCTGAGTCTAGTTGTAGTAGCCGCTCTGTATATGTATACAAGGCATCTTTCAAAAAAAAAAAAGAATTTAGTGTTTTAATTTTGTATAAGTTGGCTGCCTTTTATTATTACTTGAACAAATGAGCAATTTGAATAAATTTTGTATGTGTTTCTGAATGTGCCATTTTCTAGTGAGTTTCACTATAATTAGTAACTACCACTAGAAAATTTGTTATGTTGGTAGTGGGCAAATTAGAAAAACCTAGTAATTTTGGGAAGTTTATTTTTTAAGAATTGGTGATAGTTTAATTCTCACTGACTTTTAAGAATTGCCAAAACCAGTGCTTCTCAAACTTGTTAAAGTTGTGGATTGCTATACTAAATTCATCGACCAACGAGATCCTAGATTTAAATTGGTACCCTTGAAAATACTGAAATTTTTAGGAATTTTATTTGTTTGTGTTCATATCCTCGCTTACAATCCTGGGATTATGTACTTTGTTTAACGAGACATCTGTCAAATCAAGTAAACAAACAAATCACCAGAAATATCACTAGATTCAAGTGTACCAATCGAAATTTAGTAACCCTTTGGATCATGAATATACTTTAATACGTGAATATATACTTTATTTTTCTAGAAACACTCTTAAAATGTTTTCGTTGCTTTTTCACAGCTCATACTTATCTGAGTCTAATTGTATTAACCACTCTGTATATACAAATGACATTACAAGGTTCAAAACTAGATGTTGTTAATCAAAAGGAGACATTAGCAGTTAGTGTTTTAATTTCTTATAAGTTGGCTACTTAATTTTTCTCTTTTTTATGATCACTTACTTCAAAAAGTGTGCAATTTTCTAGTGATTTTTGTTCTATTCATAGCTATTTAAAAAATTTGTAAAGTTAGTAGCGTGCAAGTTAAAACAAAACCGTTAATTTTGGTGACTATTTCTTAATTATTTTTAAAAAGTCTCCAAAATCGATACTTTTCAAAAAATTTTAATGTCGTGGAATGCTAGACTTTCTCTAGAATCAAATTATTTCAAACGAACTGTATTTTGAGAACCATTAAATTCCCCCTGAAATTAATGCTGTTCAGAAACAGGATTGCCAACTTTGATTATTTAGAGTGGCGAAAACTTTGTCGAATGGCGATAAATCCAGCCCTGCTGCATTTACGGCTCTGCGTAATTTTTAAAAATCGCCCCCTCAACAATTTAATTAATTACCAATTTTTTGAATTGTATTTACAGTTCCGTAACGATATCTTCTGGTTGCCGCACAATATGGATTTCCGTGGCCGTGTCTATCCAATACCACCACATTTAAATCATCTCGGTTCAGATTTGGCCCGATCAATTCTAATATTTGCTGAATCACGACCATTAGGTCCAAATGGTTTAGATTGGTTAAAGATCCATTTAATTAATTTGACCGGTTTAAAAAAACACGAATCCATACAGGATCGTTTAAATTATGCTAATGAAATAATTGATTTAATTATTGATTCAGCTGATCATCCATTAAATGGTAAAATGTGGTGGTGTGAATCGGATGAACCATGGCAAACATTGGCGTGTTGTATGGAAATAACAAAAGCACTACGTTCTGGTAATATTGAAGCATATCGTAGTTGTTATCCAATCCATCAGGATGGTAGTTGTAATGGTTTACAACATTATGCGGCATTAGGACGTGATAGTGCCGGTGCTTATAGTGTCAATTTATGTCAATCAACCATACCACAGGATGTTTACAGTGCTGTTGTACAATTAGTTGAAGAACAACGTTGTAAAGATGCTGAGAATGGTGTTGAAATTGCAAAGATTTTAAATGGTTTCATTAAACGTAAAGTAATTAAACAAACAATTATGACAACAGTGTATGGTGTGACACGGTATGGGGCACGTTTACAAATTGCTAAACAATTAAAAGATTTAGATAATTTCCCAAAAGATTCAATTTGGCAAGCTTCAACATACTTAACACAACGCACTTTTGATAGTTTACGAACAATGTTTAAATCAACACGTGAAATCCAGGATTGGTTTACGGATTGTGCACGATTGATTTCAACAGTTAGTGGACAACATGTGGAATGGGTGACACCGATGGGTCTACCGGTTGTACAACCGTACTTCCGGTACAAACCATTAGGACAGAATCTAGTCTATAAACCGTTCCATATGGATCATTACGAGTAAATCTTCTTTTATATGAATATTAAATTAATTTGTTTTTCTCAATTGATTGTTGATTGTAGAAAGCCGAATGTGATGAAACAGAAGAATGCATTTCCACCAAATTTCATTCATTCCCTTGATTCTAGTCATATGATGTTGACATCGTTGTTCTGTGAACGTGCCGGTATCACATTCGTTTCAGTCCATGATTGTTATTGGACACATCCATCAACTGTACATATTATGAATCGGATATGTCGACAACAATTCGTTGCATTACATTCACAACCGATCTTGGAGAATCTATCGATGTTTCTATCGGAGAAATATAGTTATAATCATGAGTAAGTTTTTTGTTGATTTATTCTAAAAATTTGGCTTAATTTCGTAATTTTGTAGTGAATTCACCGATGATGGTTCTGTTACGGATTTAACCAAAAAGAAATTGAATCGTATCCTACGACAATTACCAAAGACTGGTGATTTTGATATAAATCAAGTACTAAATTCGATATATTTTTTTAGTTGAATTTTGAAATTGCCGCCATTTTGTGGGAGTATCCAGCTAATGTCAGTAGATGGCGCTGTTGTAAATATATTTACAAATTAGGTTGTTATAAAGCTAGATTATCGTTAATTTTAAACAATAGAATAAATTGAATATTGAACAATCGTCATTTACTAAGATACCCAATAATTCATTAAACTTATCGGATTTAAATAGGTTCCTGTTTTATCGACTTAGTTGGAACTGTTTTTAATACATGGCGCTATAGTTGCGTTTTAAAAATTATAAAATTATTTTGTTCAAACAGTACATAAATAGATAATTGTTGATAAAGTGTTGTGTGTAGAGTAAATTGCGTGTGTACAATATTTTTTAGTTGATTTTTGAAATTGTCGCCGTTTTACGAGAATATCAAACTAGTGTCAATAGATGACGCTGTTGTAAATGTATTTATTGTATTTACAAATTATTAATTAAGTTGTTATGGAGCTAGATTATTGTTAATTCATAACAGTAGAATAAATTGAATATATAGTGAACGTAATTTGCTAAAATTACTTATCGGATATAAACAGATTTCTGTTTTATCGACTTAGAATTGATTTCAAAAGATGACGCTATTGGTGCCTTTTAAAAAATATTACAAAATTTTATTATTTAAACAAACAATCCATAAACAGGTAATTTTTGGTGTTGTAATAATCCAGATAATTACTCGATTACTTACTGATGGATAAATTGTAAAAAGAATAATTGTTACACATTTCAAGAGATGGCGCCACCAGTACTATAAATAAACACAAACCTCGTTACGTAAGTGACACACCTTTTGTTTTTTTTCAGCTTTTTTAAAAATTGGCGTTAAAATAAAACTTGTTTACACAAAAATTTATTTATTATATAACATCGCTGATATACAATATCTTCTAAATAACAAATTTTAAATAGCATTTTTCTTTAAAATAAATCACACGTTACTTTACAAATTTTTTTTTGATAACCTATAATAACCGATTAAAATAATTCATCAATTCCTCCTCAACTAATCAGGGATTTAAAACGAAAAATTACAATTGATTCGTAACGATAAAACGTGCTGATTAGATAAGTATTAAACAGATCTACAATTGGACGACTAAACACTAACGATTTTTTTTTGTTTGTTTTGTTTTGTTGTTTTAATTTGTACAAATATTCCCAATGAACCCCTAAAATGACTTAGAAATACTCGAAACACCCCACAAGTGTGTTGTTCTTCAATCTTTCAATCATCCTCATCATCATAAAATTCACTCTTATTATTATTATATCTAGTCGTTAATAAATAGACCACAGCCTCATAAGTTGCCATCATAATAGCAGTGTTCGGTATTTGCCGGACTAATTGCGTTTTTAAGCCACGATAGATGCCCTTAATACCTTCCTCTTTAAATACTAGCGATAGTGTTTGCCAGAAGCCGGTGTATTTGTTGCCTTCTTCACGTAAACGTGTACGTGCCACTTCATGTGGATACGCCAAACACGAAGCGATTGTTTTCGATATAGCACCGGCTAACATAAATTCTAGAAAGTCTTTTGAACTCTTCTCATCACTATTATGATGATTATTGTTATTTGTTGTTGTTGAATAGGCATGATGATGGGCGGCTAATTCCGCTTTGATTGCTTCATAGATAACAAAATGGATAATTGTCTCGGATATACCCATATAGGAGGCTGTTATGCCCTTGTAGAAACCTAAAATGCCCTAAAATAACACAAAAATCAAACAATTTCCCCAAATTGGTTTTTAGGGGATTTACCGATTGGGCATATATCCTACGAACACATTCGATTGCAGTCATTTGATTATTCTTATTAATATCCAATTGTAGTCGAGTTTTAACAAACCAAATCGGATTCGTTAGGGTGCTGGCCATGAAGCCGGCACACGATGCCGAAAACACATGGACAATCGGTGAATCTTGCGGCAAAATATTGTTCCAGAACGTTTTCGCTTGTGAATAAGTGGCGAAATAGACGGCACGCGATGGGGCGACGCCTACCAAATTCGGACCAAGACCTTTAATCAAAAATCACTTTTAACAATCTACTGCACTATTATTCTAAATTCAACAATCAAAAAGTTACTAGATTTAAGTTGGCACCCGTGAATCCAGTGATTTTTTATTTCTGTCAAATCTAGTGACTTTTTGTTTTCAACGACCAAAAAGTTCCTAGATTTAAGTTGGCACCCGTGAATCTAGAGATTTTTGTTTTGTGTCAAATCTAGTTTTTTTTTGTTTTGTGTCAAATCTAGTGACTTTTAGTCGTTGAATATAGTATATCTGCAACGATTTTTTACCTTTAAATAACGCCATCGGTCCCTCATATTTGATTATATGCTTTAAACATTGGATTATACCGAATTTATTGGTGGAACGGTTTGGTATATCGTAACCTGAAAGAGCCACAACTTGAGGAGGCCGGCTATGCCTGCGAGTAGTCCATAACCTACGCCTCTGTACATTGTTTTGATTTAATTTTGTTGATAATGATTGTGTTGGTGGTGGTGGTGGTGGTGGTAGTACTGGTGGTGGTGGTGATGATAGAGAATGATTATTATGGAAACCACTTTTTGATGATTGTTGGCGCGTTTTGACCACTTCTAATGGACATGTAACGATTGCCCCCACGGTGCCGGCCACACTACAATTTTCAATCAACACACACGAGAACAAGAACAAAAAATATATAATCAAAAAAACATTAAAATGCAACAACCTATAAAAAAAAAATAGATTCTGCCAACATTAAAAGCAATCCAATTTTTAGCGTACATTTTAATGCTATTCATTTGTTTTTTATCTCCAACTTAACTTTTTTTCTACAGATAAAATCACTTTTTTTTAGAGAAATTCAAAGACAGGACCGTCCCGAGTAAAATTTTAGAGGCGCCATTTTTTAAAATACCAAAAAAAGCACCGGAACAGTCTTAAGTTTGCCTGGAGTCCTAAAAGAGCTTGGACTGAACAGGCTCAAGAGCTAAATTATTTGAAAACCTCAGCTATTAAGACAAGGATCCTTAACCTTGAACATAAGCATCGACTTAAGTACTCCTATCATTAAGTGCCACCCCAAACTTTTGCTACACTAAAAACGTCCTGAAAGATTGAAGTTTAAGCGCTTCTTTTAGCTACCAACTTTGTTACTATCGATAAGACTCAACTTAAGATCAAATAGCCTCAGACACCACTTATATTAAACCAACCAGAACAGAATTGAGTGGGGTTAAGTCGAGCTTAAGCTCGGATTGAGCTTATCAAGACAAAGCCGGCCCTTTTGTTGTTATAATTTGGATAATATCCCAATTTACTGTTGTATATGAAAATAATCGAATTAATCGCAGTGTAAATTAAATCACGATCAGATTTGAAAATTTGCCAATTTCAAAAATTATTGTGTAAACTTCGACCGTGCTAATATTAAATTCGATTTATTTACCATTCTTATCAACAAAACAACAATAATAATAATAAATGTGAAAAAAGTAGATAACAACAACAACGCAACAATTGTCCTGAATACGGTCCTGTCTATTTGTTACAAGATTTTGAAAAATAAAACAAAACACAAAAAAAAACCGCTGTTATCATAGTTGGCTATAATTAGACATGCACAATTAATCTATGATGAAATTACGTCGTTTTTATTAATCGATGATTGATTTGTTCGTTGTAAATAAATAAATAAATAAATAAACAAATACGAAACATGGCCAAATATTTGTTTATTTTTATTTATAATTATATGCGTTATGTAATTTTCTTGCAAAAAAAAATGTTAGGTTATGTTTACGGATTTTCATTTGTTTTTCTTATATTAATAAATATATGTTGTATACATACCCCCCTGCTACTAGATGGATGAAAGAGTCCCTTTGTGACATATCATGAGAAAAAATACACTCTTTTTATTTTATTTACGTATTACCAATTAGATCAAAATTGATTTAATTATGTAATTGTTGTCGAATTAGCCCAATGGTTTTTTCATTGGTTTCTTATTGTAATTATAATAAAACACCACAAACATACCACTATCGTTTTGATAATTAAATGGTATAAAAATTATGAGCACCATTCGATTTTTTTCTTTTGTTTTTGGATGTTTCAATTTATCCGTCTATCGGCAAAAAAACGACGACGTGACCGCTATCACACATCATAAAACCGAAAAGCTTCTCTCTCTCTGAACAAAATTTTCGTGAATCTGCCCCCCGAACAAATCGCACTAGCCTGTGTGTGTGACAGAGCGAAAAGGAAAAACTCGCGATATGCGTTTGTTTCGGTATGTTGCCCCACTACATTACCGGCGACACCAACCATGCGACCATCACGTGCTATTGTTTACATCTCTATACCATTGCACGCGTTCGAATTTGCAGAAAATCAATAATTTTTCGTTTGTGCTACAAATTTTTTGTTGTAAAATCTCAAAAAAAACACCTAAAATTGATAATGATTCGTTTTTGTAATGAAAACAATTGAACAAATAAACAACTCGATCGGTAATTACAGTTTGTCTCGCCGTCACTTGTTTACGTTTTACGTACACCTACTTTGATGGTATTTTAGGAGAATCGTGGAAACTTTCGGGAAATCGCTTATGAAGTGGACGAAAATTACACGTAGTTCGTGATTGATATTTACACATTTATGTGTCAGTAGTTTAATTTTTATTGGGTGGAGTTTGCGCGTATTAATTTGCACGATAGCCAACGGCGCCACTATCAACAAAATTTCAGTAGATCTACCGATTTTTTGGTGATGTTGCAGACCAGCCTAATTCCGCCCTTGTAGTGTATTCTGTGTTGCATAACATCAGGGTGCAGCTAATATAAAAAATAACGCAATTTCTAGATTTTTAAATAATTTGAAGTTTTATTTGTTTATTAGCCCCCTCCACTTTCTTATTTAACCGTCAGTTCAGTGTTGATACCACAACAAAAACAAGAAATTTCTCAACAAATGTGGCGGAAAACTAAAAAAATCTATGAATATTTGGAGATTTTTCACTTCGAATAAATTTGCTATTCTTTACCATTGAGTGCCAATCCGTTGATTAGCACTAATTTTCGTTACAGAGAATTTGACAAAAATTGAGTCTATTTGGTTTGCCTACACTGTATATACGCTTCATGTCACTAGTGTCATCTTGGTTGCCTACTCACCGAGGGTTGTGAATAACATTTATTCAATTACTTTTTAAATATTGGTTAATTATAGCTAAATTGATACGGAAAAGCAATAAAATTGTGATAAATTACTAATTTTAGCCTAATATCTCAATTTATATTATCTGTATAGGTCAAGAAACTTACCGATTACAAATGGGAGACGTGGCAACATTGCCGCAATAATTGTGCCGAATCCGAGATGTAAACAATCTGAAAATAATTCTATATATAACGAAATTTATCAAAAAAAAATTATAAAAATAACTAGTGATAAGATAAACGATTCAATCGCCTACGTAAATTATTCGAAACAATCGAACAAAAACAAAAAAAAAAGTTAGGTTAGGTTCGTTTTCATTATTCAAAAAAATACAAAAATTTTTTGTTTTGTTTGCAGATAAGAATGGTATTTGAAACGATCCGTTTACCATCCCAGAACAAAGCCCTACACTGTTACCTATTGATGACGATGTGGATTCTGTTGTTGATGGCGGGCGTTTATAAATTTCTCGAACCGAAACAGAAACCACCCGAACCGGCCACTATTGTAACCGAATTATTCCATAATTTAGCGAATGATGTGAAAACGAAACGAATTTTCCGCATATGTAATCTACCCGATGATATTACAGTTGGTGATGAGGGTATCTTAAGATCGGACCAATGGGTATTGAAGGGTGTGATAATATTGATACGACATGGTGATCGTGGACCATTATTGCATGTCCGTAACATATCAGCGATTAATTGTGGCACAAATGATAATGAACGACTCAACAATTATAAAGTTGAGCGGATCTAGCAATCAGGGGGCCGAATGGTTACTAGATTTTTGATAATCTAGTGATTTTTGACGGTTATGGTGGCATTACCGTCGAATATATCACATCTAGTTACCATTGGCCGCTGGATGTACGATATCAGAAATTTGTTTTAATTCCTCTATAATTTCAGGTGTTTTTGAATAATTTAACAACGACAAGTAAATGGTTGAATCCGGGACCATTCCATGGTTTCCCGCTATTACCCACCCATCCCTACCAGTGCCATCTGGGCCAATTGACCATGCAAGGTGTCGAACAATTGTTGAAATTGGGCGCAATCCTGCACCGTTCCTACGAACGGATCTGGTCGAAATTGAAACGTTTAAATAACGATGATATTCTAGTTTATAGTACACGGTATCGGCGTACATTCCAATCGGCGTTGGCGTTTCTGTACAGTTTTTTACCACGTGAAACACTCACGAAATTATCGATACTCGAGAGTCAATCGATGAATTTCTGTTTTAAAGATTGTAGTTGTCCGATTGTCGAGAAATTGATGAGATCGGTCAAAAAATCGATAAATTACCAATTAAAGAGCCATCCGGCTGTGGCTACATTGACGGAGATCACCGGTCGTTCGTTGTATTCACCGAATGCGGATGGTTATCGGAGCGATCCGCATACGGTGCGCGATTCGTTGTTAACGTACATTTGCCACAACAGTCGATTACCGTGCGAGACGGTAACGAATTGTATCAAACGCCAGAATGTTGCCGGCGTCTTCACGTACACCGATTGGGTGAATTATCAGAAATGGCGCAATCTACATTGGCGCCATCTCTGCTTATTGAAATCGTACGGTTTAATTCGTCACATTGTCCAACAGATGTTGTATATTGTAACGGATAATGGGCCGTTTTTTGTTTTCTATTCGGGCCACGATCACACCATCGAACAATTAACAACATCATTGGGCCTACAAAATGATCCGTTATTGTTGCGTTATGGGGCACGGATCGTGTTCGAAGTCTATCAGAATCAACAACAATTACACGAGATGCCACCACCAATTGTTGATGGTGCGAATAAACAACAGACAAATATCAAAAATCTCTATTTTCGTTTATTAACAAATGGTAAAGATGTGACGCGACAAATTCAATTTTGTAAAGATTTTGTTATGTTGAATAATAACAACAAAATTAATTTATGTAAAATCGAAGATATTGTACGATTTATACATGATGATTATTTCACAATATTGAATGTGACGAATTTTAAAGATGCTTGCAGTATTAGAAATTGATTGTCGACGGGGGAAACAAAAAACTGTGATGTGTCTAGTTAGCTATGTTAGAAGATTCAAAACAAAAATTGTACATCTTCCAGTAGCGCCACCTGTTGTTTGTTTATCGAACTAAACGTATACAGTACGTTCCACTTTAATGTGCACCTGTATCGCGATTCTATTTAAGAGAGGGAGAGTGAGAGAGATAGATGATGAAATAGGTCCTAATACAGGCGTCCTCAACCTAAAGTTTCTTTATATTTGAGAAAATCCGGAAACATTGATTGTTTTCTGAAAAAATGGTAAAATTTGGTTGGTTGTGAGTTGATTTCGTTTGTTAATATTCAACTGTTTTCTAGAAAATTCGATTTTTCAATAATCTGAATCCCTCCAAGTCAAGTTTAGAAAATAATTCGAAAAATCGGAACAACTTGAAAAAACCGTCCCAAAATTAGCAAAAAGCGGTCGTAAACCTTATATTTCGCCATTATTTGTCGATTTTTTTTTGTTTTTTGATTTATGTAGCTGATTTGTAAATATTTTTCAGGGCTTTGAACCGGAACTGAATCGAAAACCGAAAAACCGATATTTTGTCCGGAACGAAAACCAGAAACTAACTGAACCGAAAAAATTAACGGTTTGAAGCACGTTTTGCATCTTATTTTGGCGAAAATCTCGCCTAAAAATTCGTCTGAACGATCGTGATCCGGTGGACTTGGTCGGAACGGTTCCTATGGATCTTTTTAGATGAACTCATACGTGCGAACCTTCGGAATTGTATTCTGATTTGAACCGGTCATTCCCACGAATCTGATCAATTAGAAATCGTGTGCGTTTTGAGCAATTTTGTTACAAAAACAGAAGCACAACGAAACCTTAAGACTTTTATACAGTGGTGGCAAGTGAAATAGGCACACGTGAAATAATGTGAAATATTTGTAGAAAACTGTGGATTATTTGTTCTTTCATTAATCAAGAACGAGGAGAGTAGTTTGCCACTTTATACCTACACCATTTGCCACACCCGTATAATGCGAAATTTGTATTTTAGGAGCACCAGGTACGAATCTAGACTTATGGCAGCCTAAAGCTAATTATTTCAAGGCTTTTCGATTTTCCGTAAGTGTCGAAAAAGAAAAATACTGAGTTCTTTCTGGAAGAAAGAGTTAAGGCTTAAATTTCATTAATTTTGTAGTAAATACAAATCTGTAGGCATGAACGTTTTTTTTTCTCAAGTTCTTCAACTCTCAAGGGTGCCCACAAAACAGGACTCGGATTGCGCTTAATCCTGCACTTCCACAATATACCTACATCATTTGCCGCACCTGTGTAATATGAAATTTTTATTAAATTAACACTTAGGACCACAAACTGCAAATGTATAACAGTTTGAAACTAATTTAAGTTTTTTATTCTATTTTGTGCCTTTTTTTTACAAAAAAATTTGCGAGATCTGATATTTAGGGAAATTGGAGGGAGTTGGTGTTACTGATGAAACAATTGAACACTGTTTGATTTTTTTTGATTGATGTATTAGTGGTTGTATATTTTACTAAAAATTACTAGGTATTTTGTTGATTTGTTTAGGATTTTTGAGAGATGTCAAAATCAATGAAAACGTTACCAACGTTAGGGAAAAAAATGTACTACATTTTCCATTTTTTACACAGTGTATCGAAATGAACTCATTTCGATACACTAGCAAGTTTAATAATAGCGCTATTATTGACGAAAAATAGAAAATAGTATATAGTATAGTTTTCTAAAGGACGAGTGCAATATACGACTTCTGACACGAGTTTTTTATACTATTTTTTCTATTTTGCCTATTTTGTGCCCTTTTTTACAAAAAAAAATTGCGAGATTTGATATTTAGGGAAATTGGTGGGAGTTGGTGTTACTAAAAAAAAACAATTGAACATTCAGCTAGGAAACTTCAATTGTTTTATTTTTCACTCTTAGTCAATTGTTTTTTTCGCCATATTGCTTATTTAACAATGAGTGAAGAATTTTCATGTACTCCACCTGAAATAAGGGAAATTGCTGAAAATGCAGGAAGCAATTTACTACCCGATAAATCCAAAGATCAGTACGAAAAACGGTATATTAAGTATCTTGTTTTTATGATTTTTGACAGTTGTCAAAATCAATGAAAATGTTACCAACCTAGTGGAAAAAAATTACTAAATTTTTCATTTCAGCACTAGTATCGAAATGAGCTCATTTCGATACAGTAGCGAGTTTAATAATAGCGCTATTATTGACGCAAAATAGAAAAAAAAATTCAGTTCTTCCGATCTCAACGGTGCCTACAAAATAGGATTCGGTTTATGTTTAATCCGGGCCTTGCACCATTTGCCACACCTGTATAATACGAAATTTCTATTAAAATAACATTTTGAGGACCACAAGTTGCAAATTTATAACAGCTTCAAACCAGTTTAAGCCCTTTTGACTTGCGTTAGAGTTTGAAAAAGAAGAAACAAATGAAAACTGTATCAACTGTTTTTTTTTGTTAATTCTCCAAGGCTGCCCGGATTATTGTGAATTTGGCACTTGAGTGGAACGCCCTGTGTAATTAATGATTAGAACAAATTATTATGCACTTTATAACAATTTAAACAAATACACACACAGTCAAATGATTGATCTATAAATTTACAGACTGATTTCGTATTTATTTTTCACTGTATTCTAATTGTTTAATTAAATCGATTGTAGATAAGTGGAAATTTCGTAATCATGATCATATGACCTCAAATTTATGGGACATTATCCTATTTAATTTCAACTTTAGTGGCCTTTTTTGTTGTTGTTGATAATTAAAATAATCGCATATTTGTTTAAAAAGTTATAATAATTTCCATTTAAAATTGTTGGTTTTTTTTAGAACAAAAATTACTTAAAAATCCAAATAATTTTCAATCACCTGAATCCGGTCAAGGTGCCGTGCTTATTTATAACTCAAACTTAAACTTGTGATATTATGCAACGTTAAAAATAACGTCATTAACACGCTATTTTCAATTAGAAAGGCGAACAGTGAAAGACTCCAAAAAAACAAAATAAACATTTATTTTAATCTTAGACCAAATAATGTCGAATTTGGCGTTATTTTGTGCTATTCGTATACCCAAAAAAGAGAGAAAAACAATCGACTAGAGATTTAAGCTTGTAGAACATATTTCCTATACGCAGCATTCATCTGTTCCAAAAAGATGAACGTTAAAACTGTATGCGGCCCTAAACGTGCATAATACGGCGTGAAACCCTTCCACAATGCAAACAACCCTTCATTCCGTACGACCTTTGTTAGAACATCCAATGCCCCCGTATATTCCGGTTTACCATCGATCATCTTCATATTTTGTATACGTGTTTTGGCGATATCGACCGGCATTGAAGCCGCCGTTGTTACCAATCCGGAAATCATGGATGCTACGAAATGCAGAAAGATACCCTCTTGGAAATCAGCATATGTTACCAACATCTGTTTGGCCTGCGAATATGTGGCTAATTGGGCGGCATTGACGACCATTGCACGGCCCATTGTCGGTATAGCACCCCGCCACAGCGTCAACACACCCTCTTCACGGACGATCCGGAATAGGGCGTCGAAAACGTTCTTGTAATTGCGCCGTTCGGCCAACGGTAGCCGGCCATCGGCCGTCATCCGGATCAGCGCAACTTCGGCCGGTGTACCGATGAAGGCGCCACACGCACCGGCCGCCATACCTAGGCCGGCTTTCACCACAAAACTCGGTGGTTGGCCATCGGTGGAGCACCGCTCGAATAGATAGGAGTAGACACCCAAACGGCCGGTGGTGTAGGTGGCTTGTCGTAGTAGGCCCGCCGATAGACCGCTGTACATCGCTATAATACCCTCATTCTTTAATATACCACCGATTGCATGGAATGAAGTTTTGTATTCTTTTGTTTTACTCAATTGCATCCGATTCTTGACCAAATCCAACGGTTGTACGAATAACGTTGCCAACATCCTAGAATTTGAATTTGGCGCTATTACTACCAACTTAACAACAATTAAACACTATGATAAATCAAAAATGTTATCAAAAAAATATTGAATTTTTCGTATAAATTGAATTGGTTTAAACAAAAATTAATACCCTGCAGATCCGCCAAAGACGAATTTCATGTAATTCGGCATAGTCTTCTGGTTTTGTGCCATTTTCGTTGATAATTTTTAAATTGTCTACAATTAACTGAAACAAAGCAACAATAAATAAAAATCAGAAATTGATAACAAATACGATAATTGGGTTCTAACGGTTTGATAATTATGATAACTTAGCGTAAATTACAATGTCAAAAAATCGTATCCATGTTTATTTTCGTTGAAATATCAATGATAAGTGGTGGGTTGGTAGAAGTGGGGATTCTAGTGTTGCCAACATGATAGGCAGACCATTATGCAGAGTTGTTATGCGGGTTGTCGAAATTCACTAGAAAATAGCTGAATAGCTGAAGCATTTTAGATAGTTAATTCAGTCGAATTTTCAGCAAATTTTCTTTAATAACTGGAAAAATTATCTTCTCTTTTCACCTGTTTTTCAGGATATTCGTTTGAAGGTTGTTGAAAAATGACCTGTTTTATTTGAATCGTTTTTCAATATTTCAAGAAGCACACTGAAAAAACTTTTTTATCAGGAAATTCACTGGAAAATAGCTGAAAAATAGGTGTAAAACTCTTCTTTTATCGAATATTTTCATTAATTTTTTTGATGACGTTCACTCAAAAGTCGTCTAAAAAAACTATTTATAAGTATTTAAATACAGAATAATTATTCGAATACTGTTTTTTTTTTCAGGAAATTCCACCTCAATATGGCTGAAATAGGCGAGCTTCAATTCGAATATCTTCACGTGCTTTTCAGAAGATTGACGCAAAAAAATTGATCTTCGGAGAGTATTTTTACGGAGTTTTCAGAAAGTTCACCTCTGAAAACAATATTTTTGGAATAATTCTCATGTTCCCTGACGGAAAAGAAATTATGAAAAACTATGAAAAATTCGAAAAAGCGTATGAAAAAGGATGAAACGAAAATTCATAAAATATCATAGTTTTTCATAAGAAAAAATATGATTTATTATGAAAATTTATGGAAAATTATGTCTATGAAGCATGAAAAAATATGAAAAAAAAAATTATAAAAGTAAATTAACTGCCTGAAAAATGTTTCAGGCAATTTATTTAAATATGTCTGAAAACTTAGATCTTTAAGCCGAAAGCCACTGAAAATAACTGTTGAACACTCTTCTTAAATTGAAACTTAGTTTTTCTGAAGCGTTTTATTTCACTCTAATTTTCAGCAAATTTTCTTTACTAACGGAAAATGAACTTCTCTTTTCATGTGTTTTTCAGGAAGGCATTTTAAGAGTCTTTTAAACTGAAAAATGAGCTTTGAAAACTCTTCTTTTGTTTGAATATTTTCATCTGGTTTTCAGTATTTATTCGAATATTGTTTTTTCAGCAAATCCACCTGAATATGACTGAAAAAAAGCGACCTTCAGTTCGAATATCTTTACGGGCTTTTCAGAAGATTGATTTAAAAAAATCAATCTTTGGAAATTCTCCTTTCAGTTCTAGTATTTTTGCAGAGTTTTCAGAAAATTCGCTGCTGAAAACAATCTTTTTTGGAATATTTTTTCAGTCTTTCAGACAGTTTATTTAAATATCTCTGAAAACTTTAAATAACTGTTGAAAACTTTTAAAATTGAAAGTTAATTTTTCTGAAGCGTTTCAAGTAGTTATTTCTGTTTGCTTTGCAGCAAATTTTCTTTAGCAATTGAAAAAATGGACTTTTCTTTTCATGTGTTTTCCATGAAGGCATTTAAGTCTCTTAAAAAATGATTTTTTAGAATAACTGAAAAATGAGTTTTGAATATTTTCATCCGTTTTTTTTTCAGTACATTCACTTAAAATTTGTTTTAAGAAACGTAATTTCTTATAATAGTTTATTCGAATATTTTTTTTTCACGAAATCAACCTTAAAATAACTGAAAAAAGTGAGCTGAAAGCTATTTTTCTAATATTTACTTGATTTCCAGAAGTTCACTTCAAAAAAAATCTGATCATCAGAGATTCTCTTTTTAGTTCCAGTATTTTTGCAGTTTTCAGAAAATTCACCGCTGAAAACAATCTTTTTTGGAATACTTTTCCAGTTTTTCAGGCAGTTTATTTAAGTATCACTGAAAACTTTTGGAAACCTTTTTAAGTTCTTAAACTGAAAGTTAATTTTCTTGAAGCGTTTTACATAGTTATTTCTGTTTGTTTTTCAGCATTTTTTTGTAATAATTGAAAAACATGTGCTTCTATTATCACCCGTTCTTTAGGAAGGCACTTAAGAGTCTCTTAAAAAATCATCTTTCAGAAAAGTTGTTGAGGAAAAACTTTCAGAGAACGAACTTCAATTCGAATATCTTTACGTGCTTTTCAGACGATTGACTTAAAAAAAAATCGATCTTTGGAGATTTTCTTTTCAGTTCCAGTATTTTTGCAGAGTTTTCAGAAAATTCACCGTTGAAAACGATCTTTTTGGAGTATTTTTTCAGTCTTTCAGACAGTTTATTTAAACATCTCTAAAAACTTTAAATAACTGTTGAAAACTTTTTGTTACTACCAACTTAACAACAATTAAACACTATGATCAAAAATGTATTAAAAAAATATTGAATTTTTCTATAAATTGAATCGAATTAAACAAAAATTTTTAAATTGTCTACAATTAACTGAAACAAAACAATAAAAATGACAAATTGATAACAAATACGATAATTGGATTCTAATGGATCGATAATTATGATAACTTAGCGTAAATTACAATGTCAAAAAATCGTATCCATGTTTATTTTGGTGGTGGGTTGGTAGTAGTGGGAACTCTAGTGCTGCCAACATAATAGGCAGACCATTATGCAGAGTTGTTATGCGGGTTGTCGAAACTAGGTCAGGAATTTCGATCGGGAATTTCCATGAAAATCCCCACAAATAACACGAAACTGTAAGTTTATCAAAAAAAACACACACGAAAAATCAACAAATAATCCCAAATCAACCATCATTCGATCAAATCTTAGTAGGCTGAGTATAACCTCAATTGTTCAATTGTTTTTTTTTTGTTGTTCGTCTAGTAATGTTTTTGACGTTGTTTTGTTGTAGGAAATGGCTAGTAATGTTCCGGATTGTTGTTATTGTTGTGAAATTTGCGGTTTGGATAGTTTGAGTGAAGATGAATTCCGCCAACACACACATACGGCTCATGTCGACGGTAATGCAGTCTGTCCATTCTGTGAACTATCCGCAATAACGCCGGCCGAATTGATACTGCACGTGAATCAGGCCCATTTAGATTTTCTAACACCGGAATCGGATAATCTAACATTCATCGATGATGCTAGTCCTAGGTATATATATATAAGTCGCCCCTAAAATCGAACAAAATTCTGAAAATAATTCGCAATTGCAGTGAAATTAACGGTTTTAGTAATGCAGCAACAAATTGGAGTCCATCGAAATACAATTCAAATCATAAAACAAACATCAATAATATCAATCTATCACCAAAGGTATTTAGGGATTTTTCGTCCTATTAAGTTGGTGGTAAAGCGGGTAATTTGAATTAACAGGTGAATGGTGGCAATTGTGAGATGAGTCCGAAGAATTCATCGACACACGGCCAAGGATCACCGTTACGATCGAATTTGGCGTTGAAATTACAAAAACCACCAACGAAACTACAATGTCCGATGTGTAATTATACGAGTAATAGTCCGAATGAGTTGGAGGAGCACGTGAATCGGCGCCATTTCGATCTAACATCACCATCAATTGTTGGTACAACCACGGATGGTAAACGTGAGATATTCTCGTGTCCGTTGTGTGTGAAAACATTCAATTCTGCCACCGATTTGGAATTACATGTGAATATCGAACATCGTGATATTCTATCGCCGGCTAGTCCACAAACTGTACACTCATGTCCGGTTTGTGGTATCGCTCTAAATAATGATAATAACGTAATTATTCTCCACATTTATTAGATTTTATTGTAATAATTGTGTATTTGGTAGAGTGAAGCGGCACGACACGTGGAATCGCATTTTCCGGCAGGCAGTCCACAACCCTCCGAAAAGGCGGCGTTACGTGAACGCGAACAACGCGAATTCGAAATGTTACGCGCCCAATACGGTATGGATAATCAGGGTAATTTCAAAGAGCAATCGGTGACGAATATGCAACGTGCCGTTTATGCGGGGGAAATGAGCGTTGCTGATTATTATGAGCGAACATTGGATTTAAAAGCGGCGGAAAGTTGTGGGATCGATGATGGTAGTTCGGTGACACGTAGCATTGTTTGTTATCTAATTCTAAACAATTTTCAATATTAATCGTTTTATTTTTTTTTATAAAAAATAGGTACCTAGAGTACGTGCGATGAGTACGAACGCACCCAATGTTCTACGTACATTATTATGTACGAATGTTGATCATTACGCATCATCGTATGGTGATCGTGGTTGGGGTTGTGGTTATCGTAATATACAAATGTTATTATCAAATTTATTGACAAATACAACATATAATGAATTATTGTATAAATTATGGTTGAATCAGAAACCGCCACGTACATCGATACCATCGATTTCACGTTTACAACATTTAATTGAATCAGCATGGTCGAAAGGTTTCGATATACAAGGTTCCGAACAATTGGGTTGTCGTTTATTTAATACACGTAAATGGATTGGTGCAACGGAAGTGGTGACATTATTATCATTTCTACATATTAAATGTCAATTGGTTGATTTCCATCGACCGACTGGTAATAATGGTACACATCCCGAATTATTTAATTGGGTATTGAAGTATTTTGAAAATAGTTCGAGTGGTGAATTTACACCACCGTTGTATCTACAACACCAAGGTGCGATTTAATTAATTAATTAATTAATTAATGAAAAAGAGGCGACACCACTGTGATTGTACACGATTCATGGTAAATATTGCAGAAAGCGTCCTTCTAAAGATGACTGGAAAAAAAGTAATATTTTTTTATATTTCGACACTCTCAGTTGTTTTTCAGGATATTCGTCTGAAATTTCTTGAAATAATGAGTTTTCTTATTTGAATTGTTTTCTAATATTTCAGGAAGCGTTTTCATTAGACTATTGTTAATATACATAACTGAAAAATGAGCTTTGGAAGCTCTTTTTATTCGAATATTTTCATCTGTTTTTTTTTACAGGAACTCCACTTGAATCTGACTGAAAAAAGTAAGCTTCAATTCGAATGTCTTTATCTGCTTTACAGAAAATTCACTTCAAAAACAGTGATCTTTATCTTTGGAATATTTGTCATGTTTTTCAGACAATTTATTCAAGCATCTCTGAAAACTTTGATTTTTAAGCTGAAAGCCACCGAAAACTCTTCTTAAACTGAAACTTAATTCTTTCTGAAGCGTTTTAAATAGTTGATTCAGTCTGATTTTCAGTAAATTTTCTGTAATAAAAAAAGATCTTCTCTTTTCACCTGTTTTTCAGGTTTGAAGGTTGTTGAAAAAATGAGGTCTTTTATTTGAACATTTCAGGAAGCACACTGGAAAAACTTTTTAATCAAGAAATTTACTGGAAAGTAGCTGAAAAATGAGCGTTGAAAACTCTTCTTTTATTTGAATATTATCATTTATTTTTTTCAGAACGTTCACTTAAAAGTCGTTAAAAAAAATAATTTCTGATAACTATTTATTCGAGTACTGTTTTTTCAGGAACTCTACCTGAATATGACTGAAAAAAAGTAAGCTTCAATTCGAATATGCTTACCTGCTTTTCAGAAAATTCACTTCAATCTTTGGAAATTCTCCTTTGTCAGTTTTTTGCAGTTTTCAGAAAATTCGCTGCTGAAAACAATCTTTTTTGGAATATTTTTTCAGTCTTTCAGACAGTTTATTTAAACATCTCTGAAAACTTTAAATAACTGTTGAAAACTTTTAAAATTGAAAGTTAATTTTTCAAGCAGTTATTTCTATTTGCTTTGCAGCAAATTTTCTTTAGTAATTGAAAAAATGAACTTTTCTTTTCATGTGTTTTTCATGAAGGCATTTAAGTCTCTTAAAAAAATGATCTTTTAGAATAACTGAAAAATGAGCTTTGAAAACGCTTCATTTGTTTAAATATTTTCCTCTGTTTTTTCTTTCAGTACATTCACTTAAAATTTGTTTTAAGAAACGTAATTTCTTATAAGAGTTTATTCGAATATTGTTTTTTTTTCACGAAATCAACCTTAAAATAACTGAAAAAAGTGAGCTGAAAGCTCTTCTTCTAATATTTACTTGATTTTCAGAAAGTTCCCTTCAAAAAAATCTGATCTTCAGAGATTCTCTTTTTAGTTCCAGTATTTTTGCAGAGTTTTCAGAAAATTCACCGCTGAAAACAATCTTTTTTGGAATACTTTTCCAGTTTTTCAGGCAGTTTATTTAAGTATCATTGAAAACTTTTGGAAACCCTTTTAAGTTCTTAAACTGAAAGTTAATTTTCTTGAAACGTTTTACATAGTTATTTCTGTTTGTTTTTCTGCATATTTTTTTTAATAATTGAAAAAAATGTGCTTCTATTATCACCCGTTCTTTAGGAAGGCACTTAAGAATCTTTTAAAAAAATCATCTTTCAGAAAAGTTGTTGAGGAAAAACTTTCAGAGAACTTCCACCTTTCAGTATAAAAACCTTCAGATTGCTTGTGTTCATTTCCAATTTTTTCAAAGAGCAGTATTCAAAATCACAGTGGTGTTTCGCTGTAATCAATCCCAACAAAAATGTTATAACAAAAAATCAACATTTTCAGGCCATAGCCGGACAATAATGGGCATCGAAGTACACCGTGATGGTAGTTTAATCTTATTAGTGTTAGATCCTAGTCATTCACCACAACAGATGGCACAATTCGGTGATACGAATTGTTCAGCAGCCGCTCTACGTTTATTACGTAAAAGTGAAGCAGCAATGAAGGCGAAACAATACCAGATTGTTGCCGTTATTGGTACAATTGATAATGAACAACAATATCAAGTAAATTTAATTAATTTAATTAATTAATTAATTAATTATCAATTTAATTATTACAGCAAAGTAAAATCTTACGCGGTATTCGGATACCACAAGATCGGTGAGATTATTTTTTTCGATTTAATTCAAACAAATGACAAAATCAACCACCTTTTGCTGTTCAATTCCATCATCGTATTCTATTGAAAGAAATAAAATTAAATTAACAACAACAAAAAATATATATTACAAGGCCTCGAATTGTCAATAATTATACAGGATGTCTCGAATATGACGGATTATAAAAAGCTAACGAAACCATTTTTTCTGCTGTGCTTATGTAATTACACAATAATTAATGTTGTTTCGTATACAGGTGCGGCATTTCACCTTAGTATATGAATTAAAGAGAGATAGCACGAAGTATTCATAACAAATTTGTGATAACACTGAGTTTAAGATCGGAATCAAATCTAGAACCTCTGAGGGTGTAACTGAAAATTTGTTCGCAATAGGCTTAGATGAAATGCCACAATTGTATATTATTCGAACTGTTTGATTTGCCACCATATATGGGACATCCTGTAATTTAATGTTTCTCTAATAGTGCTATTATTTTTCCAAAACAAAAAAAAATTAAATTAAATATATAAATAGAGACACAGTACGTCCAAATTTATTTATCTAGAAAATGGTAGTCGAATTTGAATCGGACGTGCTGTATATTAGTGAATTGATCAAATTTCTTGCCTTATTACTTATTATTATTATTATTATGATTATTATTATTGTTGTTATTAAAGTAGCAATGCTCGATGCACGTCTCGATAAAATCCCACAATTTTTAGCTAAAATTCTTGATTTGGGGGAAAAAAAATCAATCTATATTCGGGTGTAAAGTGTGATTCTACAGGCTGTCTTGGGTTGATTTTTTTTCCCCCAAAAAATTGTTTTTCCCCCAATATTTGAAATTGTGGACTTTATTCAAGTTTCACCGATTATCGTGGAATGTTTTAGAAATTTCTAAATCGTATTGGGGTCATTTATTTCACAATAAAGCAACATACACACGCAGTCTTGATTTTTAAGGGCCTTGTGCAAAATTTGTCGATTGTTATTGTTTTGTTTTTAATTGTCTTATTGAATGAGATTACCAGGAATTTATGATTGGTTCATAGAAATGGGTGTGTGCGTGTGTATTTTATTGATGACGTTTTTTTGTAGAATTTTAATTGTATAAAGAGATAAATGAAAGACGCTCGTGTGTGTGTGCGCGAGATTATTTTGTAAACAAAACAAAAAAAAAAGACCAGTTGACCTTCCAACGAATTATCATTATTATTGTGATCATCAACATTATTATTAATATTTATAAACTTTGGGCTTTAATTTATTTATTTCTCGTTATGTTGGATAATTGTAGTTTCTTCTCTTTGAAAAAAAAAAATAGTAACAAAAAATTGTTATTGTTTTGCTGAAATCGCCTTGAATTAACCTGGAAATCTCCTTAAAGCTGCTTAAGAAAAATCAATTAGAGAAGGCGTAGGTGAAAAATTCAAAAACTTTCTGTACGCCATATTTACAAAACAAAAAGTTACTAGATTTGTCACTAAATGTACCAATAAGAATTGATTTTGAATTAAGAAGGCATAGGTGAAAAATTCAAAAACTTTCAGTACGCCATATTTACAAAACAAAAAGTTACTAGATTTGTCACTAGTTGTACCAATAAGAATCGGGTGAATTTAGGCGCGATTTTCGAATTATTATTTATTGACAAATTCGTTTACAAATCAAATCTCCTGATCGAATTGTTCGCAAAATTGCGACACTTTATTGTAGATTTTCTTATTGTCTTCAATCATTTGTTTTAGGATATCTTTCCATTTTTTAGCGAATTCGAAACGATTAATTTTCTTGATATCATTATAAAGATCCTGATGGACGCGTTGATAATTTGTTAATTTCTCAATTGTATTACAACAATAATCACCAACATTCCAATCGATATCGATACGAACTTGATCATCATCATCATCTCGATCAACACCACCCAAATTCTTATCATCTCCATCATCATCATCTACATCTGTATCTGCATCATTATCAGATCCAATTAGTAGTGAGTCGGCTTTGAAATCATTGATAGCAAATTCTTTAACACGATCAGCATACCGTAACGTATTCAATGTATGTTCAACTGAACAAATATTTGGTGATATCATTGCAATCATACATGTACGTATTTTATCGCCAACAAATGAATCGCGCAAAATCTTCGTTAATAACGATTCACGGAACGGACAATGTTTACCTTTACGATTCAACGATCGTATACATTCCTTCAATGCCAATAATGAACGATTAATATCGGCACCTTCCAATTGTGTTTTACGATTCGTACGTAATGTATCAGCACCACGTTCATTACCCGCTAAATCAATCAATGATATACGTCCGTAGTTGTGATTGTTTTGTTTTAATGTTATTTGAAAGATGGCATGTGAACGTGATGAATTCAAATTCGCCTTAGTTTGTCCGGATTTACGTAATTGTGTACCGCGTTTGATTAAATTGATCACATCATCGTATTTATCAATTTGGCATTCAGTTAAACCGATCACTTGAACAAATTGACGGCCATCCTCTAAGATACGTAAACGATCCTTTTTCGATAGTAGATCTAATGCTAATCGACCGTAAATCTCAAAGAAACTAACGAAAATCTGTAGATTCTTATCGAAATGTGGTTGTTGGGCTCTGATACGGAATATATCGGCTGCTACCAGACCATAAATACCATTCTTGAAGTTCTGATGGCGATCTGTAAAACACACGGAAATTAACAATTTTCACGCAATACACGATTGGTATATGAAATAGGTTTGCTTTGCCTTCTCCATTTGCCGGCACTGTATACGAATATATACAGTGCAGGCATTTCATCTAGATACGAAACGAAACATATACAGACGGATCAGTAGTTTAAATTTATCTTTTGATTTATGAAAGGTTGAAGACGGTGGAGGACAGAAAGATAACTAAAGAGAGTAGGTTGAGCAATTTCGTGTAGTTAGACAAAGG
Organism: Epicauta chinensis; assembly: GCA_021725515.1. NCBI lineage: Eukaryota > Metazoa > Arthropoda > Insecta > Coleoptera > Meloidae > Epicauta > Epicauta chinensis. The sequence goes on along the minus strand of JAEDXX010000185.1, from coordinate 48,600 downwards.
TAATTTTCCTGCACTATGCCTAGTTGATTTGCCGTTACTGTATACGGCGCCACAGACAACAGTGTATCCTAATAAGTAGTGTTTGGAAGTAGGAAAGAAAAATGGCGAGAGAACGAGAAAGAAAGTGAGAGAGAGAGGTGGGTGATACACAGAAAAAGAGAAACACCGAGAAACAGACACACAGACAGACGGAGATAACGCGATATACACAGAGGAACACACTAAGAGACGTAGAAAGAGAATGACGCAGAGAGAGAGAGAGAGACAGCGAAAAAAATACACAGAAAGAGAACCAGATAGAAAGACACAGAAGAGGAAGTAAGACAGATAGATACAGAAAGAGATACAGACAAAGGGGAGACAGACACATAGAGACAGAAACTTACGATTAGAATAAATAAAGGGGGAGAGACGGGGGACGCTGAACCGACATACAGAGATCACGATATACACACTGAGAAACGTAGAAAGACTGAAACAGAAAGAGATAGAAAAAATCGCAGGCAAAGAGAGAAAAAGAGAGAGCGGGAGAAACAGATAGACAGGAAGAAAGACTGAAAGAGACACAGAGGGAGATAAGGTGGAGAAATATAGAAAAAGACAGAAAGGGTGACTCAGCAGAGGAGGCAGAGAGGGAGAGTTAGATAAGGGGAGGGATATAGAGAAAGATAGAAGTGGAGTACAGGGGGAGGAGGCAGAGAGGGAGATGGGCGAGGAGAAATGTAGAAAGAGATGTGGAGAGAAACACTGAGAAACAGACATTCAGAGATAACGTGACATACAGTGAGGCAACCTCTGAGAGACATAGAAATAGAAAGACTGAAAACGTCGCAGAGAGAGAGAGAGGCAGAGAGATAGACAGAAGATATACAGAGCGGAAGAAACAGACAGACAAAAAGAAAGACTGAAAGAAACAGAGAGAAAGGGAGACAGAGAGAAAAAGGGAAGAGACAGATAGGGAGAAGGGGAAGGCAGAGAGACACAAGGGGGAGAGAGAGAGAGACGTGGGAGGGAGAGACAGGGGGGAGACAGACAGAGGAAGGGAAAAGACAGATAGGAAGAAGGGGAAGAGAGACACACAAGAGGGAGAGAGAGCGTCACAAGGGGAAGAGAGAGTCGCAAGGGAGAGAGAAAGAGAGAGAGACAAGGGAGCGAGAGAGAGGCGCAAGGGGGGAGATAGAGAGATACAAGGGGGAGAGAGAGACACACAAGGGGGAGACACACACACACACACACACACACACACACGCACACAAGGGGAGAGAGACACACAAGGGTGAAAGAGAGAGACACATGGGGGAGAGAGAGAGGCACAAGGGGGAGACAGAGACACACAAGGGGGGAGAGAGAGACAAGCGGTAGACAGAGAGAGAAAGGGAAGAGACAGATAGGGAGAAGGGGAAGAGAGACACACAAGGGGGAAAGAGAGCGTCACAAGGGGAAGAGAGAAAGTCGCAAGGGGTAGAGAGACACACACAAGGGAGAGAGAGAGACACAAGGGGGAGAGAGAGGCACAAGGGATGGGGAGCGAGAGAAACAGTGAGAGAGAGGGAGAGAGAGAGAGACGTAGAAGGCGATATAGAAGAAACATGGAGAAAGGGAGACAGTAGAAAGAAACAATGTGTCTAATTCATTTGCCGCTAGTGTATAAGACGCCACAAACTATCCTGAAAAGCTATCGTCTACTGTACTAATAATACATAATAAGACACCATAGAATTTACCTCGAAATTCTCCACACATCGTATGCGTTTTACCCGATCCAGTTTGTCCATAGGCGAAACAGGTGGCATAGCCACCATCAAAAATCGTCGGTACCAATGGTTGTGCGGTAAACTTGTACACCAATTCATTTGTACAATTCTCATCGAACACATAATCGAAACGAAAATGTTGATTATCTAGAAATTTCGTCAAATCAAACTTAACTCTCGGCTCGTGTACAATCAATTCATCCTTTTCCGGTATTGTAACAACATCAATCTCATCCTTTTCCAATTCTTTATCGTTTAATGGCCGTTTCCGGACGCACACTAAAATCGGTGTATCAACGATATTATCCGTATCTTTTAATCGTTGATAAATGATTGTTTTGCGTTCATTGACAATCATCTGTTGGTAATCGGCGTACGGATGATTCTCATTTGCATTCAATTCTTTCATGATTTTCTCGTTCATTAAACGTTGACGACGTTCGGCACGTTTTTGGGCAATCAATTCGATCCGTTTCACGGCACCGGACTTGTGATTGAAGACACTGTTGTTGCTGTTAGATTTTGGTTGTTTACGTATTGAAATCTTCGCCGCAACATCCTCGAATTCTTCTTTCTCGTTATCACTGATTCTATAGGGGAACATTTTTGTCGGTTGCAATTGATCGGGGGGAAAAAAAGACACAAAAAATTTGAAAGGCGTCAAATTCGAACACACAGCTTACCGCGATTAATATAGAATACGTGTTGTTCGGATTGATTGGGAACATCACTGAATTTAAACTGGAAAAATTGGCGACAATAGTGCGGTTTGTGTATCGATCAAACTTTGTTCTTAAATAGGGGCTTTTGTTGGGGGCGTTTTCCGGGAAATTCTTACAAATTTGTGTTGTCGATGAAGGGGAAAGTCAATAACCGGAAAAATACCGGATACTGATAAGAATCGTTGAATTTCCCATGAAAACAACCACTTGTAGCTTTACAATTCTCTATATTTCAGCAATTATTTTGTTGTTAATGGGCGATTGTTGAAAATCATTATTTAGCCCGGCGCATCCACCATTTTCAGAAACTATCTTTTTTAAAAAGTATCCTTCGACTAAATTAAACTAAACAAGGAAACTCTATAGTTTTGTATAAGTTGGATAAAGATAGAGATACATTCCGAAATATCGTAATAAATTCATTTTGTAAATATTTGAAATTTAAATAAAAAAGAAACTTGGAAAAGTTCCATGTTGCGGTAGGTTTGTTTTTACGGTTCAAATTCAATATTTTGAAGAGAGATAGAGTGAGTGAGAGAGAGAGTGAGGTAGAAAGATAGACAGAGAGATAGAGGGAGAGGTGAGGAGGGAGGCACAGGGAAACAAAGAAAGAGATATGCATAGAGGCACAGGAACAAAAAGACACTAAAAAAATTCACAGAGGGAAACATAGTGAGAGATAGAAAGAGACAGAAAGGGGCGAGAGAAAGAAACAGAAGGGGGGAAGAAAGAGAGAAAATATAGAAACGGGTAGGAGGGAAGACAAAGAGGCGAAAGAGAGAGAGAGAGAGAGAGTGAGAGGAGGAGGAGCGAGACGGAGAGAGCGATAGAGGGAGAGAAAGAGAGACCGATAGATAGAGACATACAGGGAAACAGAGAAACGGAACAAGATACACAGAGGGAGGTGAGAGACAGGCAGAGATATAGTGGACGTTAGAGAGAGAGAGAGAGAAAGATAAAGACATGCAGAGAGGTATACTCGGTACATTATTGTAATATAAAATGTGACATTTCAAAGATGTCAAATTGTATGCAACTTGGTATTCTGAAAGTCCCTAACTATGGGGGAATTTAGTTAAAATCCCAATGCAATTTGATAATTTTCTTATAAGAATCTCACTATCAAAATCAAACTACGATAAATTAAGAAACAATATAAAACTATGTAAATTTTTTAAAAATATATAAACAAACGCTTAAGATTTTATCACCTTAAGCATGTCAAAATCTAGGGACTTTCACAACATAAGTTGCATAAATTTTGACATTTGTCTGTCAAAATTTTATATTACAATAATGAACCGAGTATACCATGAACTAAGAAAGAAAATAAAACCCCAAGTTAATCTTTTGAAAGTATATAAAACAAAAAGACTTTATTATCTCAAGAATGTCAAAATCTAGGGATTTTCACAACTTAAGTTGCATAAGTTTTGACATTTGTCTGTCAAAATTTTATATTATTTAATGAACCGAGTATACACACAAAGAGGCAGAGAGAGAGAGATAGAGAGAGAGAGAGTTGTGTACTGTTTTCACGATTTTTCTTGGTACAACATCTGCTACATTCGATTTATTCTAAATTGCTCCAAATATTTGCAAACTTCATTTTTCTCATTTGCTAGACAGCAAATTATAGTCTCGTAATACAAAAAAAAAAGATTCTGACATCATCTCCGATGACATTAATGCACTCAACATCAATCACTCTCAAGTCCAATTTGTGGCTTTTTTTCAACAAAATTCTGTTACTAAGAAAAAAATTGTATTTGTTAATTAATTAGTTATTTGAACTGGACTTGTTTACCGAGTTTTTTTTTTCGGATAAAAATTGAACGATTAATTGCGACTTTTTTTAGAACAATTAATCTTCAAAAAAAAATCGATACGCAGATGTTGTACCACAAAAAAATAACAACGAAACATTCAACGCACGGAAATACCTAATTTTGCGGTGATTTCAAGCCATTTAATGCGTTTATAAATAACCAAAAAAAAAACAATAAAGAAAAAAAACCGCAGGAATCCAACCGAGAATAGTTATTTGTTGTACAAGTGGATAAAAACCAAATTGTCTTATTACACATATGCTTAGATAACCATCGAAATATTCCTAGATTTAAATTGGTAGCCTTGAATATAGTGATTTTTCTAGGGATTTAATTGTTTGTGTCCATAATCCTGGGATTATGTACTTTGTTTAACGAGAGACATCTGTCAAATCTAGTAACCCTTTGGTCGGTGAATTTAGTATACTATATTTACTAATGGATAAAATGTTTTAATACTAGTAATTAAATAGGACAGCAACACGTATAAAATGATTTTAGTTGCATGATAATTTCATACAAAGATATCATTTATGCGTCAATAAAATATAATTATCCACCTGTAAAATAATTATTTTATAGAGTAATTTGCTGTGTACATAAATCATTTATGACTATGAAACTTTTTTTTTAACTTTTACATGTTTTACCCATTAGTCGATAAAGTTTTGTTTTATTTAATGGAACTATAAGAAAAACGTTTATTATACAAGCAAATAAAGCCTTAATTGACTAATAGAAAAAAGTCTATTTTTTTTACGTATAATTAAAATATTGCTAGAATAATTTCTTATTATTTATTGTACAAATGAATAATTCACCAATGTAGATAGTGAATATATGAAAAATCTTTATCCACTTGTACTTTCGACACACCATTGTCTTTTTTTCTCATTATTTATACAGCAAAAATATTTATTGACTAATAAATAAAAGGTTAAGACACTAGTGATCAAAGTATCATTGTATTATTCCGATAAATTTCCATCAAAACAAAACGAATTTGAGTTGATCTATTGTCCCTACTGTTACGCCACTGCTTTACAGCATGCTACCTTATAAACATATACCTAACAGTGAAATAATGGGGGATTTTTATAGGAACTATATTGGTAGTACTGGTTATTATTTCATACCGTCTCTGTAATTATTGGTGGCAATACTGTCATATGAGTCAGCAATCTAAGCCGGCCATGCTAAGTCCTGCCACTACAATGCATGAAAGTTACCAGATTCAACAAACTGATGGAGAACAAATGAATTATAATTTAAAGCATACACGATTTTCGATAAGTTTCGTTGTTTTTTCGATAAGTAAGATCAAAACCCTGTTGTTACGCCACTGTTTTACAGTGGCATGCAGAGGTGGTACGAACACGCCAACGTGTGAATGATGAAATGATGAGTTTTTAATTGCGCGTTTTTTATATCGATGATAATTGTTTTAAAAATGTTCAAGTAAACCAATAATCTTGAGTATCACTTGTAATTTCCGAATTTGTTGATAAGATCAAGATTTGCGCAATGCCAACTTTTTGAATATTTCTGGCCTTGAAATTTATAATTTTTTTTTTTAAATGATTTGCATATCCAATTATAGTTGTTTTTATTGAATTCGATTGATGTTTTGTTGTTATTTCTTTTTTATTGAATTTTATAAATATTTTACTTTTCTTTTTGTAATCGTAATCGTGTAGGAAAGTTGAAAATTAACAGGTCGTTGGCTTGTTGATTTACATAACGGTGAATCCAATATTTTTGTACTTTTTTTTTTAAAATCGTATTATTTATGAAAATATTATTCGATAAAATCGGTATGGAAATTTTAGCGATTCAGCCGAAATTCTTACAGGGATTGGGGATTTACAGTAGGTATAGCGAAAACAAAAATTTGGTAACGTACGATTTTTTTGCAAAAGACACAAAATTAATGAAATTGTTTCACAAATTTCATCATGTAATCGATAAATATACGTTGTATTTATTCCGCTCTGTCCTCGTTTGGTTATTATCATGTCTGTTATTATTATTATTATTATTGTTAATTATTATTCCAATATTGACTTGTTTTCCAATTAGAGCGATTATATGAATTTCTAAATTGCATTCGATTTAAATGCAGCTCTTAACAACCACAATAAAATCATCAATCTTCCGCGATTGATGAATGGATTGTTTACATATTACCACATCGATTGAGTGTATACGTGTGGTGTGATTTTTTCGTCAAAATCCTTATCAATTTGTGCATTGTATTGATTTTATTTGATATCAAAATCTACTCAATTGTCACCTTGACATGTTGGCAATCTTTCTGAATTTCATCACTTGTTTCCCCGCCACATTGACAAATCTAGTGACTTTGGTGATTGTTGGCAACACTGATAGCTTTTAATCAGCATCCCGCCATGACGGCAATAAAGATTCGTCCAAATCTAGTAACTTTTATTCTGATTGGTGGCATTACTGAAAACACAAATCAAAAAATAATAAAATTCAAATAGTCGGCTTAGCAAAATACCAAACTATTGCCTTTCTAGGTTAGCACGCCTACTGGATAAAAAGTTGAATAAATCAGATGATAAGGATAATTAAACTTTGAAATTGAAACTTTTAACTTTTCTATGATTAAAAACAACCGAGTCATGAGGAAGATGGGATTGCTTAATTTGAAAAGTTCGAAAAAACTACATATTAATAATTTCCGTACAGTCGGCATAAAATCGACCTTGCCGTGTATTGGTCAAGACCTTTGAATTTGAAGATCATCTTCAAATCTTCAATTTTTCTTACAGTTTCACTAATCTAGTTAATCTAGTAACTTTTGCACCAATAAGTGGCAGCATTGACGACTTGTCGGTCAGTGCGGTTGGTAGTATTGTTTTCTAATAAAGTGAAGAAACTTACACCGCCCAACAGTCGGGATTTTTATTAGTATTACTGCTTAATTTATTATTGGATTGAGTTTTTGCAATAATATAAGAATTGAACAAGATTGATAAATCGCTAGTAATTTTTATTCCGATTATTGATAATACTGTCGTAATTGTTGCAAATCATGCCTCTAAAAATTAATCTTTTTATTTTCGACATTTTCGTAACTTAGACGGCTATGGTAAATACTGCCACTACTATTCATGAAAGTTACTAGTTTTAGCAGGGAATTTTTCTTACCAAACTGGCGGAAAACAAATGAATCCTCTTGCAAATTAGACACGTATTATACAGTAGAAATTTTCTATATTAACAAGGTTAGTATGAATGCTTTTTATTTGATTGAGTAAATCGCTAGTAATTTTTATTTCAATTATTGATAATACTGACGTAAGAGTTGCAAATCATGCCGCTAAAAATTCATTTTTTTTCGTAATCTTAGGCGGCTATGGTGAATGCTGCCACTACTATTCATGAAAGTTACTAGATTTAGCAGGGAATTTTTGCCACCAAACTGGTGGAAAACAAATGAATATCCTTACAAATTAGACACAAAGTAACATAGATGTGGCCCCGTTGAACAACAGTAGACATTTTTTATATTAACAAGGTTAGTATGAATGCTTTTTATTTGATTGAGTCTATTCAAATAAAATCAAAATTTGAACAAGATTGATAAATTGCTAGTAATTTTTATTCCGATTATTCGCAATACTGTCGTAATTATTGCAAATCATTTTTATTTTCAAACATCTCGTAATCAAAGGCGGCCGTGGTAAATACTGCCACTACTGTTGATAAAAGTCACTACATTTAGCAGGGAATTTTTGCCACCAAACTGGTAGGAAACAAATGAATTGTTGATTATTATCGGCATTTAAAGCGTCCCATACACGATCATTCGATTATTGTGACGATTTGTCTTAATTAAACACGATTTGTTGCAATTAAAGCTTCATTTATTAATGCTAATTATTAGTTTCTTATTTGATTGAGTCGATTTAAATAAAATCAAAATTTGAACAAGATTGATAGATCGCTAGTAATTTTTATTGCGATTATTCGCAATACTGCCGTAATCGTTGCAAATCATTTTCGAAAATTTCGTAATCTAAGGCGGCTGTGGTAAATACTGCCACTACTGTTGATGAAAGTCACTACATTTAGCTGGGAATTTTTGCCACTGGTGGGAAACAAATGAATTGTTGATTATTATCGGCATTTAAAGCATCCCTTACACTATCATTCCATTATTAATTAAACACGAATTGTTGCAATAACTTTATTTATTAATGTTAATTATTATAATATTAATATAATATAAAATCGTATTTACAATAAAACTGATATGTTTCGTTTTTCTTGTCTAAATATATAAAAAAAATACTATCAAAAACAGCATAGAATTATGCCAAAATTTCATTATCTTTCCTATCAGTCTTCTTCAACGGTTGCATCTCTTGCATCTTATTATCACATTTCTCATCATCTGTATTGTTCCATTTCTGTAATTCCCCAGTACCGAATACTAAATAAACAATTGCACCAATCACATAACTGCCAACTAGAATCCAAAATACGTAACGCCATTGTGTGAATGTGTGTTGATCTTTTGTTAACAAAGCAACGATTTTTGTTGACAACCAACCACCGAACGATGATAAAGTATTGGCCATACCGAAAATCGTTCCGGAGAAATTCGGTGCAATATCTAAACCATTCGATAGATAACCAGCCGTCACGGCACCATTAAAGAATAGCGAGGCTGTGAATACAACAACTGATAAGATGGGATCATCACCTTCAAACACTTGTACAGCCATTAGGAAACCGGGTACGAATAGGGCGAATGTTGTAAACAATTTACGTGTGGCTGTTGTTGTTAAACGGCCCGATTTACGTAAACGATCCGCTAAATAGCTTGCAACAATTGCCATTACGTATTTACCTAAAAAAGCAACAACAATAATTGATAAGAGTTGGTGTGACGTTGTGATGATTGGGAAATTTTACAAAGTTCACACGATTTTGCAACGTTTTAAAGTCTAAAAGTCTATTTATGGGACATTGCACGCCACATCGACCACTTTTGAACCCGGCCCCTTTCGATTTGGCTGAAAATTTGCCACCATTTTGTACTTGAGAATTTGTTCAAATTTTTTTACCCACCCAAAAAAAAAGTTAGAAATTTTTCAAAAAAATCGATCTTTTTTAGCCGTAACTTTTTCAAAACTTGACGTATCGGGACGTTTTTTTTCAAAATCTTCGTTTTTTTAGAAAAAAATTAATAAAAATGATCCGAAGTTATCTTCAACGTTTATTTTCAGATTTTCGAAAAAAACCGCAAATTTTCCGATGATTACATTCTTTAATCTTTTTTTATATCAAAGTTTGACATTTTCTACAAATCCTCTGAAATTTTTAGAAGGGTGTTTTTTCGATTTTTTTTTCAAGTGCAAAATAAAAATAGAAATCGAAAAAACACCCTTCTAAAAACTTCAGAGGATTTGTAGAAAATGTCAAACTTTGATATAAAAAAAATTTAAAAAAAAAATAAAGAATGTAATCATCGGAAAATTTGCGGTTTTTTCCGAAAATCTAAAAATAAACATTGAAGATAACTTTGGATCATTTTTATTAATTTTTTTCTAAAAAGTCCATCTGAAAACGAAGATTTTGAAAAAAAAAACAACCCGATACGTCAAGTTTTGAAAAATTTACGGCTATTTAAAAAAAAGAGCCATTTTTTTTTGAAAAATTTATAACTTTTTTTTGGTGGTTAAAAAAATTTCAAAAAATTCCGAGAAACGTCTTTAATGAGGTACAAAATCGTGGCAAATTTTCAGCCAAATCGAAAGGGGTCGCGTTCAAAAGTTATAAAAGTTATACCGCGTGTTCGCGTCAAGTGTGAATCCTCAAATATATCGTTTGTTTATGAATTGAAATGGAAAAATATCTTAAGAAATTAGACTACAATGTCTATACTTCAATTGACCGACACGATTTTCGTTCTAGCTATTTTGGAAATGCCATATGGGGTCTCGAAAATTACTCACTATTAGGAAACCAATTACCTACAATGAATACTGCGACTGAATTTGATATAAAAATAAATTTTTTCTTTAAAAAAACTTCTCATTTGCTGCTCAAAAAGAAATTAGAACTTCTCTGGGGTTCAATAACTTATCCATTGATGAAAAAGCCGACGTCAGAATTGTTTACGAATGCTTTCAATGTCAATGTTATTATTACAACTGTTGACAAGATTTCATTCATAAACAATTGTATTTATAAAAAATACTATTGGTCTTGCAATTGTTTTGATTCAAATGTTGTCAACAGTAGTAATAATAACACCCGATATAATTACCTAAATAAGGTAAACTTGATAGTAGACCATTCTTTTTGATATTGAAATGTAGCACCTGATCCATATACGTGGGCAATTGATTGACAACGGTGAAATAACAAAAGACCGAACACCCATGACAGATAATGATCGCCCAAACTGGTGCTGAAGTGAGTATCTTCAACCATGGTACGTGTGCCGGTTTACCACCTTTCCCACCGCTACCCTCCAAAATTTTACTCTCAATATCCATCTTCTCCTCCATACTGATACGGGGATGTTGACTGGGCGAATCGAAAACAATCAAAAACCACACAATCGACCATACCAAACCGATCAAACCGGTAATATAGAAAACACTCGGCCAACCAATTGATGAGATCAAAAAGCCACACAAAGGCATCGTTAGAGCAGCACCTAAACTACTCGCCATCATATTTGCAATGAACTTGGATCGTTCCATGGGTGGTATCCATTTGGCGGCCATTGGTAGAATGGCGGGCCATGTGGCGCCCAAAAAGAAACCCAAAACGGCACGTAACACCAGTATCACGTAGTAATTCATATAGCATGCGGCCGGTGTTAGAATGGTGAGAATACTGGCCAATAGCATACCACCACCAAAGACACGCCGTCCACCCAACACCTCCGATAATCGGCCACCGGGCAATTCGGTCAAGATATAGCCCCAAAAGAAACTGCCCAAAATGTCGTTCTTTTGTTCGTCATTCCATGCGAATCGTGTGCCTGTTGTTGCAATTGGTGTAGCATTCATTGCACGTGTCGCATTCGTATCGGTATCGTTTTTATCGATCATTGCCACAATGGCAATGGTCAGATTGACACGCAACATGTAGTTGAACATAAAGCCCAGAATTACCATGATATTGAGCACCTGACGGCAGGTGATAAAATCTATAATAAAAAAAAAAATTGAAAGTGCGTGGAACGCCGCGCGTTAGAAGTGAAACTTCTTAGGTTAGAGATGAAGATCATTTTTTTATTGGTTTATTTTCTTTCTGTCTGAAGGCTCGTTTTTGTTCTGCAGTTGTATTCTTATGCAAATCGCTTATCTCAATTTAACGCCATTAATTAAGGGCGCTGTACATCGATCAATGCCACCAATTCTAGACCCTAGTGTTTATTTTACACAGTTGGCAGAACTGACAGATAGAGTAGAAGCGACGCTATGGCAACGGTTTCCTCTCACGGGGTATCCCATTTTCGTTACGCTTTGAAAAAATTTACTACCCTACTTTAAAAACACTTTTTTCGAAATTTATTAACTATGATATTTCACGAACGACTTAATCGATTTTGATATTTCAAACGGCACTTGACGCAGTTTTTTTAAATCTACAGATATTGTAAGAGGTCCAATATTGATTGGTTGAAAAATATCGAAGTTATTTAAAAAAAAAACGTGTTTTTCAAAATCTGTTGACTACGATATCTCAAGAACGAATGAATCGATTTGGAGGTTTCAAACGGCATTCGACGTCATTTTTCAAGGTTACGATCTGATTAGATTATGGAATCGATTGGTATAGCAGCTAAAAAGTTATTTCGAAAAAACGTGATTTCAAGGACATTTTTTTTCGGTTTTTTTAGAATTTCTTAAAATCTACCGGCCTGAATCGGTTGAAATTTTCAGGAAATCTAAGTGCAGTGGAATCCTTTCGAATGCCGTTAGCAGCGATTCTCTATTTTTGAAAATTTTCAATTTTCTTGGCGGGAAGTTAAAAAAAAATAGCCAAGATTTACGAGATGATCGAGATAAGTGGAGCCGGAGAGCAAACAGTGGCGTCACGGTCGACGGAAATCGCCAGACACGTGCCGAAAATCTTCCAATGAATCAGTCACGATTGCAAAAAAAACCGATTAGAATTGCTAATTAAATTGCAGAAAAAAATATTTTCACACCTGCATTATCGCGTTATAATGCTGTGTGAGAAGAAAAAAAACCGGTGTCCTTCACCGGTGCATAGAATTTCGAAAATCCGTAAAACCGGTTAATCAAGTTGACTCTGGATTTTTTTCTATTTGTTATCAATAATTGCAACTCACCTGACCACCGCCGTGTCCTTGCCAATGCCATTTCTGCGGTAATTTCTAATTTATTCTCCACACACACAAACACACACACACACCTGAAACGTAAATTTTTGATTTTTTAAAAAATTGATAAAGTTGGCGTTGATTTTTATTTAAATTGCGCGCTTTAAATAGGGGCGGAAACAATTGCCCATTCTCATGACTTACTTGTGATTTCAAATGTCGATCTATTCAACTATCTCGATTTATTTTGATTTTGTAATTTGAATCGCGTTCAATTGTTTTATTGAAACGTGCATATGCTGTCACAGTTGTTGAACAACTCCGGTGCGTGTTTCGTTGCATCTTTTATTATATAGCGCGAATGCCGTTTGCATTGAAGTCGGTTGTTTTTTTTTTTGTTCCGTCGCCGCCGTCTCTGTTTCACCCGCCACTTTTCGTCCCATTATAGGCGAATAATAAAAATCACATAAAAAAGGAGGGATGTACACGACGATTTTATACACTAGTGACATCACAGATACCGGTTTTGATCCCCACTCGGGACGTCGTTTTCAAAAATAATTCATGTCGTCAAGTGGATGTGTGGCCGCGGGTCGTGGTGGTGGTAGATGACGTCGGGAGGTGTGTCACTCTATTCATAAACAATCATGTTTTTTTTTGTGTATTTGTATTGAGGCACTTTGACCCAAGTTAACAAAGTCGAAACGAATCAAGTGATAAGGTCAATACTGACTGTTTTTTAATTTTTCTATAACAACAGTTCAAATTACCCGCCAAATCGTTATTTGTAGCCCCAATGCGAATCTTCTACTACACCGCCATCTAGCCGCTATCACCTTAACCCCAATCAAAGATGGCGCCAATTTTGAAATTGTATTCATTAATAGTTAATGATCGATGAAATTTAATACGGAATTAATTAGTTTTCAGTTAGCAACAAAAAATTTTAATTGTTTGCAATGACGTCACATTCCCACACTATTATCAAGGAAATTGGGTCAATGAAGTTGAGAGGTCTGTGCCACTTAACATAAAAATAGCCTTCATTTGTGAATTAATGATATTGTCTGATCATAGTCCAGTGCTTTTTGCTAATGAATTTTTAATTAAATCATTATTTTAATAAAAACGGATTTTTCTGCAAAATAATACCAATATTATAACAATTGAATATTGCGATATTGCTAATTAGCGCCATCTGTTGAAACTATAATATACCAACATGAAAATATGCAGTTTTCTGTATTTATAGTTGAACAAGTTTTTGAATATTATCCAATTTGTACTTAAGAACGCTATTTTAATCCAATAAATCGATAAATTTATAGATTTTGGTGAAAATCGACATAAATATAGTGCTATTTGTAGCCCAACTGCTAGTGACATCTATTTGATGCATATCTAATTATTGGCTCCAAATTTGGCGCGAGATTCAAATTAAATCTACCTTATTCTATCAAATATTATTAATAATTTTGAAATTGTTGATTTTAAGTTATCTGAACCAATTGTTTGAAAATTTTCAACTAGCGACTGTGTAGATAATTATTAAGAATGGCGCGAAATTCGAATTACAAACGATGCGTGTTAGAAACGAACGAAATTAAGCCGAAGTTAGTGGTAATTATGAAGTAAAATTTACACTCACCACAAATAATCTATTTATACGTTCAAATTTGAGGCGAATTGGCTGTACAACCAACTTATAAATGTTGGTACTATTCTAAAATTAGTCACGTTAGCACCGTATTTGTATGACTTTTTTTTAATAATTGTCGTTGGCAAATGAACATTATTGACGTAAAGCATACTACCAAAAATAACACACATTTCAAAAGAAATCTATCCGAAATTCAAACATCCCGCCTAACCTATAACGGTATTTGTGGCGCTATCAGGTCCCCATCTTGCAGCGAGTAGTTGAAATGCAAATGGCGAGAATTTCACAAAATAATAAATTTACTACAATTTTCGGTTGTGATAACTTATTTGAACAATACAAACAGCGACGTTTTGATACAAATTCTAAATTATTGTTGAAATATTCGATAACGATAATGTTAAATACTCGGTTATTTGTAGCTCACTAGTACTGCGCCATCTTTAGACGAGTAGTTCAAATCAAATAGCGCGAATTTCGAATATTTCTATCCAATCGCTGTAAAACGAATAATTTCAACACAATTTCCGGTTGCTATACATATTCGAATAATACAAACAACGATTTTTGATAAAAATCGTAAACTATTGTTTACGATTTGATAACGATCAGAAATCGATCGTGTTTTCCAAGTATGTTTGGCACGACTCAAAAGAGAATCGTCAACAAAAATGCTAATTATTAAAACATTCTGTTTATGTTGTTCTGTACGTCTTGGTTCATTAATTATCGGCGTATTCACATTGGTAAATATTAAATAATCATAATATACGTTTTGTAATTAATTATGCTGTGATTTTATACAGATAGAAGCAAGTCTTTGTCTAATGTACACAGTCACACGGTATGAATCATTAAAACGTTTAAATGAGGATTTAATTGAATTATTAACAACCA
The DNA here is from genome assembly GCA_021725515.1 of Epicauta chinensis. Classification (NCBI taxonomy): domain Eukaryota; kingdom Metazoa; phylum Arthropoda; class Insecta; order Coleoptera; family Meloidae; genus Epicauta; species Epicauta chinensis. The sequence goes on along the minus strand of JAEDXX010000185.1, from coordinate 33,397 downwards.
TCAAACTCGATTATGAATTCTTGTACGATATTGCAAACAATCCAAAATGGGCAGTAATCATTCTCATCGTATTCTTTGCATTATTATTAACGGCATGCATCCTACTATTGTACGGTGCAATTAAATGCAAATCAAGCTATTTATATCCGTTTATCGTATTGTATTTGATTTATATCGCAATTATAATGGTCGGAGAGTATGTTTTTATGGTGTGGTTGAAAGTCGTACATGATAGTGTGAGCGAATTCATCCTACTTACAAATCTATTCACAATCTCTTTAGGTAACTCTATAAAACATCTTGTGTACTAAATTCATCGATAGGGTTCCTAGATTTAAGTTGGTACGCTTGAATATAGTGATATTTTTGGGGATTTAATTGTTTTAACGCGACGAGATCTGTCAAATCTAGTAACCTTTTATTCGATGCCTTCATTAGCCGAATTTCTAGTAAATTCTGGTAATATTTCTAGTGTTTTATCTGTACACGTGGATGTGTGTTTATAGTTTCTGGAAGATTATCGAACAATTACGGCGTCGATTGTTGGACAAATTCGCAAATGTTGAAAGGATTCGTAATAAAATTGAACGATTCTAATTTGATTTGATTTTATTTTGGGATTATTTTGTGGAAGAAATTTACAAATATTTGTGGTGTAGAAGAAATTCTAACAAAAAAAAAAAACAGAAAAACACACATAAAGCTACAATTTTCACAATAAATTCTGTGTTGTTTTGTTGTTTTCGTTTTATTCACCATCGATGTTATTATATTGATTCGACGTGTCTAATTCTGGTGAATGTACGGTTTTTATTATTGGCCGTCTATCATCGAAATTATCGAACTGGTTGTAGAGGAGGCTGAATCTGTCGTAGCTCGGCAATTCGTTGAATCTATCAACAAAATTATTAAAAATTATCTACTTAGACACCTAAATCGAGTGCCAACACTGTATAATAGCGCTACCAGTATACAGTGAGGGCACTCGGTGTAAGTGTACCTTTGGTTGTTGCTGCGCGAGGCGCGCCCGAAAGCGCCACCTGGAATCAAACCATTCAGCGGACCGCGTCGATGTTTCTCGCTGTAAAATGAGAGTTTCGAGCTATTTTTGCATTGTTTTTCGATTATCGTTTGTTAATTTACCCGTTTTCGTAGCGTTTCGCCATCCCAAAACCGCCACCAATTCGTAAAATATCGAAATTCCGATACGGTTTCTGGTCGATCAACGTACCAATCTCTTCATCTACAATTGTTTTTTTAGTTTTTTGTTTAATTCTGACGTCTGTTTGTGGGGGATGATTGTGTGTTAATGGTGTAATTATGAAAATGATTATATTAATTTTTTCTATGTGTTATTTTATTTGTGAATCAAAAACATTAAAAGTTTACAATCAAAAGAATGAAATGGTTTTGTTTTTTTTTTGGGGGGTTTTCATGCAGAACGACCAATCAAATTGCCACCCCCGATACCGTCCAAACTGCGTCCAATCAAATTACCACCACCAATACTATCTAGACTGCGGCCGATCAATGTGTCACCCCCGATACCATCGATCTCGCGTCCGATCAACGTATCACCGCCAATACCATCGATCGTACGACCAATCAGCGTATCACCACCGATACCGTCTATTGTGCGTCCGATTAGTGTGTCACCACCGATGCCATCGATCGTACGGCCAATCAATGTGTCACCCCCAATACCATCCATGGTGCGTTGATAGAGATACGGATGATGGTATTTTGGTAAATACTGTTGTTGTGGATAATGTTGTTGTAGGCTACGACCAATCAAGTTGCCACCGCCAATACCGTCTAGACTGCGTTCTATAATAATGTGTGGCGATTGTTTTTTTTTTGATGAAAATTTGTCAAGTTCTAAGCAGGCGCCGGTATCGGAAGATTCACACAAAAGCACAGCAATAATAGAATGATCGATAAAAATACTTACTGTTATACCGGGATAACGAGCCGTAATTCTGCAAAGGAAACAAAAATATTTTATAATTACTTTAAACGACATTTTTGGCGTAATTGGATTATTATACATGGGTGGTAGTTGAATTTAGAGGCAGACCGGTGCCTGTTTGTCTTACCACCACTGTATATATCCGTATATCCGTGCATAAATCAAAAAAATCTATCGGAAATTTAAATATCCCGCCTAATTTGTAACGGTATTTGTAGCCCTGAGAAACCTCCCCCTTTTCTGTGAGTAGTAGTTCAAATGCAAATGGCGGGTATTTCGAATTTTTCAAAATGAATTTCGTTAAAAAGCCATTAAATTTATTACAATTTTCGATTATTATAGAAACATGGAACAAATACAACCAATGATTTTTGAGAACAATTGTCTCAAAAACGTCAACTCAACAAAATTGTTCGCAAAAAATAAAAACAAAATCTATTATAAATTCGAACAGCCCGCCCTATCTGTAACGGTATTTGTAGCCCTGATAAGCCGCCATCTTTTCTGCGATAGTAGTTCAAATGCAAATGGCGGGTATTTTGAATTTCTCAAAATGAATTTCGTTAAAAACCCATTAATTTTATTACAATTTTTGGTTATTATAGCAAATTCGAACAAATACAAGCAACGATTTTTAAGAAAAATTGTCGCGAAACGTCAACTCAACAAAATTGTTTGGCAAAACGCAATTTTCAGTGTAATATTTCGCAACACGAAAATTGCATTTATTTACGCTGAAAATTCCGCTCTCATACCAGGATTTTCCCTTGAATTAACTCGAAAATGTTATAATTTCCTCTATTAACCCTGTTTTTATGCGATTTTAGCAATGTTAATTGTGGAAATTTATTGAAATTTCACTTTTTTTTTAAACGGATTTCCGACCTGTTTTTGGAGTTAATCCGATAAAAATGGTTGGCGTTTATTTTAGAAAACCCTCATTTAACGCTAATCCATTAACATGAATTGAAATTTAAAATAATTCGTTGAACTCTTGCGGGAAAAAATCGAGACTTCCAGCTCAATCAGCTCAATCGAAATAGTTACGGTTTTCTTAACCGTTCGTTAATTTTCATTCATTATCAGTCGAAAGATACAACCATAAAAGCTCACATAAAATGTGGCATTCTATTAGAGACGCCAACGGTCGCCAATTTTTTTTTGCCTGTTTTTGTTTTGTATTCGATCAAATGATTGATTTGTTGTTTTCAATGGCGTTATACCAAAAATGTCTACAATAATTAGAAAGTAGCTACAATTTCTCTTAAGAGTTCTTTTTTGATATGAATTTTTGAAATTGCGTTAAAAAGTTGTGTGAAAAAATGAATTTATTTACACCACAAAGCGCCTCAAGCGTTCTCCACATTTAGTCCGACTTTTCACTTTGTTTTGGGGGCAATTATTTGGTTGAAAGGATTATATTTTCGTTCATTATTGTGATTTTATCAAAATTAATTAACTTGAAAGTAATAAAAGTACATAAAAGTGAATTGAATCCGTGTAATATCGGCCGTAGTGTAATCTTTTCATTGATTTGCCAATAATAATTAGTAAAAGTTATTACAGATTCCTCTATCGGTCATTTTCTAATGCTGCTAGAAATTGTAAAAAATTGGAATTTTAACACATCACCAGGCGCCTCCACCATTTCTCATCAAAAAAAAACAAAGTTTTATTTTTTTGTTTAACTTCGCAAATCTCTTCTATTTTCCATTAATTATAGGTGAAAAAAACTGTAAATTTCTCGATTAAGCCGTTATTATTACGCTTTTAGTAAAATTAGCCAATTTAAAAGTACTAAAACTGAATGAAAGTTGGGGAATTTTTGTATCGCCCGGCACATCCACCATTTTCCAACAATACCAAAATCTGGCGATTTTAGGCGATTTTATCGATACAAAATAATGAATTACAGCCTTTTCTACTTAAATTTCATCAAAATAAATTGATTGAAAACTCATAAAAGTCCGTACCAAAGAATACTATTCGAGCATTCATAGTTTATTCGTTTCAGGCAAATTTGTTCGTTCATTTTCGATAATAATCAATTAAATCGGTGGTCGATCTCTCAATTGATCCCTCTCTAGTGTGAAATCTGGAAAATTTTTACAAGACATTCGAAATAAGTGGGGTTTTATGCGTTTACCCGGCGCATCCACCATTTTTGTATTTCACCCAAACTTTTGAAATTTTTAATAATTTCTTCTTCACAATAAATTGGTGTACGAAATCAGCAACAAAAAGAGCTAACAGTTGTGTTTTAAGAGTATTTTCGTAGACTCAGTTTAGAGAAATTGCTACGAAAAGTGAGAAGTTGTTTGATGTACAGAACCAGGCGCCTCCACTAAATAGTGAAGCAAATACATCGATAATTTTCAACTTTTCAACAATTTAATCAATATAAACTAATCAATTGACCCGTTCTACTTCAATTTAATTAAAATAAATTGATTGGAAATTATTAAAATTCGATAAAAATCAATTTTTTTGGGCTTTCATTTTTGTCCGTTTCAGGCGCATTTTCAGTTTCATTTTCGATAATAATCAACTGAATTGGTTGTAGATCCGTCAATTAATGCCTCTCTAGTATGAAATCCTGGAAATTATTACAAGAAATTGGAAAAAATGGTATTCTACTCCATAGCACGGCGCATCCACCATTTTCCTTTTAAATATAAATTGTTGTATAAAATTGACCAAACAACGACCCAAAACCGCTCGTTTAGATTCATTTTTGTAAATTAACTTTAGTGAAACTGTTGGGAGCTCTTTGATCACAAAACGGCGCCTCCACCGTTTCCAGCAAAAAATCGAAACTAGCCGACTTTTAAACAATTTAAACGATATCAAACAATTCTACTTTAAGAAGAATTTTTTTGTAATTTCATCAAAATAAATCCATTGGAAACTAAGAAAAAACCATAAAAATGAATTTCTTGCGAGCTTCCAGCGTTTACTCGTTTTCGTCAAAAATTCTGGTTTGTTTTCGATAATAATCAACTGAATCGGTGTCAGATCCGTCAATTAACGCCTCTCTAGCACGAAATCTTGGAAATTATTACGAGAAATTGGGAAAATTGGGATTTTGTTACACCACCCGGCGTGTTAACAATTAATTGTTGTACAAAATCGACTACAAGAAAAGCTTAAGCCGCTGCTTTAAGTGCATTTTGATTAAGTCAATTTAAGAAAACTGCTCGCAAAAATAGCGTTATTTGATCTAAATACCCGGCGCCTCCACCATTTCGTGTTTTAGGCATTTTTTTGGTGCGCTTTTGTGGATCTGGCCGCGAATTAATCTAGAAAACCGAAAAATCAAAGACACAAAAACTGTACGAAATACGATTCCAATTGTGCCCTCAAGCAATATTTTATTTTATTTCATTTGTTAACGTTTTCCAATTTAAAATCGGTTTTTCTTTGGTTGGATTAAACAAAACCGACCGGACTTGAACAGAGTCAATTATCGTCTCTCTCTCTCTCTCTCAACATTACGCGATCGGTGTCGAAAATTAATTAAAACTAATTCCAAACAACGTAAAACGATCTGTTTAGTTTGGCCGTCTAATCAAATCGTCTTTGAAATAACAGAAATTAATTAATTAACTAGAAACGTACCGGTTTCGGTGCAGCTTCACTGCCGATTACCAGAAGAACAAGAACAGCTACCAGCGACCACATCTTCTTCTGCAATTCTTCGATTGTTGCTGTTGGTTGGAGTTTTTCAGCTACCGATCAGTTGTGTGATCTGTTTTGGTAGCTGGCAAAGCACCGGTTTATATATCCCTCCGGTATTTGAGATAATTGCTGGTGGCAGTGGTGGTAGAGATCAAGAAGTAGGCGTGTGAGCGAGATAGATAGAGTGATGCCTACGCAGGTGCTTTCCCAAACACACACACACACACTCACACACGTATTGATATTAAATAGAAAAAGCTTTTATACGCACTTACCGGAGGACGAGTGGAAAAAAGCACCCAAAATACCAGCGGCGACCCCATTCAAAATCTATTAATTAATTGAACAAAGATAGATATACACACAGAGAGCTGGAAAAAAATAATAATAATAAATTGTAGCAAAGGCAAAGGGACGAAATAAAATGGAAAAAGAACAAAAAGAATCAACAAAATGAGAGTCAATTTTCGAATTAATAAAAATACACTCAAGTCGCGTATGTGTGTGTGTGTGTTAGAAGGGGATGATTGGTGGCAAATTGGGGATGAAGGCGACAATCAGAGAGAGAGAGAAGAGAGAATTAATACGCTTTTGACTCGTTTTGTTTGTTATTTGCAATTGTTTTAACACAAGTACCTGTCAATATTTGTTCAATAATAAAAGGCACATATGTGGCACAACTGATTAACTCTACCACACTTAATTATCGCGCTACCTGATAACGTAAACAATAGAAAAATTGATAGGCAAATACCTCTCAAGCTATTTATTTGAATGGTCTTTTTCCACCCCCTGTAAATCGGTGATAAAATCACATTACAGTTGGCTTTGGACGTGTCCTGATCTTTTGCTTTTGTTTTTCGGCAACTTATCTGCACCATATACAGTGGTGGTAAATGAAACAGGCATTCGGAAAACCTCCTCTTATTCGTTCATCAATTGTAGTTTGTTTCATCTGCATGCCGCCTTGATTGTGATCTCTCATAAAAAATGTGCCTCTGTTGAGATTATGCAGTTGTTGATAAACAAATGACAATCAATCATATACCAGACAACTTGATTCAAGGGTTTAGTTTTTCGCCCATAAAAAATTTATCAAAAAATTACAAAATTACAAAAATCAAGATCGTTTAATTCTGGAAAATTTCCCAAAATTTAATTTAATTATTTAAATAACTTCTTTAAATATGCTTTTGGTAGATTGAATTGTTATAAAAAAAAAAACAAATGGTCAGTTTGACAGAAAAAACAATTGTAGAAATTCTGAGAAAATCAAGAATTTAAGTGCCATAAGTAATTTGACTCAATTGCTATTTTATTATTTTCCTATTAAAAAGAATTGCAAAAGTCCCCAAAACTGTGGTGAAAATTACAAAAAAAAACAGGACCGTATTTATTTGAAGATTTCCTAATATCAATCAAGAAACAAATGACGATCAATTATAGACAGAAACAAAAGAATATCGTTGCAGTTTCCAGCTGGATTTTCCCATTGTTTTTCCAGAAAAGACAATATATTTGAATATTTTTTTTCAATTTTTTCAGTAAATTGGATGCAATTTATACGAATCATTCCTGTATTTTTGTTGTAAATTATTTCAATTTCCAAATTGGAGCAATTTTGACAGCAGCAGATACCAAGCGACTTGATTTCTACCGATTTTAATTTATTAAAAATTGCAACAAAATAATTAAACAACATCGTAATTATTGCAATTTTCAATTAATCAGAAGTTAATTTCATTAAAATTTTATTTCGTAAAATTTATGTTAAAAATATTTTTTTTAAGATTATGGATTTGTTGTTAAACAAAATCAATGAGATCGAAATATCAGACAACTTGATTCAATTTAGGTTTACGGTTTTCCCATACAAACAGTACAATTTTATAAAAAAAATCAAAATTACAAAAATCAAGACCGTATATTTCTAGAAAATTCCCCAAAATTTTATTATATTATTTAAATAATTTCTATAAATATGCTTCCTGAGTAGGTTGAATTATTACAAAAAAAACAAATGATCAGTTTGACAGAAAAAACAATTGTGGAAATTCTGAGAAAATCTAGAATTCAATCGAACTTCCACCACGTTCTTAACAATACAAAAATTGACAGGCAAATACCTCTCAAGCTATTATTTGAATAGTCTTTTTCCACCCCCTGTAAACCGTTAAAAAATCACATTAGGGCCGGCTTTTGTTTTTCGGCAACTTATCTGCGGCATATACAGTGGTGGTAAATGAAACAGGCATTCGGAAGACCTGCTTTTATTCGTCAATCAATTGTAGTCTGTTTCATGCGAGATTTTTTGGGGAGTCGCGAATTTCTTACGTAAACAATCTGAATGCCGACTTGATTGTGATTTCTCATAAAAAAAATGTGCCTCTGAAATGCCTGCTTTTCTGACTTATTTTTTAGACTATTTTAAACACTTTAACATTACACTTTAGAAGTAGGGGATATATGTATTTATAGATAGATATTCGGTTTATAACAAAATCAATAATTACAGCTAATTATTTGCTGAAATTTCAGACTTTCAGGGGGATTCGAATTTTATGTAAGAATGGAAAATTTCGTGTACGAAAATAAACTCAATTGGTTCATTCCAAATCAATAATTGTTCAATATTAATTTACCATTGATAAGATAATTAATTAATTAATCCTAAAATCATATTATTTATTATGTTTTATAGACAAAAAAACTCGATTTTTTTCTAACGGAGAATCAAATTTGGCGCCATTCAGTACCGGCAGCAATATCAGATGGAATAGTCCTAGATTTGTTGAAATAAATGCCAAATTGGTCATTTTCAGCAAAACTACTGATTTATTTTTATTTGCTATAATTCATGGATAATTTTAAGTAAATTTAGACGTTTGAAGATGTCGTTCAAATTATTGCGAAATAGAAAGAAAAAAAGAGATAATTATGATAACCAGGATGCCCCCATTCACTACAAATTCTGAGAAAAACGTTTAATTAATTAATTAATCAGTTTATCTTATCTAAAGTAGGAAATATTAATGGATAATAAATCAATGATATATATAGAATGTCTCCAATAACTGCCTGCGTCATTGGCCAGCACTGTATACAAATACAATGTGTGAATTTATTATAATTTTTTTTATTATTATGACCATTTATTGTAAATTGCATGAAAATTTGTGGAAATACTAGAAAACTCCACAATTTGTGGGAAATTCGTGAAAATTCGCAAAATCAAATTAGGCGCCATCCAATACCACCAACAGCGCCAAATTAAATAGTTCTAAAAATAGAAAAAGAATACAATGTTGCCACATCTGCCATTCTCTCCAAAACTACCGACTAACGATCAATTATAGTCATTTATTGTATTTTAACCAAAACAAAAACAACAAATTAATAAAATAATCGAAATAGAAATCAATAATAATCGGAATTGATCAATATTTGTCGAAATTTCGATAGATTATTACGACTTAAGAATCAATCTACTACAAGCTTGATTTTAGTTTTAATGGAAATTAGTGCTTTTATACTTTGGAAATAATGCTAAATTGGGGATTTTCGACGAAATTAACGCTAAAATTTGCTAAAAATTGCAAAATTCCACGCAAATCTACTGATTTTATTTTCGTACGATTGGCAGAATTGCAACGTAACCTTAGCCACACTAATATGTCAAGTTTTTGTTTAGTGTTTGTTGGCTTTAATTCGAGTACGAATTTTCCATCGAGAAAACACGGAAAAACGATTGATTTTATTAATTTTAATCAACCGATAATTAGTTAAAATGGCCTACTTTGATGTGAACGAATAATTACAAAAAATTTTCCGATTAATTTGAAAATAAATTGGAACATCATGAATCATCGAGTACCAAATGGTATGTGTTATATCTATATATATATATATTTTTTGTGTAATTACTATTAGAGAAATCGAATTATAGGTGGTTTAACAATGGCCCCACCACCGACCTCGACACTATTGACCGATAAAACAAAAGATTGGCAATTGGAGATTTTGATGGAGAAATTACGTTCGAAATCGGCACAATACAAGAGTTTACAAGAAATCTCAAAGAATGTCCGTATGGCAATGTTGGATAAACGTTACGTATTGGATAGTGTGGAGAAGAGTCAACATCAGAAATGTTTAGATACATTACAGCATTCAATTAAAGTAACATCACTACAAAGTATGATTGAACGTTTAGAAAGTTTAACTCGTCAATTAGGATTGAAATTTATGGTTGGTCCAAGTGGTGTTGAATTATTCATATCATCCGATATGTTCTATTTAGAAATTGTCTTAGATCAACATGGTATTGTGAAAGATGTTAAAGTACATCATGAGAGTAAAATGGAACAACAAAGTTGTGGGGAATTGGTTAATTGTTTACAACGTGGTGATTTCATTGATTTCACACAACAATTGGAGGGTTTCACATCGATCTATCAATTGAATGCTGAAAAAAAGATTAAATGTAAAGCATTCACTGCATTACAATCATTAGAATCCGATTTGTGTACATTGGCACAATTACAATCATTCATGAAGGAACCATTGAATCTGTTACATAAATCACCAGTTGGGATATTGGAGAAACGACGTGGTGGCCATCCAATGAAACTAACCTATTTCCTATCACCGTACGATTTAATTAATTTAGACAAATACGATATTGAACCGTTAACAATTGATATAATTATTAATAAATCATTAGGTTATAGTTGTACGGTGTGTATGGAAGGTTCAGCAACACATAAATTACAAACAACAACATTAATAACGGTGAATCGTAATGTGAATGGTAAAAGTACACCAACATTTTCAACATTGAATAATCAGAATAGTGCAACGATACCGGCTTGTTTTATATTGAAATTGAATCGTCCGATGCCGATGTGTTTACAATTAATTAAACAGATACAAAAATTAACGGAAATGGATAATATTTTAGAACAACAACAACAACCACAACAACAAAAATATCCATTATTAAGTTTGATTGTACATCATTCGAGTAATGGGAAATTACAAAGTGGTAATAATCGTGGATTATTTGTGGTAGATATTCTATTATTTATTATAGAGGGTGTTTCACGTAATCTTTCTCTGACAATATCTCGTTTGTTTGAGGGAGAAAAGAAGGCGTTTTTCGGTTTTAAGGGGGTCCTCTGGTTTAACAGATTCAAAAAATCAAATTTGTTTTTTTTTTTCATAAATTGTTTCCTTAATGTGTCTAGAATGTGGAAGCCATTAAAAAGATACAGCAGTTAGAAGGAGCAGGTGTTCGGAGCGTTGAGCGGAGCGCTTGAAACTTTAAACGCGTTTTTCTCAAAACCATGTTTTTCAAACTTTTCTCCATCATATCTCCAAAACGGCTTGGCCGTTTTACTTCAAATTTATAGGGTCTACTCAGTACATATAGACGCATCGAGTGGACTATTATCATCTCAAAATTTTGAAAATTTCTATTTTTTTTTTGTTTCAAAAACTTGACAAAAAATACATGAAATTCGAACTTTTTTGTTCCGAACTCTGTCAAACATCCAATTTTCAAAATTTTTTTTTTATCGTAGTCCACTCGATGAATTTAAGTATACAGATTAAAGCCCCGCTGGATTTTTTTGTTTCGGATAAGCCTATCAGCTGATATCATGGAGGAAGTGGGCGTCCATTTTTTTGAGGCGGGTGTCTTCAGACCACTATAACTTTAATTCTACTAAATATTTTTAGCTAAAAATTCAACTGTATATTCTTGAAATATGTATAAATAATTGGTAAAAAGTTCAAAGTTCTATCTCTTCATTGGTCTTTACAAAAAAATCCCAAAGATTGCTCAAAAATCAGGACGTCAAACCAGAGGACCCCCTTAAACATTGCTACTTCCCCCTCTCTCTTACTCACTCTTTTCTCGTTAGCCACGCCTTCAAGCGGTTGAACTTATATGCAACGATCTATTATAAACAGGCGAGACATGTTCGAAGGGTTCGAGTTGCGTGAAATATTCTGTGTGTTTTAAAGGTGAATTATTTTTGTTTTTGTTTTTTTAATTATTTGCAGACATTACCCGATCAAAATCATTGTTATTTTATGACGGAAAATAAGAATATGGATGGTAGTTTAATTAATAGTATACCGTTTACACATCCAGCACATGTCTCACAAATTTTGGTCATATTACGGCAACAGGCTCTCTTCAATTCAATTATAAGTAGTTGTGTACGGCCGAATAGTAAACAAGGTAATTGTTTTTTTTTTGTGTCCTTTTTCTTTACACATAGCCTGCTTTAAAATAGTATATTAAAGAACAAGTGTCAGAAGTCGCCTATTATTGCACGAGTCCAAGTTTAGAAAACGAGCGACGGAGCCGTGATTTTTCTAAAGGACGAGTGCAATATACGACTTCTGACACGAGTTTTTTATACTATTTTTTCTATTTTGCCTATTTTGTGCCCTTTTTTACAAAAAAATTGCGAGATTTGATATTTAGGGAAATTGGTGGGAGTTGGTGTTACTAAAAAAAAACAATTGAACATTCAGTTAGGAAACTTCAATTGTTTTATTTTTCACTCTTAGTCAATTGTTTTTTTCGCCAAATTGCTTATTTAACAATGAGTGAAGAATTTTCATGTACTCCACCTGAAATAAGGGAAATTGCTGAAAATGCAGGAAGCAATTTACTACCCGATAAATCCAAAGATCAGTACGAAAAACGGTATATTAAGTATCTTGTTTTTATGATTTTTGACAGTTGTCAAAAGCAATGAAAATGTTACCAACTTAGTGGAAAAAAATTCCTACATTTTACTTTTCAGCACTAGTATCGAAATGAGCACATTTCGATACAGTAGCGAGTTTAATAATAGCGCTATTATTGACGCAAAATAGAAAAAAGCAGTTTTTATACCATTGAAAAATTTAAATTTTGAGTGAATTTTAACCTCCATTTTCTCCGTTAAGCTTTTTTTGGGAATGGGCCTGAATGAAAATCTAGAATCGGGGGAGTTTCTACCTTATGTTTACTTGTTGTGGTGCTAATTTATACAGTAGAGGCATTTTATGTAGGGTTGTTATAAAAATTGATGAAAACCGTGTTGTGTGTAAGACTAGGAATAATTTTATTTACAAGAAAAAAGAACGTATTATTGGAGGATTATTACGTGTAATTTGATTACATTATCAATATTGATTAGTAAAAATGGTGATAACAATAGAAAGCTAGCTAGAACTATTGATTTTCTGTAAATATCTACAAATAACGATAACGTATCAAATTCAAAGTATAAAATCGTATTTCTACAGTAAAATGGAATTAATTTAACGTAGAAAAATAATTATATTTCTGGATTGTTTCTGTACAGAAAAGGATCTCGACTTATAAATGCTTAAAGTTGATTATTTCAATTTTTTGAAAATTTCATTCATTTACGGCCTAAATAGTTTAAACACTTTAAAATCTAGACGCTTTTTGAACTTTCAGTGCTCTAAGTAAATTGGGTCAATTGCTTTTATTTTTTTCCTATTAAAAAAATTGCAAGTCCCCAAAACTGTTATGAAAATTACAAAAAAAAAACATGACCGGGTTGTATTTGGGAACTTGGGGGACATGTATAAAAAACAAAAAAATGAATAAATATAACTTATTTATGATTAATATGACTAAATTTGACAAAATTATGACCACAGTATGTTTAAAAGTACGTATACCTCGCCATTACTGTCGCCGTCAAATTGCTTTCGCCGCCCCCAGTTAGCTACTAACAGTGGGGGCGGCGAATGCAATTTGACGGCGGCGGCGACAACGCCGTTTACATACTTTTATGTACTGTACATTCTTTTAGTCACCTATGGTCATGTTAGCTATATCAAGTCATATTTATTCATTTTTTACCCTTTCTATGGTGTCCACCAAGTTCCCTAATACAACCCATGACCGTATTTGCTTGAAGGTATCAATCGAGAAACAAATGACGATCAATTATAGGCAAAAACAAAAGACTATCGTTGCAGTTTCCGACTGGATCTTCCCATTGTTTTTCCAAGAAAGGCAATATATTTGAATTTTTTTGTAAAATTTACACAAAACATTCCTGTATTTTCATTGCAAATTATTCCAATTTTCAAATTGGAGCGATTTTGACAGCAGGCAGCTACCATGCGACTTGATTCAAAATTTCTACCGATTTTAATTTATAGAAAACTTACAAAAAAAAAATAATTAAACAAGATCATAATTGTTGCAGTATTTCACTTAATTAGAAACTACATTTATTAAGATTTCAACTAAATTCTTTAAATTTCTGTTCAAAATAATGATTTTTAAATTTGTTGAGATTGTGCAGTTGTTGATAAACAAATGACAATCAATCATATACCAGACAATTTGATTCAATTTAAGGTTTAGTTTTTCGCCCATAAACAAATGCAAATTTATCAAAAAATTACAAAATTACAAAAATCAAGAACGTGTAATTCTGGAAAATTTCCCAAAATTTAATTATTGTTTAAATAATTTCTATAAATATGCTCTTTGGTACTATAAATTGAATTATTATTAAGAAAAAAATACAAAACAAATGATCAATTTGATAGAAAAAACAATTGTAGAAATTCTGAGAAAATCTAGAATTTAAGTGCCATAAGTAACTTGACTCAATTGCTATTTTATTATTTTCCTATTAAAAAGAATTGCAAAAGTCCCCAAAACTGTGGTGAAAATTACAAAAAAAAAAAACAGGACCGTATTTATTTGAAGATTTCCTAATATCAATCGAGAAACAAATGACGATCAATTATCGACAAAAACAAAAGAATATCGTTGCAGTTTCCGGCTGGTTTTTCCCATTGTTTTTCCAGAAAAGACAATATATTTGAATATTTTTTGCAAATTTTTCAGTAAATAATTTGGATACAATTTATACGAAATTTTTGTTGAAAATTATTTCAATTTTCAAATTGGACCAATTTTGACAGCAGCAGCCACCAAGCGACTTGATTTCTACCGATTTTAATTTATTAAAAAATTACAAAAAACAATCAAACGAGATCGTAATTATTAAAATTTTGATTCGTAAAGTTTATGTTGAAAATAATTTTTTTTTGAGATTAAGGATTTGTTGTTAAACAAATGACAATCAATCAGATCGAAATACCAGACAACTTGATTCAATTTAGGTTTACGGTTTTCCCATACAAAAAATGCAATTTTACCAAAAAAATACAAAATTACAAAAATCAAGATTGTATTTCTGGAAAATTCCCCAAAATTTAATTATTATTTAAATAAATTTGAGTAGGTTGAATTATTACAAAAAAAAAAACAAATGATCAATTTGACAGAAAAAACAATTGTGGAAATTCGGAGAAAATCTAGAATTCAATCGAATTTCCACAACGTTTTTAATATGCTGTTATCTAAAATTACTAATTTAACTTTTTTTTTTTGTTGTGTTTATAGATTTCGATAATATGACAATGTTTGAAATAAATGCCTTATCATGGACACATATATCAATATCATTAGAACATCCAATTGAAGAATGTATGGCAACAGCTGATATCGATTTAAATGATATAACAAATCTAATATGTAAAATACGTAATCCTGGTACACCACCACCACCAAATACACCCGATATAATAAGTGAATTAAGTACGAAAATTTTAAATCGTTCATTTTCAATACCAATAACAATGCGTACAGTTATCAAACAATGGGAGAAACAATTACAACGACGTATCAATATTTTTAATAATAATAATAATAACACCAACAACAATAATGGAAATGAAAATTTTAGTTTACCCCTCGGTTCCGGTGATCCTGGTGGTTTAAATAATGGTAATAATAATAATAAGAATAATAATAATACGGGTACAGGAACAACGGAATTCGGGGGGTTGGATACGAATAAAATCAAACAAGAACCTGTCGTCCAACAATCACAACAACAACAACAACAAGAGACAAATTTTCAAAATTTCCCACCTTCTGAAGGTATCCTAACAAATATGGAATTAACACAGATTTTAAGTGGTAATACAACACCACCATTAAATATTGATAATGGTAAAAAAACAAAAAGTAGTAATAGTAAACGGAAAAACGATGAATTATGGAAAGTTACAACAAATAAACAACGGAAGGTGGGATTTAATAATAATAATAATAATAACAGTGATAATAATGATGATAATTTAATTGAAACATCAAGTTGTGATTCAACATCACGTAGTACACCGATCTGTAATGATAATGATAATACAATGGGGTTTCAATCGGATCTAGAATTAACAACATTAGATCCAATTGAATTATTAACAACAACAAATAATAATAATCCAACAACAAATGATAATAATAATAAAAGTGGTTGTACAGAATTTGGTAATAGTTTAGATGATTTAAATGATGTTGAAGAGATATTATCGGGTAATAATAATAAAAAGAAATTAACAAAATCATCAACAATTACAACAATTTTAGATTTAGGTGGTGGTGGTGATGGTAAAAATTTAGTACCACCGAGTGTTAGTATCACACCGATCAATCAAAATCCAACAAATACACAAAATCAAATCAATAATAATAATAGTAATAATAATAATAGTGGTAATAATAGTGATAAACGTCCAGGTATTGAGATAATACCATTATCAACAACTGTACCAAGTTCGATAACAATTACGCCGATTACTACGAAATCAGATGATAAAAATCGTAGTAGTAGTAGTAGTAGTAGTAGTGATAAGAAAAGTAGTAGTGGTAGTAGTAAGAGTCGTTCAGATGATAAGAACCGTTTGGAGAAGAAACGTAAACGTAAACGTGACGAAAGTCCAATGGGACCACCCGAGAAAATCCCATCAAAACCCCAACAACAAGATCCATTATCGAAACCGGTTAGTGTTAGTATAAAACCAGCTGAATCTCCACCATTATTAAATCATAATAATAATAATAATAATAGTAATAGTAATCCATCATCACCGAATATGTTACGTAAATTTAATACATCACCATCGTTAAGTGGTAAATTAAGTCCAAATTTAGTTAAACCTATCAAATCATCTACAAGTGGTGGTGGTGGTAGTAGTCATCATAATAGCCCTAAAAATTCACCGGTACATTTAACAAATAGTCCAAAACATTCATCGAGTCCTAAACATCATGGTACATCACCGAAACATCCATCAAGCGGTGGTAATAGTAGTGGTAATGGTGGTAAACCTAGTGTTGCCCAATTGAAAGCTGTATCACCTTCGAATAAATCAATTAGTAGTGGTGGTGATTTAAAGAAAACAACAAGTTCGACAATTAAAGATAAAAAAGTTGCAATTTTCAATAATAATAATAATAGTAATAATAGTGGTAATAATGTAAAGAAAGCGGTAAAAGTGAAACCGTTAGATTTGAATTGTGACAATTTAATTCAAGATAGTTTACCATCACCTAGTGCTTTATCAACGCCTACAACAACAACCCCAACAACTACATCGACAATTACGGATTTAACTAAATCATCATCGAATCAAGTAGTACGGAATCGTAAAGGTTCGTTATCGGCAATTGTAGATAAATTGAAATCGGCCCAGAATGATAATAGTGATTTAAATAAAATTACAATAAATAGTAGTAGTAATAAAAGTGGATTAAAAAATTCGGAATATATGGTAAAACCGAGTTCGGATGGTATGAAGATTACAATCAATAAAACTAGAACTAAAGATAGTAGTAGTGGTGGTATTAATAATAATAATAATAATCTGAAGAGTACTAATAATAATTTAAATAAATCAGGGGGTTCACCGAAAACACATACCGGTTTAAAACCGGGTGTTAATAGTGGACCGGCATCGAAGAAACCACAAAATTTGTCCACTACAACAACCGGTCAGAAATTATCGAATTTAACCACCAATAATTATTTGAAGAATTTAAATAAATTGAATAATAATAGTAATAATAATAATAATGGTGGTAGTAATAAGTTGAATACGGCGAAATCATTAACGAAATCGCTAATATCGCCTAATTCTGTTGTTAATAATAATAATAATAACACTAATACGAATAATAATAATAATGGTGGTGGTGGTAATGGTAATAATAACAATAATAATAATAATAATAAGATTAAATTGAATAAAAGTAGTTCGGATAAATCGATTTTTACAACAAAAGATGGTCGTAAATCGAGTCCAACAACACAACAACAAGACGATTATAAATTGAATAATAAATTAGATCCCTACACTACCGGCTCGTTAATGATGGAAGGTTTAATGAAGACATTAGATAAGAATTTCCAAATACCGAAATTATCAGCACGATCAGCTAACAATTCTGGAACTACAACTGCTACAAATAGTACAACAACAACTACTAGTATCACTACTACAACTAATACAACGCCTGCATCGACTACTACGATTACTACTACTGCTACTACTACTATTACTACTACTACTACTACAACAACAAGTAGTGTTGTGGTAGATGATAAAAAATTGAATAATCTACAAACGAAATTGTTCGATTCGAATCTTAAATTATCATCGTTAAATAATAATAATAATAATGTTGAGAAGAAGGTGTCATCAACGATTACATCAGCTAGTCCAAAAGATGATGATCGTAACGATCAAATCAATTATCCTTTGATTAAAACATATGAACCGTTAAGTTTAACAAAAAGTATCGATTTAACTACGAAATTCTTAACACCACCATCAATTAAAAGTGATGATAAGAAAGATGATTCAATTATTAAAAAAGATGATGGTTTATTGGATTTAGTGAAGAGTCAGTATGTTGCAACACCACCACCACCACCACCACCGCCACCTCCACCACCACCATTACCACTACCAGCGCCACCATCAACATCATCACAATCACCGCATTTGATCAAATCACCAGCTCAAAGTCCGGTAATTCAACCGAGTCCACATTCAACGACCACATCACCGTGTATTACCGATGATGAATTGATGGATGAAGCATTGATTGGTTTAAGTAAATAATCATAATAATAACTAGTCACTTAATGTGTAAAAATCCAGGGATGATCGGTATTGCCGTTAGTATTAAAGAATTCTCTTTATTTCTTACGTGTTGGATGATGGTTTTGTTGTTATATAAAATATATTTGGGATTTGGCGGACAAAAGTGTCCGTTGAATTGGAGAGAATTTGTAAAAAAAATTATAGATAATTTACAATCATAATAATATATTTAATAATGATTATGAAGAATTGATTAATTATTCAATTAATTAATTACATAATTAGTTAATTGAAAGTTTATTTTGTGTTGTGCATATCATAGTACAAAATAAACTGCTTTAGAAATTGTTAAAACTTTTTAAATTTTTGTTCTTTTTAATAATTACTAAAGTGGTTCAGTAATTAGGAGAGTGGAAAACAAGTTTAAAAACAACATGTATAAAATAGGAAATATATTATTTCATAATTATTTTAACTTTAAACAGAAGTACTTAGATAAATTGCCTTCTCTGTATAACAGTAGACATTATAGGGACCAATGCAATCCAATAAATTTCCTTTATCGATTTTTGTACTACAAAGAGGCTTACTTACGGTGCCAAATCTGTATAATTTTAGTGTTTTTCAGGCTTATTATTTCAAGTTGACAATACTGGAAATTGTAGCTAAAGTTACGCTGTCGTTATGAGACATCCTAACAATTTTCAAAATTTTTCCCGTTGTTTCTTGTGGAAATTTTGAATTAAAACACAATGTAGACGAGACGAGGTAAGAAAAATTTGGAAATTATTGAAAATTAATTGACGTAACAGCAAATTTTTATTATTTCAAATTGGCTATACTGGAAATTGTGGCTAAAGTGCTCTAGCATTACGAGACACTTTAGACACATCTTAACAATTTTCAAAATTTTTTCCATTGTTTCATTTGGAAATTTTGAATTAAAACTCAATGTAGACGGGGCGAGGTAAGTAAAATTTGGATATTATTGAAAATTAATTGAACTTATAACAACAAATTTCAAAAGAGTGGTTCTGTATACAAAAGATTATTTGTCTCCATATACAGGGATGGTGAATGAAACAGACAACATTGTGGTAAATTTTTAATACTTCTTTTGTTTTAGATTAGTGGAAAAAATAGACGTATAATATAAGAAATAATAATGGATGTGAACGTGTTTAATCACCAATGGGCTTTGTGTAATTTAGCCACATTCTCGATAAACTCCAAATGACTGGCATACAAATTCAAATTACGATCAATATCAATCCATTTAACATTCTTGGCATCATCGCCTGCCTTCAATTGAAATTTACCAACAATTTCACCAGTTTCATCATGGAAATTTACGGCTACCGTTTCCATCCAAGCATTATCTGTATTACGTGGATCATCCACATAGCCACGATAGATTTCATGACCGTTACGAAAGAATTCTTCGATAATTCTACGTTTCTCAGCGATATTCGTCTCGTTTCTCTCATCTAAAATATTAAAAGCTTCCTCCAGAAATTCCCGTTTTAATGTTTCCGTGATTTGTTCGTTGGGATCAACCATACCACCTGGTATTGCCCATTGGTTACAGTCGTGTCGTTCAATACCACAGAATTGTAAAATCGGCCTCTTGGTAATGTTGCTAATTGTCTTATCGATGTGCCAGCGTGTCACAATTGGATCGGCGGCATGATTCGGTCCCCATTTACCCAAAATACCACGTCCTTGGATACCGGTACGACCCATTGGATTTCTGGGACGTTTATCGACAATCTCGTATACGCCCATGTGGCTTTTTCGATTGATTTTACCATCGATTTCATTCCATTTCGGTTGGAATTGTGCATTGTTAATATCCGGGTCCGCCCATGGTTTATTTATTAGAATTGCCGAATTGTAATCAGGTGGTTTATAATCGTTGTACGATTGTTGCCAGGATATTTTATCATCAGGTACTGCAAATCGTTGGATTTCGCTGGATGGATACACGGAATTACGGCACTTTTTGTGGAGCATTCTTTTGAGGTTAGTTGTAATAAAACGCGACATTAGAATGAATAATAATTTTTTAATCTTCAATCGACTATAATTTAATCAATTTTTAAACATTTTCTGTTGATAATCAGAATATCAAATATGTTCAATATTTATTCTATTTGAAACTATATTTGTAATGGAATGTTTTGAATTTCGCGGTAATTAAAATTGTTTTTAGCGCTATCTCACGTCAAGATTAGAAAGCGAAATCATGGTTGGCAATAGTGTTTCATGCGCCATCTAGTGTGAAAAAGTCAGAAAGCAAGCAGTTGGCAACAATGTTTCTTTGAGGGAATTTGGAACCGTTGGGAGCAATTTGTTTACTAATTCGAACAGGTAATAAAATTTAATTATTTATAATTACCCTAAATTAATTTTAATTATAATTTCTAGAATTCTAATGGGTTATAGAGATGTTTATTCCACCTTACAATAATCGATTTTTTCCAAAGTTTTTGACAGATATCGGTAGATTATCACTAAAAGAAAGCGTTTAGGTGAGGACAGGGTCGGAAAAGTACATGTAAAAAATATTTTTTCTATTTTGCGTCCGTAATAGCGCTATTATTAAACTCGCTACTGTATCGAAATGAGCTCATTTTGATGCTAGTGCTGAAATGAAAAATTAGTAATTTTTTTTCCACTAGGTTGGTAACATTTTCATTGATTTTGACAACTGTCAAAAACCATAAAAACAAGATACTTAATATACCGTTTTTCGTACTGATCTTTGGATTTATCGGGTAGTAAATTGCTTCCTGCATTTTCAGCAATTTCCCTTATTTCAGGTGGAGTACATGAAAATTCTTCACTCATTGTTAAATAAGCAATTTGGCGAAAAAAACAATTGACTAAGAGTGAAAAATAAAACAATTGAAGTTTCCTAGCTGAATGTTCAATTGTTTTTTTTTTAGTAACACCAACTCCCACCAATTTCCCTAAATATCAAATCTCGCATTTTTTTGTAAAAAAGGGCACAAAATAGGCAAAATAGAAAAAATAGTATAAAAAACTCGTGTCAGAAGTCGTCCTTTAGAAAACTCGCGGCTCCACCACTCGTTTTCTAAACTTGGACTCGTGCAATAATAGGCGACTTCTGACATTTGTTCTTTAATATACTATTATAAAAGTGATCTGTCATTTATAACACTAGTGTTATAAAGTTAAATTTTTAACTCGAGTAAACTGTGCTATAAACGTCACTTTCAATAGTGGTTATAGATAAAAATAATTTAAAAGTTTCAAAAGATATTATTAAACAAAATCTTGTACTGGACACGGGACCAGCGGGGTCCCACTTATATGAACGGATTAGTAAGAGGTTTTTCAGTGGTACCAACGTTTAAATTTATTGTAAGAAAAAAATTGTTGGTATAAATGACGTACTATTTAATTTATTGATTGTGGATTGAGAAATTGAGTATAGAAGCCCTGATTATGTTTTAGCTTACCAATTTTGTGCTTGTAACAGTAACAAAAAACGTATTTTTTCCGTTCGGTTGGTCATACTGAAAAACCTCTTTCTCAAATAAGAGTCATAGAAAATAACATTGAGTGGGACCCCGCTGCACGGGACTTTACCACCTTGTACAGTAAATAGCGATTTATTGTTCAAGAGTCCGTGTCGGTTAGCGCGCGCGGAACACGCGTCGCCCGTTTTTAGCGCTATATTTGCAGCAAAATTAAAGTTATAAATATTGGGGGTAGAGTTCCGGAAGGTAGCACCTTTCTTAGGAAATTTCTTCCTCTTTAAAGATCTTTTTTCAAATTTCGAATATCTTCAATTGTTTCCGAGATATTTGTAAAAAACCAAACCCCATTTTTTTTTATTGGAACTTTTGCAATTTTTGCCGGCGCACCTTCAAATGGCAGATGTTGTCTACACTAAATAAGAGGTTTTTAAAGCTAAAAAAAAACAACAATTTTTTCGTATAAACTTTAAATTTATTATTGGAAGTCGATCAAACGTACAATAGAAAAAATATAAATATTACGATTTTTCAACAACATGCATTCGTCTGTAGTGCTTAGTTAAAGTACCACTATGCCTAAATGCTGTATTACAAACATCACATTTATAAGGTTTCTCTCCAGTATGTGTCCTTAAATGAGTCTTTAAATGAGATTTTTGTACAAATTGCATATTACAAATATCACACTCGAACTGTTTTCCATTCTTATGTGCTTTTAAATGTTTATGCAGAACACTGTTATATATGAACGTCTTATCACAAACATTACAACAATAAGGCGTCTCACCAGTGTGTATATTTAAATGATCTTTTAAATACCCTCGTGTCGTAAAGGACTTATCGCAGATATTACATTTATACGGTTTTTCATCTGTATGTACTCGTTTATGTCTCGATAAATTCTCCTTCCGTGAAAAGTGTTTATTACAAATATTACATTTGTACGGTTTTTCACCCGTATGTACTTGTTCATGTTTATACAAATTCTTCTTCCGTGCAAATTGCTTATTACAAATAGTACATTTGAAAGGTTTTTCACCGGTATGTACTCGTTCATGATGCACCAAATTCGCCTTGCCTGAAAATTGTTTACTACAAATCGTACATTTGAAAGGCTTTTCACCAGTATGTATTCGTTCATGACACTTTAAATTGGCCTTCTGTGAAAATTGCTTATTACAAATATTACATTTGAAAGATATTTCACCTCTATGTACTCGTTCGTGTTTATATAAATTCGGCTTGTATGAAAATTGTTTATTACAAATATTACATGTGAACGGTTTATCACCCGTATGTACTCGTTTATGAATCCGTAAATAAGCCTTCTGTGAAAATTGCTTATTACAAAGATTACATTTGAAAAGCTTTTCACTAGTCTTACGTGAAGGTCCCCTATCACAAATATTACAACGATAAGATTTGTTATCCGTATGTACTTTTTTATGTATACATAAATTGGCCTCATCTGAAGACTGTTTATTACATTTATTACTACCTACATCATCGTTACTTATCTTATTCCCATCAGTAGTCATATTATCATTATCATTATCGGTAAGTCTTAAGTCATTGTTGTTTGTAGAAATCTTGTAGCTTCCATCGGTTTCGGTAGAGTCTCTAGTGAAAACCATTTTATCATCAATGCTACATTCGCTGCTTTGTCTTTCATTTGTTTCGTTGCTATTATCATTGGGACTTGTATAGCACTCTGTTATCTTATCATTATTATTAATTCCATCTACGATTGCCATTTGTTTAATATTTTGATTATCAATAACAGCAACGCTACTATTGTTCAATTCTTCTTTAATTTCATCGTCTAGAATTAAATAACAGTAATAATTTGTTCAGAACCGAGCTTCTCTAATAAGGGGCTCGGCTGCAAGCGATATTCCGGGGGTCCAAAAGTTTCATTACTACAAGAAATTCGAGAAACTTTTTATAAAAAGACAAACCAAATGCAAAAAGGTAATGTAAGTAGATTTCTGAGGATCATTATAAATCATCAGGGACTTGCAGCCTCTGCACCCCCTTGAGGTCGGCTCTGAATTTTAATTTATTAAAAGAGTTTTTTTACCAATTTTTAAAGGATCGTCTTCAATTTTAATTTGTTCTTCTTTTATCATAAAATCATCATTATCTGAAGTGGTAGAAGTGAAGTGTACTTCAAAATAATTATAATCATCGCTTGTCTTCGCTGATAATTGCTCTTTTTCATGTTGTATTCGATAATCAGTATCTAGAATCTGTGTCCGAAAATCACTGTATTTTACTAAATCGATGAAGCATTGGCCACATATATTTTTCGTATATGGATCACTCTTCGTTATCTAGAAAAACGATATTATTGAATACATAAATAGAAAATCTAACGTTTTTTTTTATATTTACTATTAAATTTGATAATTGTTCAATTATTTTCCAAATTGGCGGCTCAGATTTTGTATTAAATATGTGTTGGCACATTTCTGGATTTGGAACCGTATAACATAAACGACACTTGTCCATTTTTTGATGAGTTTCAAATAATTAAATAATTAATATTTAATTAATATTAATGTTTAATTACTGTGTTAACGATTTATTGATAATTGTGTGTGTTAACCTATAAATTTCGTTATTTCAAAGCTAGTGATTTTTATTTGTTTGTTGGCTATACTGGATCTAAAAATTTAAAGCTGCGTATACACCTAATCGTATGTCCGATACGAACCGTGCGGCCACAGAGTATAGATACAAGGGGTCCGAACGGTATAGGCTTTTTCATATTTTTCATATTTATGTGCATAAAAATGAACCCAGGTAATAGTACATTTTTTGTCAGTCGTAGCGCTAATATTCGAAACGTACCCGAGTTGTCTATGACGTACCGTTACTATTATTATTCTTCTTCTTCTTATTATTATTATTCAAAAAATACATAGCGGCGAAGTAAATTAATCTAAAAAAAAATTAAAGTGCGTGGAACGCCGCGCGTTAGAAATGAAAGTCCTTGGGTTAGAGATGAAGTTCATTTTTTTATTGGTTAGTTTCTTTCTGTCGTTGTCTGAAGGCTCGATTTTTTCTGCAGTTGTCTTTTTCTGCATTTCACTTATCTCAAAACAATATTCATATACCGGGAACCGAAGCTGTTTAAAACTAATTGTAAGTCAATACAATTGTGAATTGTATAACTCAGTTCTGTAGAGCATCCACGATTTCTATACACCTCCTTGAAACGAACTTCCAAACGGTCCTGGCAGGCGTTGAGTGTCAAAAAATTGTACATACAATCGTGGATGTCTTGAACCAGAGCCCTAGTTGCCTTATTGGCATATGTCAATCTGCAAATATTGTTGTTCTTTAACTTAAAACATGTTAATATGTGGGCAGTGGTGATCTCAAGCGAATAGAAAAATATGTTAACTGTCGCAATATGGTACATCAAATTTTTTCACAGTCCAACCAGTGACATAAGCTAAGCCTTGATTGTCTTCGCAATGAAATTTATCGATCTCGGATGCGTTGTTTTTAAATAAAATGTACCTAAGTGTTGGATGCACTTGATATATATCAGATTGAGCACCATTAGGTGAATATGCCATCAAATCTAGTAAATTTGACAAAAACTAGCAATCGTCTTTTTCACAATTACCTTGGTTTTTCGGCCCAACAATATTATTAATTAAAATTGTCTTTAATGAGGCTGTAATTTGATTGCAGCTAGGGTTCGTATTTGCTGCTCCATATGCTGTCTAACACACGAAAAAAGCTTTTCTATCGGGTCTTGATTAAAAGTACGGGTATTTAAATAACTAAAGTTCGATAAATTTCGGAAATTTTGCGACAAGAAAATAATGGACCGAATAGTAATTTCCCATCCGCGAATAAATGAATTATTCTTTGTGCAATTGACGCGCATATCTAAACAAAACAATTTCCAATTTGGAAGATTTTTCAAAATATCCGTTCAGAATTCTACATGAGGTGAAGCCTCAGTTAAAATCTGTTAAAGCATATTTTAATGTTTTAGAATTTGTCCGCGCGTTATTCGACGAAGTTAAAGAATCAATCAATCAATCGACTAAGTGAACAAATTCAGCTGTATGAAGTGATTTGGAAGGCAATCTACGTACAGCGATTGAGGTCTCCATTGCAGTTGCTACGGACTTGCTGAGTTGAGCAGCAGCAATTAACCTTCACCTTCATCTTCATAAATAAATCACGAAAGTTAAAATGTTCTTCTTTTAACTTAGGGGTCATTCCATATGAAATCGTCTGAAGGCGAAGCCGACTATTCTTAGATTTTGCTGTAACTTTGAGGGTCTGTTCTTTAGGACCCCAAAGAACAAAATTTATGCACATTTAATTTTTATAAGCGGCCGTTGCGGCGCATGTGAATTAAGACTTCCAAGAAATGTAATTTTTGTCAAAACAGAGATAACAAGTAGCCTACTATTTTTGATAAAACAATAGTACCTATAGTAATTATTGCTTCAAGAAGACCACTTGTACACATAGTAAGAGTGAAAATAACAAAACGAGTTTTGCAGACATTTGAAGTCGAAGATTATAACTGCAGATCCTGTAAATTTCACAGCTTTATCTCGCAGTCAACACGTTCATTTTGTAGCCTAAACAATGGAATTTTTCAGAATTTTCAAAATTTCAAACAAAGAATTTGTATATAAAGAGTGGGCTATTCGGGTTAATTATTGGCTGTATTTTTTCTATAATATGTACACTTAATTTCTGAGTAACATCAGTCACTTACGTTAAACGGTCGAGCCGCTGGAGTGAGTTAAAGAACACAAAAATTGAATAATAAAGACGTATCTTCAGCACCATCTCGTCAATGACAATTATTAACTGAGCAAATTTTTATCCATCACATGAAAACTACTATCTTTCGCCTTCAAAATGCCGGACCAACGCACAGATATCCTAAACAGTAAAATTTTTACAAGCTAAAATTGATATAGCCTAAAAATTACATTCACATGCGCCGCAACGGCAGCTTATAAAAATTAAATGTGCATAAATTTTGTTCTTTGGGGTCCTAAAGAACAGTCCCTCAAAGTTACAGCAAAATCTAAGAATAGTCGGCTTCGCCTTTAGACGATTTCATATGGAATGACCCATGATTCTCAATTGTTAGTTCCCTGACAACTAAATAATCGTTTATGTATTTTTGCATGTTTATATTAGGTACAAAAATATTAAGCGATATTATAATATTTTATAATTTATTTGGTTCCGAAAAGATTCGCTTTCCGCAATTATATCATAATATACTATTAAATTAAATCCCTCTACTATTTTGTATAATTAATAATCAAATTTTAGACATTTATGAAAAATTTTAAACAAAAAAAATAGAAATGTGTAAAAATTATCTTTAAAGGCTTTTTATTTAAGAGTTTAGTACCTTTCAAACAGTTAAAAAAAAACAATAATTTCGTATAAACTGTAAGTATATTAATGGAAGTCGATAAAACGTACAATAGAAATATTACGATTTTTTAACAACATGCACTTGTCTGTAGTGCTTAGTTAAACTACAGCTATGCCTAAATGCTATATTACAAACTTCACATTTATAAGGTTTCTCACCAGTATGTGTCCTTAAATGAATATCTAATTTACATTTAAATACAAATTGTTTATTACAAAAATCACACTTGAACTCTTTTTCATCCTTATGCAATTTTAAATGTATATTCAGACCACTTTTAAACGAGAACGTCTTATCACAAACATTACAACAATAAGGCTTCTCACCAGTGTGCATATTTGAATGATCTTTCAAATGTCCTCGTGATGAAAAGGACTTATCGCAGTTATTACATTTATACGGTTTTTCATCTGTATGTACGCGTTCGTGACGCAACAAACTAGGCTCGTTTGCAAATTGTTCATTACAAATAGTACATTTGAACGGCTTTTCAACTGTATGTAATCTTTCATGATGCACCAAACTCCTCTTGTATGAAAATTCGTTATTACAAATAGTACATTTGAACGGCTTTACACTCGTATGTACTCGTGCATGACGTAAGAAACTCCACTTGCGTGATAACTGTTTATTACAAATAGTACATTTGAAAGGTTTTTCACCCGTATGTACTCGTTCGTGACGCAACAAAGTCGGTTTGTTTGAAAATTGTTTATTACAAATCGTACATTTGAACGGCTTTTCACCCGTATGTACTCCTTCATGATACACCAAACTCGCCTTGTCTGAAAATTGTTTATTACAAATATTACATTCGAATGGTTTTTCACCGGTATGTACTCGTTCATGACGCAATAAATTCGAACTCTGTGAAAATTGCTTATTACAAATATTACAACTATAAGTTCTGTTATTATCTGATTCTTCTTTTTTACCATTATTGTCATTATTAGAATTTGTACACGTACTATTATCGTTAAAATTTTTACTACTAGGTAGTAGTAGTTGTTGTAGTAACAAAGATGTTGTAGGTACAACATCTTTGTTACTTATCTCATTTCCATCACTAATAATGATATCATCATTATCGGTAAGTCTTAAGTTATTGTTGTTTGTAGAAATCGTGTAGCTTCTATCGGTTTCGGTAGAGTCTCTATTGAAAACAATCTTATCATCAGTGCTGCATTCGCTGCTTTGTCTCTCATTTGTTTCGTTGCTATTATCTTTGGGACTTGTATAAAATGCTGTTGTCTTCTCATTATTATTAATTCCTTCTACGATTGCCATTTGTTTAATATTTTGATTATCAATAACAGCAACACTAATATTGTCCAATTCTTCTTTAATTTCATCGTCTAGAATTAAATAACAGTAATAATTTGTTCAGAACCGAGCTTCTCTAATAAGGGGCTCGGCTGCAAGCGATATTCCGGGGGTCCAAAAGTTTCATTACTACAAGAAATTCGAGAAACTTTTTATAAAAAGACAAACCAAAAACAAAAAGATAATGTAAGTAGATTTCTGAGGATCATTATAAATCATTGGGGCCTTGCAGCCTCCGCACCCCCTTGAGATCGGCTATGAATGTTAATTCATTGAAAGTATTGATTACCAATTTTTAAAGGATCGTCTTCAATTTCTATTTGTTCTTCTTTTATCATAAAATCACCATTATCTGATCTGGTAGGTGTGTAGGGCACTTCAATGTAATCACAATCATCGCTTGTCTTCTCTGATAATTGTTCTTTTTCATGTTGTATTCGATAATCAGTATCTAGAATCTGTCTCCGGAAGTCATTGTATTTTACCAAATCGATGAAGCATTGGCCACATATGTTTTTCGTATATGGATCATTCTTCGTTATCTAGAAAAACAATATTAATTAATATTATTGAATATACATAAATAGAAAATCTAAAGTTTTTCATATTTACTATTAAATTTGATAATTGTTCAATTATTTTCCAAATTGGTGGTTCGGATTTTGTATTAAATATGTGTTGGCACATTTCTGGATTTGGGTCCGTATAACATAAACGACACTTGTCCATTTTTTGATGAGTTTCAAATAATTAACTAATTAATATTTACTGTATTAGCCGTTGTTAATTGTACGTTAAGTTAACACACAATTCAGGATCACGAATGACTAGAGTTGGTCGTAACATTTGATACATTCCTACGTATCTAATAAAATAAAGGGCGGATTGAAGGTCATTTGGTTAGAATTAGAACGCTCGAAAGTGCACCATTGGCGTAGTTATTTTTCGTTTCTGCGCCACTCCGTAAGAAATGAATCTTATTCACATCTACACTTCTACAGTAGAACCTCGATTATACATTAGGCACTCGATTTTCCGAATAAGTACTCAAAAATCCGTCTAACAAATAATTCATATTAGATATAAAAGTCTCAGTTTACTTTAATTCGCTCGTGTTTTAATTAATTTTAATTTTAATGCATGTATATTTACATAAATTTATAAGTAAAGACACGTAGAACAAATCAACAAAAATTTGTTCATAATTTTAAAGTATTTTTTTAAATTTATTTTTGTCAAAAATTGTTTTTTTAAATTTTCTATTTTACAATCATCAGTTTGTTGTCCCAGACGAGCCGCTTTTAAACAATGAGAGAGAGCGACCAGAATTTCATAGAAATACGTTTTTTTCGCCGTAACGTCACGACGTCTCGGTAGCAGTTCAACTCACGTTCAACTGGTCGACTGCTTTTCTACGTTCGGAGTAGTTCGGATACTATTTGTAAAGAAAAACGTTGCTGTGGCCAATACGCTCTATACAAATTTGTCAGGAGACTAGAATTAGAAATATAAGATTTATTAATTAATTGTGCGTGTTAACCTATAAATTACGTTATTTCAAAGCTAGTGATTTTTATTTGTTTGTTGGCTATACTGGATCTAAAAATTTAAAGCTGCGTATACACCTGAGCGTATGTCCGGTATGGAGAAGCTAAAACAAGCTGTACTTCGAAAAAGCTGGTGATTTTTTTTTTTATTTTGGTTTTGGGCTATACTTGGATATTAATTTAAAGCCTTGAAAAAGCTGCGTATACACCTGAGCGTATGTCCGGTACGAACCGCGCGGCCACGGAATATACAGTTGCGATCAAAAAATTTTGGACGGCGTTTTTTGACGTTTAAAAATGTTTAATCTAGGCCAGGCATTACTGTTATTATTAACGTTCGAAATATCAAAATTAATAACTTTTTAAGTATTTAATATTAAAGCATGTCCTACACCAACTGACAATTAGATGTCCTTGACGTCCAAAATTTTTTGATCGCGACTGTAGATACAAGGGATCTGAACGGCATAGGTTTTTTCACGATACTTATGTACATAAAAATGAACCCAGATAATAGTACTTTTTTGTGACTCGTAGCGCTAATATTCGAAACGTACCCAAGTTGTCTATGATGTACCGTTACTATTATTATTATTATTATTACTTAAAAATACATACCAGGGAAGTAAAGTAATCTAAAAAAAAGTTGAAAGTGCGTGGAACGCCGCGCGTTAGAAGTGAAAGTACTTAGGTTAGAGATGAAGTTCATTTTTTTATTGGTTAGTTTCTTTCTGTCGTTGCCTGCAGGGTTCGGAAAAGTACATGTAAAAAATATTTACTACATAAACTACGTCTACGCGTAGTTTTTGATGTAGTAAATGTAATATCAAATTTCTAATATATAATTGAACACAAAGCCTGCTTTAGCAGCTCTGAAGTCCGAGGCAACATTTCGCTTGGGCTCTAAATAAAATGCTAACAACCATTAACTGCCTTATCTGTTAAATATTTATGTATAAAATGTATTTTTTCAATACTTGCTGTTAAAGTCCTACTTTATCGATTAAAAACTTGATGATAAAGTAGCACTTTACCCACCTCAACGGTAAAGTATTTATTTTACCGTTGAGTAAACACTTTACCATCTAGCAACTTGATAGCAACTCCATAGCAACCAACAGCAAATAAACAAAAACAATTGCTAGTTGTGGGCAATATCTTTAGTGTTACGCAATGGAATTAGATGAAATTTATATGAACCATGCAGTACAATATTTTGAAAATCTTGATGTATCCGTGTTTGAAAAATTTTTACCCGTTATTGAGAACATTGAAGAAAAATTCCACTGCAAACTATTTCCTGTTTTTCACTTACTATTCATGAATAAAAGTCTATTTTGAAAAATTGCAGTCAACTCAAATGAAACCGAGAATGAAGATATCAAGCTTTAATATATTAATTCTTGCTCTGAATTACAAAAAAAAAAACAACGATCCGCGTAGTAAACATGTAGTAAATACGTAGTTTTTTATGAATTTTCTACACGTAGTAAATGAAAAAACTACGCGTATTTTATACCGTAAATTACGTCGACATTTACTACTTTCGAACCCTGGTTGCCTGAAGGCTCGATTTTTTTTTCTGCGGTTGTCTTTTTTTGCATTTCACTTATCTCAAACTAATATTCATATACCGGGAACCAAAGCTGTTTAAAACTAATTGTAAGTCAATACAATTGTGAATTGTACAACGCAGTTCTGTAGAGCATCCACGATTTCTATACACCTCCTTGAAACGAACTTCCAAACGGTCCTGGCAAGCGTCGAGTGTCGAAAATTGTACATACATACAATCATGGATGTCTTGAACCAGATCCATAGTTGCTTTATTGGCATATTGGTGGCAGCTATTGTTGTCCATTAACTTAAAAGATGTTAATATGTGGGCAGTGGTGATCTCAGGCGAATAGAAAAATGTGTTAACTGTCGCAATATGGTACATCAAGTTTTTTCACAGTCCAACCAGTGACATAAGCTAAGCCTTGATTGCCTTCGCAATGAAATTTATCGATCTCGGATGTGATGTTTTTAAATAAAATGTAATGTGGAAAAATTATCTTTATCTTCAAACGTGACAAAAGTGACTCAAATGACAAGGTAAAAATAGCATTTTGTGTGCCTCAGTAGCGTTCGGCAGTCAACAGTCAGCTTTAGCACACAAAGTTCCAGTTTTACGCCTAATAACATAATCTACTATTAGAGGATTTTTAGTTAAGAGTTTAATACCTAATGCAGTATTATCTCTTGTGAAATAAGGGTTTTTCAAAGCTAAAAAAAACCAATAATTTCGTATAAACTTTAAGTATATTAATGGAAGTTGATCAAACATACAATAGAAATATTACGTTTTTTTAACAACATGCATTCGTCTGTAGTGCTTAGTTAAACTACCGCTATGCCCAAATGCCGTATTACAAATATCACACACAAAAGATTTCTCTCCAGTATGTGTCCTTAAATGATAATTTAAATGAGATTTGTGTACAAATTGTTCACTATAAAAATCACTTTTGAACGAGAACGTTTTATTACAAGCATTACAACAATAAGGCTTCTCACCAGTGTGTATATTTAAATGATCTTTGAAATAATTTGATGTCGAAAAGGATGAATCATAGGTATTGCATATAAACGGTTTTCACCCGTATGTATTCCTTCATGATATTCCAAACTCGTCTTGTCTGACAATTGTTTATTACAAACAGTACATTTGAACGGTTTTTCACCCGTATGTACTCGTTTATGGCGCGACAAATAACTTTTCTGTGAAAATTGCCTATTACAAATATTACATTCGAACGGTTTTTCACCCGTATGTATCTGCTGATGTCTGCATAAGGTTGTCTTCCGTGCAAATTGCTTATTACAAATTGTACATTTGAACGGTTTTTCACCCGTATGTACTCGTTCATGACGCAATAAACCC
>JAEDXX010000184.1:0-180887 GCA_021725515.1 Epicauta chinensis | reverse complement strand
CGTGCCCTGTGCGGCGACGTTCTCTCTTAACAGGTTAATTGCCAATGCAGAGTTGTATGTTGCGCGCTATGAACGTACGATACATAAGTAAAGTTCAGTGGTTTATTATCAAAGGTTTCTATTCGAAAGTAAAACGTGTTAACTGTTGATTACTTATTTAGGTATCATGAAGCATAATTTATATCACACTTCAAGCCTTATATTTAATTACTGAGCGAACATTACATTTTTTTCCATTTCCTACAGTACCGGCCACAAAATTGTCCCCCAGTACCGTCCACTATTCGAGTGCATTTTTAAGTGGTTTAATTTTTTTGTAATGCAACTACACAAATGATGTCAGGTAATGAAGGTGAAACGAAGGTAAAGAAAGGCACTTGTGATCCTACCAATATTCAAAGAGCTATACAAAAGGTACTAAGCAAGGAGATGAGTCTACACTTAGATACAATATACCTAAAACGACATTAAATGATAGAATAAGTGCTTTAGGAAAAGAAGTTTGCAAGAAAGGCAAAAAAAACAGACGAAAACCCAAGTTTTGCAATTTGCCCTTTGTGCCTTGAATCTCACGAAGAAGGTTGGGTACAATGTGTAAATTGCAAAACTTGGGTCCATGAGGCTTGTGCCAATATTTCGGAATCGTCCAATCAATATTTTTGTGGTTATTGCTTTATTTAAACAATATTTTGCACAGTGGCCGGTACTAGGGTACTATTTGTGGACTATTGATTTTTCACTATTTCCAAATTTTATTAATAAAACTGTTTATTTCTAAATATATCGGTATTTTATTATTTCGATTCATAGCCTAAGAGTTTCTTTACACAGATCAACAATTATTGAACATTCAATTAAAGGCATTTTTAATTTATTCTATGTGAACCTTAGGGTGACGATAGGACTTTCCCCTATATGTATATAGGTACAGCTTGTCAAATCTAGAATTGCGGGTGAAAATTTCAAGGGATATGCAAATGAAGAAGTGAGAAAGTATTCGGAATAGAGAGATGGAAATATAAGACGCTCGAAAGTACAGTCTGTGACAGAATTATGTTCTATGAATTGTAGGATATAATTATTTAGGATAAAAATAATGTATTTATAGATCAGTTAAATGTGGTGTGGTGTTAATCGCAACACTTCGTGACCATATTTGTTGAAAATTTGATCGATCTCATATTTTGTATAATTTGGTTTGTTCGGTTTAATTAGGCTGTATAACTCTACCTTCAGCATGTCATCAGTAAAAGCTATTTTATGTTGCCTTAACCATTCCTTCATCGCACTTTTTCTCCAACTGAAATTTGGACACTTGTCAATCTGTACGTTATGAAACGGGTGCATTATCAATGACAACGACACTATTTGGCGATAAATTAGGAATAAGTTTTTCCTGGACTCAATTTTTATAATTGTCATAATTCATCTGTCCATGGTAATCTAGTGCTTTACTCGTTGAGATACCTTAAACTTAAATAAGCGTTAGGCACAAAACCATCTTCCCCGCCAGCATGAACTATAATTAGACGCTGTCCCTTTGATGATGGCTTGCGAATACCTTCGTTGATACTGTCGCTCCATGATTTTTCGTGGGTGTGCGACGCATGAATATAAGTCTCGTCCATATAAACAATAGGTCGTTTTTTTTAAATTTAAATTCATTAATTTTTTTCAAAAATACTGCCCTTTTGTATTGGATGTCGTGCTTTTCAATTAAAAGTTGACGATTTGTTTCGGTTTTTCGCCAACTTAAATCTATTTTTCTTATAATTTTCTTAACGTTTTCTCTTGAGCCGCTATAATTATTGTTGTCCTTTAATTTTTTATGCATTCGGTTGAAAGTAGGAACTTTTTTATCATTAAGACTAAGGTTGATTATGTGCTGCCTGAATTCATTTTGTATACTATCTACACTTGTCTTAGGACAGGATCGTTTCCTTTTCTTGTTGGATATAGAAAATGATGAGCATTGACCATCTTCAATTTGTCTCATTTCGTTTTGTACACTTTGAATAGTGCGAAGACTCACACTGGTGGCCATTGATACCCGTTCTTGTACTTTTTTTGAAAATCTTTTAATGGTTGATTTGCTTCACCTTCGCGGCGCATAAAATAAATCACATTTGCCAAAATTTCACGACTTTGGCTACACAACACTTTATTTTTTAATTTCGAAACAAACTCCATCTTTCACGTTCGGTGTACTAGTTGGCATTAACCCTTAAATTTGAAATTTGCAAATTAGGAAGGTTGTCTTGCGACTCAAAAAGAGAAAGTATGGGGATGGGGGTAATAGGATTATCACAAATAAAGCGAATGCCGAACATTTTCCAGAAATCTTTAAATATTATAAGACAAACTTAGTTTCCAATAACAATAGAGGTTACAAGATACAAGGGGTATTCTAACAACATTGGCAATGGATACCGAAAGCCGATTCTTAAGAAAATGACGAATATTGTCTTCTCGTAAATTACTACGGTCAAACCTTTTTTATTCCTCAGTTTTATTATCTATTTGTAATTTCATCTAGTATATTTTTCTTAATAGAGAAGGTACTAATAAAAGCATATCATTTATATCATCAAATCCTGATGAGGTTACACATAGCCAATTGCTTCGTTTTTTTTCCATTTTATAGACTCTAGCAAAGCTAAGTTTAATTAATTTTAATAACATTAAAAAAAAAACAATCCAAAAATTTACTCTTGTTTATAATTATAATTGTTTCCATAGTCATTAAGTGGTTTACGTGTCTGTAATAATTTAAGGGGTGATTATGCGATTGCTGCAGACGATATGAATCGTACGGGAATCTATACACAAATGAAAAAATTACAGTAATACTTTTGCTGTTGAATGTATTTTAGTCACGTGCATCAAATTTTTCTACCACGCAACTAGGAGCGGGACTATTTCACCCGCAATCCTAGATTTGCCAAGCTGAATATATTTTCTAGAAATTTTTTCAATATTTTTTATATACATGGTTATTATATCTATAGATATTACTGTCAAATCCGTCATTTAGAAGAATCCCTAGTCTTTGTCTAACTGACTTGGCAGATTGTAAAACGATGAACATTTTGAAATGTTTTACTATTCGTTTCTCTGCACATTTCAGGCATATCTTTCGAAAGATATGGCCTGAAATGTGCAGAGAAACGAATAGTAAAACATTTCAAAATGTTCATCGATTTACAATCTGCCAAGTCAGTTGGACAAAGACTAGGGATTCTTCTAAATGACGGATTTGACAGTAATATCTATAGATATAATAACCATGTATATAAAAAATATTGAAAAAATTTCTAGAAAATATATTCAGCTTGGCAAATCTAGGATTGCGGGTGAAATAGTCCCGCTCCTAGTTGCGTGGTAGAAAAATTTGATGCACGTGACTAAAATACATTCAACAGCAAAAGTATTACTGTAATTTTTTCATTTGTGTATAGATTCCCGTACGATTCATATCG
Organism: Epicauta chinensis; assembly: GCA_021725515.1. Lineage (NCBI taxonomy): Eukaryota > Metazoa > Arthropoda > Insecta > Coleoptera > Meloidae > Epicauta > Epicauta chinensis. The sequence continues at coordinate 177,408 of JAEDXX010000184.1, read as the reverse complement.
TCTACTATAGCAATCCCATAATCACCCCTTAAATTATTACAGACACGTAAACCACTTAATGACTATGGAAACAATTATAATTATAAACAAGAGTAAATTTTTGGATTGTTTTTTTTTAATGTTATTAAAATTAATTAAACTTAGCTTTGCTAGAGCTATAAAATGGAAAAAAAACGAAGCAATTGGCTATGTGTAACCTCATCAGGATTTATGATATAAATGATATGCTTTTATTAGTACCTTCTCTATTAAGAAAAATATACTGGATGAAATTACAAATAGATAATAAAACTGAGGAATAAAAAAGGTTTGACCGTAGTAACTTACGAGAAGACAATATTCGTCATTTTCTTAAGAATCGGCTTTCGGTATCCATTGCCAATGTTGTTAGAATACCCCTTGTATCTTGTAACCTCTATTGTTATTGGAAACTAAGTTTGTCTTATAATATTTAAAGATTTCTGGAAAATGTTCGGCATTCGCTTTATTTGTGATAATCCTATTACACCCATCCCCATACTTTCTCTTTTTGAGTCGCAAGACACCTTTCCTAATTTGCAAATTTCAAATTTAAGGGTTAATGCCAACTAGTACACCGAACGTGAAAGATGGAGTTTGTTTCGAAATTAAAAAATAAAGTGTTGTGTAGCCAAAGTCGTGAAATTTTGGCAAATGTGATTTATTTTATGCGCCGCGAAGGTGAAGCAAATCAACCATTAAAAGATTTTAAAAAAGTACAAGAACGTGTATCAATGGCCACCGGTGTGAGTCTTCGCACTATTCAAAATGTACAAAACGAAATGAGACAAATTGAAGATGGTCAGTGCTCATCATTTTCTACACCCAACAAGAAAAGGAAACGATCGTGTCCCAAAACAAGTGTAGATAATAAACAAAATGAACTCAGGCAGCACATAATAAACCTAAGTGTTAATGATAAAAACGTTCCTACTTTCAACCGAATGCATAAAAAATTAAAGGACAACAATAATTATAGTGGCTCAAAAGAAAGCGTTAGGAAAATGGTTAGAAAAATAGGTTTTAGTTGGCGAAAAACCAAAACAAATCGTCAGCTTTTAATTGAAAAGCACGACATCCCATACAAAAGGGCAGTATTTTTGAAAAAAATAAATGAAGTTAGATTAAAAAAACGACCTATTGTTTATATGGACGAGACCTATATTCATGCGTCGCACACCCACGAAAAATCATGGAGCGACAGTACCAACGAAGGTATTCGCAAGCCATCATCAAAGGGACAGCGTCTAATTATAGTTCATGCTGGCGGGGAAGATGGTTTTGTGCCTAACGCTTATTTAAGTTTAAGGTATCTCAACGAGTAAAGCACTAGATTACCATGGACAGATGAATTATGACAATTATAAAAATTGAGTCCAGGAAAAACTTATTCCTAATTTATCGCCAAATAGTGTCGTTGTCATTGATAATGCACCCGTTTCATAACGTACAGATTGACAAGTGTCCAAATTTCAGTTGGAGAAAAAGTGCGATGAAGGAATGGTTAAGGCAACATAAAATAGCTTTTACTGATGACATGCTGAAGGTAGAGTTATACAGCCTAATTAAACCGAACAAACCAAATTATACAAAATATGAGATCGATCAAATTTTTAACAAATATGGTCACGAAGTGTTGCGATTAACACCACACCACATTTAACTGATCTATAAATACATTATTTTTATCCTAAATAATTATATCCTACAATTCATAGAACATAATTCTGTCACAGACTGTACTTTCGAGCGTCTTATATTTCCATCTCTCTATTCCGAATACTTTCTCACTTCTTCATTTGCATATCCCTTGAAATTTTCACCCGCAATTCTAGATTTGACAAGCTGTACCTATATACATATAGGGGAAAGTCCTATCGTCACACTAAGGTTCACATAGAATAAATTAAAAATGCCTTTAATTAAACGTTCAATAATTGTTGATTTGTGTAAAGAAACTCTTAGGCTATGAATAGAAATAATAAAATACCGATATATTTAGAAATAAACAGTTTTATTAATAAAATTTGGAAACAATGAAAAATCAATATTCCACAAATAGTCCCCTAGTACTGGCCAGTGTGCAAAATATTGTTTAAATAAGGCAATAACCACAAAAATATTGATTGGACAATTCCGAAATATTGGTACAAGCCTCATGAGCCTATGTTTTGCAATTTACACATTGAACCCAACCTTCTTCGTGAGATTCAAGGCACAAAGGGCAAATTGCAAAACTTGGGTTTTCGTCTGTTGTTTTTTGCCTTTCTTGCAAACTCCTTTTCCAAAAGCACTTATTCTATCATTTAATGTCGCTTTAAGTATATTGTATCTATGTGTAGACTCATCTCCTTGCTTAGTACCTTTTGTATAGCTCTTTGAATATTGGTAGAATCACAAGTTCCTTTCTTTATCTTCACCTTCATTACCTGACATCATTTGTGCAGTTGCATTACAAAAAAATTAAACCACTTAAAAATGCACTCGAATAGTAGACGGTACTGGGGGACAATTTTGTGGCCGGTACTGTAGGAAACGGAAAAAATGTAATGTTCGCTCAGTAATTAAATATAAGGCTTGAAGTGTGATATAAATTATGCTTCATGATACCTAAATAAGTAATCAACAGTTAACACGGTTTACTTTCGAATAACCTTTGATAATAAACCACTGGACTTTACTTATGTATCGTACGTTCATAGCGCGCAACATAAAACTCTGCATTGGCAGTTAACCTGTTACGAGTGGACGTCGCCGCACAGGGCACGTCATTATGAGACCAAACATCAAAAAATGCCACACACCCTGTATCTCCATTTGGTGTAGAATTTGTGAAACAGTAACTGGCCTGTACTGGATGCCGGCCGGTACTGTAGGACTTTCCCCTACTTCGTCTATTAGAATTTGGTTGAGTCGACTTCATTAGAATTTGGTTTTAAAAATTCTAAAGGAATAAAATATATTTAAACTACTTTAACTGGGTCAACCAGATCACAAAATACAAAAAATAGCAAAATAGCACCCTATCTAAAGATTATAAAACATTAAATATCCATAATTGAAGATGTCTCACACAATTTTGGAATGAGTTAGATAAAAACAAAATGCAATCTCATAGACTTTATAAAAATATTCCCTATTTGGGACAATACAAATAGAAAATTATAGAAAATACTTACCAAGATAATTGTTAAAAAATATAGCAGTATCCTTGTTACACTTATTCTTGTACACTATTCGCAATTAACAAGATATTTTTTTTATAAAACTAATAATTTTTTTGGATAATGATATATGAGAATTTTTATTATTACTCATATAATCAAATGTCCTATCGATCGTATCTCCAACGTTTGTAACCACAAAGATACTCAAAAGTGGTTTTGAAGTGAAACTTCTTTAGCCGCGCTTATGTGTAAATATTTTACAATGTATTTTCCCTATGTAACAAAAATGCGAGACCTAACAGATAGCTGAGAGGGAAGAGTGGGGGCGTTGCCAATAGCGTCGCTTATACTATGTCAGTTCTGCCAACTGTGTAAAATAAACACTAAATTAATTAATTAATGGCGTTAAATTGAGATAAGCGAAATGCCGAAAAATACAACTGCAGAACAAAAACGACCCTTCAGGCAACGATAGAAAGGAAATAAACAACGAAAAGAATGAACTGTAACCTAAGAAGTTTCACTTCTGACGCGCGCGGCGTTCCACGCACTTTCAATTTTTTTACATTGCCATTATATCTATATATACACCTCGATTAGACTTAAGTCAGTAAGCTATTTATGCATTTTATATTATAGGTAAAAATAATAGTAATAATGGTAGTACGATAACACCAAATATTAAAAAACAACTATCTCAAGCCCTAATGATTATAACAATATTAGATAATAAATATAAAGATGATTTAATACAATGGTTTATCAATTTACAATTACAAGAATATAAACATCTATTTGATATAACTGAAGATATCTCATGGTTAGATAAGATTGATAAACGTTATACATGGTTAAAGAAACATTTATTAGAATTTGAACAACATCTATTGAATATATTCCCAAATAATTGGGAGATTTCTGAACGTATAGCTGTTGAATTCTGTTTAATAACACAACAACAATTACAAACAATTATGTTGAAACGTAAACAAGAAATTGATGTAAAATTACTATTATATGCGATACAGAAGACGACAACTTTTGAAAATCTATTAACGAAACGTTTTACCGGTATCACATTAATTGATAATAAATTCATTAATAAGAATAATCAAACAATACAAGAACCATCCGAATTATTCCATGGTATTATTGGTAGATGTTTTATACCACATTTGACCATTTATATTGATAGTATTGATAAGAATTTGTGTGAATTGATTGAACGGTTTGTACAGGATGAGAAATCAACAACAACACAACAACAATCAAATGATGGTCAAACAATGATTCTATCATCATGTCCGGATCTTTTTGTATTCTATAAAAAGAGTTTAATACAATGCCAACAATTAGATAATGGACAGACTCTATTGAATTTAGTTAAAATCTTTAAAAAGTACTTAATTGAATATTGTGATAAATTACTATTGAATAATCTACCGAAAATCGAACAATTCCTAGCATCCACATCATCATCAGCATCATCATCAATAAGTTCAACGAATGATTTGAAAAAGATCTCAACCAGTGGTTTAATCCAGAATTTCTCATCATTATTGAAAGATGGTGATTTGATACGTTTAAATAAGAATGAAATTATTAAGATTTGTTGTATTTTATTGACTGGTGAATATTGTTTGGAGACAACACAACAATTATCGGATAAATTAAAAGAGAAAATTGTAGCAGATTATGTGGATCAGATCGATTTAACTAAGGAACAAGATAATTTCCATAAGTAATTGAAATGGTGAATTGATCGTGTCGGGTAATATTATGTATTGCATGCATTTAAAGCAGGCCATATACGGTTTTAATCTTGCATTGACACGACCAATTCAGAGTATTTTTTGAGGCTCAATCATGTAAAAACTACTGATCGTATCGACATGGGACCTTGACCATTCGATGCAGAATTTTTCGTAGATGATTATAGACTATTTAGTTTTTCGATTCCATTCTCCCTTTGTCATTTTTTTTCGATTTAGTTTTGTGTATATTTTGTCCCACCATTAAAAACAAAAGACGCTCATTTTGTTGGTGTTAATCGATTGTGTTTTGTTTGAAAACAAACATAAAACCTAACTGTCATTTAATCGAGCGTCTTTTGTTTTAAAACAAAAACGAAGTATAATGACATGTGATAAATGACCATAAAATCATTTTTACGGGGCGACCTCCGTCGATTTTTTTTTCAAATTTTGTGGCAGTGTTCTCTATTTTGAAGAAAACAATTCCCTGAAAGTTTGAGCTGTTAATATGCATCCGTTTCGTAGTTATGAATTTTTGAAATTTTGAAGAATCAATTTTTTTTTCCAAAATTGGTAAAATATCCTGCTTTTATGGGGCCTGAAAGTCGATCCAATCTAGTAAACCTTGGGTTCCGAAATCTACTTATATTGGTGAATTTTAATGTGTGGGGTGTGTGCCTTTAAAGCGGTCCAAATACGTTTAATTTTGTACTGACACAACCAATTCAGAGTATCTGTGAATTGATCGTGTCATAAATCTGTTTTTTTGAGGCTCGATCACGTAAAAACTACTGATCGTATCGACATGGGACCTTGACCATTCGATGCAGAATTTTTCGTAGATGGTTATAGGCTATTTAGTTTTTCGATTCCATTCTCCCTTTGTCATTTTTTTTTCGATTTAGTTTTGTGTATATTTTGTACCGCCAACAAAAACAAAAGACGCTCATTTTGTTGGTTTTAATCGATTGTCTTTTGTTTGAAAACAAAAATAAAACCTAACTGTCATTTAATCGACTGTATTTTGTTTTAAAACAAAAACGAAGTATAAACATATGATAAATCGCCATAAAATCATTTTTACGGGGCGACCTCCGTCGATTTTTTTTTCAAATTTTGTGGCGGTGTTCTCTATTTTGAAGAAAACAATTCCCTGAAAGTTTGAGCTGTTAATATGCATCCGTTTCGTAGTTATGAATTTTTGAAATTTTGAAGAAAAAACAATTTAACGTTTTCATCAATTTTTTTTTCCAAAATTGGTAAAATATCCTGCTTTTATGGGGCCTGAAAGTCGATCCAATCTAGTAAACCTTGGGTTCCGGAATCTACTTATATTGGTGAATTTTAATGTGTGGGGTGTGTGCCTTTAAAGCGGTCCAAATACGTTTAATTTTGTACTGACACAACCAATTCAGAGTATCTGTGAATTGATCGTGTCATAAATCTGTTTTTTTGAGGCTCGATCACGTAAAAACTACTGATCGTATCGACATGGGACCTTGACCATTCGATGCAGAATTTTTCGTAGATGGTTATAGGCTATTTAGTTTTCCGATTCCATTCTCCCTTTGTCATTTTTTTTTCGATTTAGTTTTGTGTATATTTTGTAGCGCCATTAAAAACAAAAGACGCTCATTTTGTTGGTTTTAATCGATTGTCTTTTGTTTGAAAACAAACATAAAACCTGTCATTTAATCGACCGTCTTCTGTTTTAAAACAAAAACGAATTATGATGACATGTGATAAATCACCATAAAATCGGTGTTGTCTACTTTGAAGAAAAAATTCGCTGAAAGTTTGAGCTCTTAATATGCGGCCGTTTCCAAGTTATGAATTTTTGAAATTTTGAACTTTTACATCAATTTTTTTTTTCAAAATTGGTAAAATATCCCGCTTTCATGGGGTCTGAAAGTCGATCCAATCTAGTAATCCTTGGGTTCCGGAATCTATTTATATTGGTGGATTTTAATGTGTCGAATGTATGCCTCTAAAGCAGTCCATATACGTTTAATTTTGTACCACAACGGCACGACCAATTCGCTGAATAATCATCAATTTTTGTCTGTTTGTAATAAAAAAACTATTCTAGGGTGATTTCGAATTGTATCCAGATTATGGTGCAAGATTTGGAGAATGCCTGCGAGCCTGCATTAACAGCAATGACTAAAGTTCGTACAACTTAAGTAAAGTAGAAAATTTGTTTATTTTAAGTATTATTTTAGATACAATGGCAAAATATTGATGCAGTCGGTGATCAGAGCCCCTATATAACATCGATAATAACCAATTTGAAACAAACAATACCAATAATACGTGATAATTTGATAAATTCCCGTAAATACTTTATACAATTTTGTATAAAATTCATCAATCAATTTATACCGAAATTTCTATCAACCATTTATAAATGTAAACCGATCAATACAGAAGGTGCTGAACAATTACTGTTAGATACGCATATGTTGAAAACGATTCTATTGAATTTACCATCGATTGAATCGAATATTAATCGTCAACCGCCGATTTCGTATACGAAATTGGTGATAAAACAGATGACACGCGGTGAAATGATATTGAAAATTGTTATGACACCCATTGATCCACCGAAATATTTCATTGAACAATATCGTAAATTGTTGCCTGATTGTCAATTGAATGATTTCTGTAAGATTTTGGATATGAAGAATGTTAAACGGCAAGAACAGGCGGTGTTGATTGATGTGTTTAAAAATTATAAAAGTTAATTTTGTTTTGTGATAATGATAAAGTTGGACATTCCAAGAATTATTTAAATCTATATCTATATTAATTTATATAATGTGATGGTTATTGATTATGTATCGAATATAAGTAGATTAATAAATCTGTATTTCAAAGAAAAACTAGTCACTAAATGAGTAATGTGTGTTGCCTAAGATCCAACTACTGTGTATGGTGGGTTGCGTGTATTACATGCAAATATGCGCTTTTTTTTAACGTATTAGAGGGGAAAATCCTCATGGACACCACCCGACCCGTGTAAAAAACCCCTCCACACACTGGAGAACGTGATGGAACGCCTGTTTAGCATAACTTCATCACGTCCCTCCACCCTTTCATACCCATGCACTCAATCATACATCATGATCATCCCCACCGGGGCGCCGGCCAGCCCCCGCCGCCCGGTCGCACCGATCCTGCAGAGGTCCCCCTTAGACCGAAATATTAGGTGCTGTTGCATGTGATTTCCACCGTTAGAAGGCGTGGCTTGTGTTCTATTGTAGCAGAGATTTGAGGCGTTTTTATACTGGAATTTCCAATTGGAACAGCTTTAGAAAATAAGGATAGAATTATTGTTCGAATATGTAAGGCGAGAGATAGAGAGAGAGTGATGGGGGGGTGAGAGGGAGAGGGGGGTGGGCGAGGGGGTAAGAGAGATGGAGCGAGTGAGAGGAGGGGGTAAGAGAGATGGAGAGAGAGAGAGAGAGATTGATTGATTGATTGGTTGATTGATTGATGGATTGATTGATTGAAGTTTATTTAGCTTTCTCAGCTATTACATAAATTTATAATACATTGAATAAATATATTCTTTTAACATTCGTTTAAACCTATCAACATTTTCGCAGCTTCTTATTTCAGCTGGTAATGGCATTATATAATTTTACACCTTCATAATACATGCTTTTTTGCGCACTTCTAGTTCTACAAAATTTTATTGCAATAGTTCCCTCCTGTCTAGTCTGTCTCCGACCTTTATTCCTAATTATTTCTAATCCTTCTCTTAAGTGGTTTGGTGCCTGATTATTTAAGATCTTAAATATAAATATACATATATTATAATGTAGCCTCTGTTTTATAGACATAAATTACAATGCTTGTAACATATGTATGTTCTGTTTTAGTAGTGCAACTGTGTTTCTCCCATGTCAATTAGCAATGTTGCACAGTATTCAAAATGCGGTGCTATTATCGACTGTATATACAGCACTGGCGGCTCTCCTGGGCACATAGGAGAAACGTTCGCCCCTCCCATCTGTAGCACTTGCATATGAGTTAGAAGGAGATAAAGAGAATGTAGGTGGTGAAAAAAAGCAGAGTGCAGATGGGGTAAAAAAATGAACAATAAATATACAATACTTTTATTGAAAAAATACATCTTTGTATTTATTCTTTAAAAATAAAGTAAGGATTCTAAATTCTTCTATAACTGTTGTTGACCCCATCATAAAACCAAATTTGTAAACTATTCCCGTTTTTCTATTTCAAAGAAAATACTTACAATTTTACGAATAATGGCATCTTGTGAATAGTCCCTTCTTTGTCTGATGCGTTTGATCGGGGATGTAATTTCAGAAATTCTCATACTGTGTGACAAAGATACCGAATCTCTAACATGTCGTTGTTAACAATTTCTAAAATATGGGATATTTGTCGAGTTTTTGTTACAATCGAAAGTGTCCTGTTTGGTCAAGGGTCTAAGGGTGGGTGGTTGCATTTTTAATTCTTTCACCACCTACATTCTCTTTATCTCCTTCTAACTCATATGCAAGTGCTACAGATGGGAGGGGCGAACGTTTCTCCTATGTGCCCAGGAGAGCCGCCAGTGCTGTATAATGTTCCTCGTGTATACCGATATATAATTTCCTATTCTATTTAAGAAACTTGTTTTTCTCCCAATTTTCTTTAACATATAATCACAGTGATCTTTAAATGTAAGCCTCTCATCAATTATTATACCTAAGTATTTTATTACCTCCACTCGATCTATTTCAGTTCCATCAAGACATTTCAGCACAATATTTCCTTTCAGCTCTTTCCTTATACTTCTCAAGATCATAAATTTTGCTTTACTCGCATTCATTTTTAGCATATTCATCCTCATCCACTCTTCTACTGTGTGAAATATCGAATTCAATTTCCTTTCTATATAGAGAGAGAGAGAGATGGAAAGAGAGAGAGATAGAGAGAGGGAGAGAGAGAGAGAGATGAGAAGAGAATACTATATACAACAAACCCGTTCAAGTTTTAAATCTGCCTCACTTTCCATGCATTGCGAATCCGTTCCAATTAGTGACAGCGATGATTGCAGATGTTTGGCATGTCGTACCAAATTTAACAACGGACGGTAGCCTAAGTAACACTGCTGGTGATGCATTTCGTTTCTTTTCATTTGTGCTCGCCTTTAAAAATCAATAGAAATTTTATAAATGAATCGACCATATAAATAAATGCACCTCGTTTTAATCATAATAATGACTTGATTATTACTATAAACGTTCTAAAATAAATAAATAGAAATTATGATTGCATTAAGAAATCGAAAAATTAATAATTCATTCAATTTTCAGAAAACAACATCCACTTTATGAAATTAACAATTGTTTCCTAGTCATTTTAGTATTAGTAAGGATGGATTCCAAGACGGATTCATTAACGTTTCGTGAATTTTCAATACGTTTAGGCAATTTTTTCGGATTGATACCAACATATTGTGCTACACGAAATATTTTAATAAATCCAAAACGTGATAAGATCCGTGCAATTCTATTATTTATTGCGTCGATTGTTCTTATACCGATCTCGTTTGTGGGTAGTATGCACATTTTTAAGTTTGGCGTATTAATTTCCTTAAAATATTTTCTCCATTCATCTGTAATTGTTTTGATCAGTTATAATATATTCATTAAAAACAATTTCTATTATCAAGAATTATGGATAAAATTATTAAATAATTTACAAATAATTGATAATTATATTATAAATAAAGACAGCGATCAAAGGAGATCATTTAAGAACAGTTTGATGAAATTTATAATTTGTATTGTGATGCGATTTCTTGCGGATATCTTTATATACGGAATGTGGTTAACAGTATTGAAATTGAATGCGCTCTTTCTATTGATGGATAAGATATTCCCATATTTTTATATAATCTTTCAAGTGATAGCAATTACATTACTAAATGATTTTGAAATAAAATTCACTTATTTAACACAACAAATTGAAAATCATTCATTTGATACGACATCACCACAATTCCACTTATTAATGGTACGAATGAAGAAAATCACCACCAACTTAATCAAAGCCGTTGATTGTTTCAATGGAATTTTTGGATGGTCGCTGTTTTTCGGCCTGATGAGACTTTTTGTAAACACATTAGTCTTTCTGCATGCTATTGTCGACGATTCTCTTCAAAATTATTACAAGGACGATATTGCGTTAATGGTAACTATAAGTAATGTATTGAAAGTGGCAGTTGAGATTGTGAGTATATTTCTAATAAAATTGTAATTATCGAGATTTTCGGTTGTTTAAAATTTCAGGTACCATTAGTGATTATTGTGGTGAAGAGTGATTCTGTTACAAATGCTTATCAAAAATTTTATCGTACTCTACGAAATATTACTTGCGATCATCTATCAATTGAGAATGATTTACAATATCAGAATTTATTGAAATATTTAAAATATAATCCGGTCCAGATTACAGCTGCTAATTTCTTCACAATTAATAGAACTTTACTGCTTACTACTCTAACAACAATTACAACGTATTTTATTGTCATACTACAATTCCTGCTGCCGAATTGCAATAAATAAATATCGTTTGATTGCTTTTCAATGTTTGCACGTGTGTTGAAAACCAATAAATCAATATTACAATAAAGACTGTTTTTGTCCAAGCCATCACCTCTCATAACTCCTTCAATTATTAAAATATTCGTCTGCAATCTGCTAGAATGGAAACTTAAGTCACCTAAGGGGTAGTTTGAGTAAAAACAAAATTACTAGGCTACTCTGTAAATCTATAAAAATCGATATCCACTCTTTTAAATTTGTAATAAATAGGCCAAACAAAACATGCCAGCGGAATGCGGTGAGAAGATTGTGTTTTAGGAAGTCTTAAAAGGCACACAGTTTTTGTTCGATTGATTTAAAAGTGAGATATAAATTGGTACATCAAGTGCTATTAGAGATATAGAGAGAGAGAGAGATGTAAATACCTACTACATTACAACAGGTTGATTAATTTTAAAGTTGCCTCACTTTAAGTGTCAATGTTTTTTTAAAGACAATGGGCGTGTTTGGCCGAACTAAGTTCTTAGTAAGCTTAGTAAATTACTAACAGTACTGAGTTAAGTTTTTGGTCGGGATACTTTATAAGTACTTAAAAACTTGGTTTATGTCGCCATTTTACTTTTGAAGGACTAAATATATCAAAAAATTGTAGAGCGTTAAATTTTGTATAAGACTATATTTTAGTCATTTCGAAATATTATTCCCAACGTGAGTTGTCAAATTCCAAATTGCAAGAGAAGCTTCTTCCCTTGTTATTCAAATGGAAAATCGCGATGAGGCACCGGTTAATATTAAAAGTAAGAGCTGATACTTTCATAGGCTCATTTGATCGACATGCTGAACAATATTTTCAGGGTGCTTTTTTAAAAAAAAAGTAGTCGATTTTTCTGATTAAGCCTTAAGTTACTATAAAATAACAGCAAAAAATTACAAAATTTTAATTATAAAAATTAACCATTAATTGAAAGTAGAATGTTCAACGAACAACGTTGAACAAATCTTTGAAATTTGGCGTAAAATTAATTAAAGTCGTTCGCAACAATACGATGAGATGCTGATTGATTAACAGTGAACGATATTTTGATTTCACAAACTTCATGGTAGAATATAAAGATTCGCAGCTATATGTTGTATCAAAAATTGAAATAACACGGCAAGCAGCTTCTTTTAAGTGTGGATATTTCGATTCTGGCACAAATATCCAAAATTCAGTTATATAAGTAGATTTGTGCTGCATTTGCAACGCTTGATCTTCTTTGATCTCTAATAACTCCACTTCTCCAGCCGGCTTTTCAACAAGAATTATTTCAGAAATTGAAAAACCATCTTCAACAACATCACAAATAAATGGGTTTACAAAGTATGCAAATGGTGATTTCAAGCTTTGCAAATCTTCAAACCTATGTTTGAAATCTGCTTGCAATTCTTCAAGTTTTTCTTCGTACTCATCTAACGTTTCTTCTTTTATATTAATTACATTTGCTTTTACTCGTGGAAAATGACTAAATATCTTGTTCGTAAGATCGTGCGCAAAAAGCCGCAGTTTAGAGTCAAAACTAAATACCTACAGTTTGTGACAAATCAATAATTTTTTTTTCTTTCCTTGTAAAGCCAAATTAGAAGTTTGCAAATGTTCCAGCACGTCGGTAATGAACATCAAGTCAGAAAGCCAAGTTTCATTTTCAAAAATCTAAGTACTCTTTTCCTTTATAATAATTTACCAAAAATCTCCCGCTTATAATCAGTCATTCTCATGAGAATATAAAAATAATTTTTTCATCCCTTAAAACTGTTCTTTTCAAAAAATCCAAAAACAGTTGAACTTTATTTTTCTTTGCTCTAACAAATGACGTTATTTTCATTAAAATCGGGTCATGTAATAATTTTTTATGGAGGATTGAAATTTTTCCAAGGGGTGGTTTATCCCCTTATAACAGGGATAGGTGGTATCTGAAATTGTGTATTTTTATTATTTGATATCAGGAATAACATAAAATTGGTTTGGTATAGTGATTGCTATCGTCCTTATATGCAAAACTACTAGAATTTTGACGAATCTTTGAGGGTCCATTTCACCCCTTAAAACGCAATAAGGGCCGCTAAAAAAAGATAGGCATCGCTTATTTTTCGATGGACAACAACATATCAAAAGCGCAAAAAAATCGGAGTGGGACACTTCGAATGGTTTCCTTGTTCGCCAAACAAAGAGCTGCATTTGCCCACCGTTGGAATACGTAATGAAAGACAGAAAGAGAGGGGGAGAGATGAGAATATTATGTACATTACAACAGGTTGTTCAAGTTTTGAATTTGCCTCATTTTCCATACATTGCGAATCCGTTCCAGTTAGTGACAATGACAATTGCAGATGTTTGGCATGTCGTAGCTGAATTCTAACATACCACAAGGAGTGTCGTACCAATTTTTAACAGCGGACGGTAGGTAGATGCTTCCTATAGTGTAGATCCACATGGGCTGCTGGTCCTGTATAAATCTCTAAGAGAATAGCACTTACTGCTGCTGGATGCATTTTGCTCGCAAATGAATCGACCATACAAATAAATGCACTACATCATAATAATAACTGTTGATGATTACTATAAACTTTCTAAGCTTTGCCGACCCCGCAGGGGCAGGATTCAAATCCCGTTTGGATGGGCAGGAAAGGCGCAAGTCCAAACATCCCACGATGCAGGCTGGAACTGGCAAGTGGTCTCGAGTTAAAAACCTGGTCCCGCCGCTTGGGTTGGACTTGTCGGGCCGGCGTAGAGGGAGTAAACACTGTCGCGTCTGTACTAGCTTTGGTATTGTCCTGGACAGAGAGTAAAGCTTTTGATAGGCCTCCAGTCGACCGCCTGCAGCTTCAAAAGATCGTCATTAGTCGATGATGAATATCAATGCAAAACTGCTGAGAGGCACGTGTTGCACGTAAAATCATAGGGAAAACGAATTGAAAATTGAGAATTAATTTGAATTCAAAAAAGGCGGCAATAGTTCTTTCACGAATACCCAGTAATACCAACATAGAGTTTCGCTCAAAGTTCCTGAAAAATAAATTTCGATGTATAATTGCTAGAAGTACTGAAAAACATTATTTGTTGATATTCCACATATTTTATGCAGTACCTATTGATTATTCCATATGTTTTCACACTTAAACATTTTCCATTCAACGTTTATATTTGATAATTTTAACTGTCGGAACTATTGAAAGAGATTTCATCTTGAAGCGATTTGTATTCAGAGATCGACAATGAACTGATTGATTTCCGATATTTTTCCGCTTTGATACAATTGTAGGATCGGTTTTTATTTAGAACATTATAAGCATTCCAGTACTGGAAAATAATTATTTAATGTACATACAATGTTGTAAAGATATACTTTATCCACAAACGGATAGTTTGGCTTTTGAGTGAGCTAATTCCACGAGTGAATGAAATGACACAGATTTTTTCCAATATCTACCCTTAAAACTCTTTTTAATTTATTTTATTTTTTTCAATTTTCTAATAAGTTATTACATTAATTATTAGAACAGAAATATGCCGGCCTTTAAAAATCAATAGAAATTTAATAAATGAATCGACCATACAAATAAATGCACCTCGTTTTAATCATAATAATGACTGTTGATTGCTATAAACGTTCTAAAATAAATAAATAGAAATTATGATTGCATTAAGAAATCGAAAAATTAATAATTCATTCAATTTTCAGAAAACAACATCCACTTTATGAAATTAACAATTATTTCCTAGTCATTTTAGTATTAGAAGTGATGGATTCCAAGACGGATTCATTAACGTTTCGTGAATTTTCAATACGTTTAGGCAATTTTTTCGGATTGATACCAACATATTGTGCTACACGAAATATTTTAATAAATCCAAAACGTGATAAGATCCGTGCAATTCTATTATTTATTGCGTTGATTGTTGTTGTATTGATCTCGTTTGTGAGTAGTATGATCATTTTTAAGTTTGGCGTATTAATTTCCTTAAAATATTTTCTCCATTCATCTGTAATTGTTTTGATCAGTTATAATATATTCATTAAAAACAATTTCTATTATCAAGAATTATGGATAAAATTATTAAATTATTTACAAATAATTGATAATTATATTATAAATAAAGACAGCCATCAAAGAAGTTCATTTAAGAACAGTTTGATGAAATTTACAATTTGTATTGTGATGCGATTTCTTGTGGATATCTTTATATACGGAATATGGTATACAATATTGAAATCGAATGCGCTGTTTGGATTGTTAGACAAGATATTCCCCTATTTTTATATAATCTTTCAAGTGATAGCAATTACATTACTAAATGATTTTCAATTAAAATTCAATTATTTAACACAACAAATTGAAAATCATTCAACTGATACGAAATCACCACAATTCCACTTATTAATTGTACGAATGAAGAAAATCACCACCAACTTAATCAAAGCCGTCGATTGTTTCAATGATATTTTTGGATGGTTTCTATTTTTCGGCTTGATGAATCTTCTTGTGAACGCTTTAACTTTTTTGCATGCTATTGTCGATGATTCTCTTCAAAATTATTACAATGACGATAACGCGGTAATGATAATTGTTGGTAATTTATTGAAAGTGGCAGTTGAGATTGTGAGTATTTATGATAAAATTGTAATTATCGAGATTTTCTGTTGTTTAAAATTTCAGATACCGTTGGTGATTATTGTGGTGAAGTGTGATTCTGTTACAAATGCTTATAAAAAGTTTTATCGTACTCTACGAAATGTTTCATGTGATCATCTATCAATTGAGAATGATTTACAATATAAGAATTTATTGAAATATTTAAAATATAATCCGGTCCAGATTACAGCTGCTAATTTCTTCACAATTAATCGTACTTTACTGCTTACTACTCTAACAACAATTACAACGTATTTTATTGTCATACTACAATTCCTGCTGCCGAATTGCAATAAATAGATGTCGTTTGATTGTTTTTCAATGTTTGCACGTGTGTTGAACACCAATAAATCAGTATTACAATACAGACTATTTCTGTCCAAGCCATCACCTCTCACAACTCCTTCAATTATTAAAATGTTCGTCTGCTAGAATGCTAGAATGGAAACTTAAGTCACCTAAGGAGTAGTTTGAGTAAAAACAAAATTACTAGTCTACTCTGTAAATCTATAAAAATCGATATCAACTCTTTTAAATTTATAATAAATAGGCCAAACAAAACATGCCAGCAGAATGCGGTGAGAAGATTGTATTTTAGAAAGTCTTGATTTAGAAGGGAGATATAAATTGGCACATCTAGTGCTATTAGAGAGAGAGAGAGAGAAATACTACATTACAACAAGTTGATTAGTTTTAAAGCTGCCTCACTTTAACCGTCAATGTTTTTTTTTAAAAGATAATAGGCGTGTTCGGCGGAACTAAGTCCTTAGTAAACTTAGTAAAAAGTGTGCATTAAAATATTCTGACGACTTTAACTTGACGTAAGGGAGTGGGAGGGTTACAAACTTGCAAAAAAAACGTCATTTGGATATTCTCGAGCGTGGTCAATTTTGTTTTTTTGTTTAGTAGGAAATAATTCAAGGATAAGGGAAAAAATATAATCTGACGATTTTCGTAAGCCGAAGTAACAAAAATGCCCAATAAAATTTAGTTCGAGCAGTTGGAACGAAACCCTTATTCCAAGTACCATTTACTGTATGTCTTCAATATTTGATCGAACTGATTTTTAAATATTATCAACAATAAACAAAAATAAATAAATAAACACTAACTTCACAGGTCGCGGTATCTCTTATAGTAGGGGAGGCCCGAAGGCTAAATGGGGATTTTCTCGAGCGTCGTTGAGACTTATTAAGTGGGTACGATTTTGTCATTATTATACATGCTGTAAATTATATTCTTAACCTCCTTTTTTCCCGGATCTTTGAAAGCATTAATGACTGTTTTGTTCTCTCGCTTCTTTCTTTCTTTTTTTTGTAACATTTCTTGAGATTTCCTGACAATTTTCGCTACTTTGGAATTTCTGTCAACTCTGCCGTTGTTTTCAGCGGACACGCATCAAAATTAGTTATGCGAAAAACGGGGAAGACACAACCACGAAGCCAATTTGATTCAATGGAATATGCATAAATATTAGAAGCTCTTTCATGTGACTTCAACTGTTAGAAGGCGTGGCTTGTATTGTTTTGTAACAAAGATTTGAGGCGTTTTTATGCTCGAATTTCCAATTGGAACGGCTTTAGGAAATAACGATATATTCCCATTTTAAGGGATCCGTGAAGACATGTTCTTAAAGAGCATAAAATTTTTGTTTAAATATGTAATGAGCAAGAGAGAGAGAGAGAGATGAGAATATTATGTACATTACAATAGGTTGTTCAAGTTTTAAATTTGCCTCATTTTCCATACATTGCGAACCGGTTCCAATTGGTGACAACGATGATTGCAGATGTTTGGCATGTCGTAGCTGAATTCTAACATACCACAAGTGGTGTTGGACCAAATTTAACAGCGGACGGTAGGTAAATCTTTCCTATAGATCTACATCGGCTGCTGGTCCTGTATAAATCTCGATAAGAAAACTTCGAAATAGCTCTGCTGTTTTAATCATAATAATAACTGTTGATAATTACTATAAACGTTCTAAGCGTTGCCGAGTCCGCGGGGGCAGGATTCAAATCCCGTTTGGATATGCAGGATACCTACCTGAAAGGCGCAAGTTCAAACATGCCACCAGCGATGCAGGCTGGAATTGGCCAAGTGGCCTCCAGTTAAAAACCTCGTCCGGCCGCTTGTGTTGGACTTGTGAGGCCTGAATCGAGGAAGTAAACACTATCGTATCTGTACTACTAGCTTCGGCATTGTCCTGGACAGAGAGTAAAGGGTTTGATAGGCCTCTGTTTGACCGCCTGCAGCTTCAAAAGATCGTCATTAGTGGATGTTGAAAGTCAAGGCAAAACATCTGAAAGGCACGTGTTGCACGTCAAATCATAGGGAAAACGAATTGAAAATTGCAAATTAATTTGAATTCAAAAAAGGCGCCAATAGTTCTTTTAAGAATACCCAGTAATACCAACATAAACTTTCGCTCAAAGTTCCTGAAAAATAAATTTCGACGTATAATTGCCAGAAGTACTAAAAAACATTATTTGTTGATATTCGAAATGTTTATTTCATATTTTATGCAGTACCTATTGATTATTCCACACTGTTAAAAATTTTTCTCCAAAATTCAGAAAAAAAATTATAAAAAGTTTTGCACCGATACCTTATTCTGAAAATTCAGAATGCATGGTTTTGAAAATTCAGAACGAATGATTCTGAAAATTCAGAGAATGAATAGTTTGAAAATTCAGAATGCTTGGTTCTAAAATTCAGAAAGTATGACCGAAAATTCAGTGTGTGTGGTTGTAAAATTCAGAACTATATTGTTCTCGGAATACTTTCAGAAATGTTAGTTTGTAAATTTTAGAAAATTTTCTTAAAAATAATCCAATTTTCGAATACGTTCTGAAAATTCAGAATAATCTTATCCTTGAAACACTGTCATAATGTAGATTCTGAAAATTCAGAATAATATTATACTTGAAACACTTCCAGAATATTTATTCTGAAATTTCAGAAACGTTAGCTTCTGAAATTTCAGAAAATTTTTAACAGTGCATATGTTTTCAAACTTAAACAATTTCCATTCAACGTTTATATTTGATAATTTTAAGTGTTAGAACAATTGAAAGAGATTTCATCTTGAAGCGATTTGTATTCAGCAATCGACAATGAACTGATTGTTTTCGTATATTTTTCCGCTTTGATACAATTGTAGGATCGTTATTATTTAGAACATTATATGCATTACAATACTGGAAAATAATTATTTAATGTACATACAATGTTGTAAAGACATCCTTTATCTACGAACGGATAGTTTGCGTGACGAGTGAGCTAATTCCAGGAGTGAATGAAATGATACCGTGTGAAGTACAAGATTTTTTCCAATATTTATCCTTAAAACTCTTTTTAATTTATTTTCTTTTTTTCAATTTTCTAATAAGTTATTATATTAATTATTAGAACAGAAATATGCTCGCCTTTATAAACCATTAGAAATTTAACAATCAATCGATCATACAAATAAGTGCACTTCGTTTTAATCATAATAATGACTGTTGATTACTATAAACGTTCTAAGATAAATAAATAGAAATTATTATTGCATTAAGAAATCGAAAAATTAATAATTCATTCAATTTTCAGAAAACAACATCCACTTTACGAAATTAACAATTATTTCCTAGTCATTTTAGTATTAGAAGTGATGGATTCCAAGACGGATTCATTAACGTTTCGTGAATTTTCAATACGTTTAGGCAATTATTTCGGATTGATACCAACATATTGTGCTACACGAAATATTTTAATAAATCCAAAACGTGATAAGATCCGTGCAATTCTATTATTTATTGCGTTGATTATTGTTCTACCGATCTCGTTTGTGTGTAGTATGCTCATTTTTAAGTTAGGCGTATTCAATTCTGTTAAATATTTTTTCCCTTCATCTTTAAGTGTTTTGATCAGTTATAATATATTCATTAAAAACAATTTCTATTATCAAGAATTATGGATAAAATTATTAAATAATTTACAAATAATTGATAATTATATTATAAATAAAGACAGCGATCAAAGAAGTTCATTTAAGAACAGTTTGATGAAATTTATAATTTGTATTGTGATGCGATTTCTTGCGGATATCTTTATATACGGAACATGGTTTACAGTATTGAAATTGAATGCGCTCTTTCTATTGATGGACAAGATATTCCCATATTTTTATATAATCTTTCAAGTGATAGCAATTACATTACTAAATGATTTTCAATTAAAATTCACTTATTTAACACAACAAATTGAAAATCATTCATTTAATACGAAATCACCACAATTCCACTTATTAATGGTACGAATGAAGAAAATCACCACCAACTTAATCAAAGCCGTTGATTGTTTCAATGAAATTTTTGGATGGTTGCTATTTTTCGGCTTGACAAATATTCTTGTGAACGCTTTAACATTTTTGCATGCTATTGTCGACGATTCTCTTCAAAATTATTACAAGGATGATATTGCGTTAATGGTAACTATAAGTAATGTATTGAAAATGGCAGTTGAGATTGTGAGTATTTCTAATAAATTTGTAATTAGCGAGATTTTCGGTTGTTTAAAATTTCAGGTACCGTTGGTGATTATTGTGGTGAAGTGTGATTCTGTTACAAATGCTTATAAAAAGTTTTATCGTACTCTACGAAATATTACTTGCGATCATCTATCAATTGCGAATGATTTACAATATCAGAATTTATTGAAATATTTAAAATATAATCCGGTCCAGATTACAGCTGCTAATTTCTTCACAATTAATCGAACTTTACTGCTTACTACTCTAACAACAATTACAACGTATTTTATTGTCATACTACAATTCCTGCTGCCGAATTGCAATAAATAAATATCGTTTGATTGCTTTTCAATGTTTGCACGTGTGTTGAACACCAATAAATCAATATTACAATATAGACGGTTTCTGTCCAAGTCACCACCTCTCATAACTCCTTCTATTATTAAAATGTTCGTCTGCAATCCGCTAGAATAGTAACTTAAGTCACCTAAGGAATAGAATGTGTACAAATAAAATTCCCTCTCAGCTGTGTGTTAGAGGGGTCCCGCATATAACAATAACGGAATTCGATAGAATGTTGGTCACTAGATTAGCACTGCGTCTGTATATTGATGGTAATCTGCCGAACAATTAGCGATATTTTTACACGATATTAGTAAGCCGATTGGCACCCAACCATCGACACTTCCAGCATGGAGTATTGCAACTCGTTCACCTCTTCCGCGAGGCATTTTTAAGAGTATTTGTTGACTGTGTCGTGTGTATCAACCCAAGTTTCATTTAAATAATATATATGCCGATTTTCATTACGAAAATGGCGTATTTTTTGAATAAACTCAATGCTTAAAATAGACTTCAATAGACGTTATAATGTACTTGGACCATATGGAAAGGGTATTTACCAATCCAACATTTTAATTTTATTCTGCCGTTGTTTTCAGCGGACACGCATCAAAATTAGTTATGTGGAAAACAGGGAAGACACTACCACGAAGCCAATTTAATACAATGGAATATGCGTTCATATTTTTCAGAATATTGAAATGCGTAATTTTTATTTTACTTGCCAATGCATTCTTTTTCTCTCGACCCAACTACATGCTTCAGAAAAGGTGGCTTCTGCACATTTGGTGGAAGTTGGATTTTGTAGGATTTATGGTATACGTATGAATCGCTTTGTTGGGACTATCATAAAATGATTGACTTATAAGTCGATATTCAACAATAAGCGATAAAAATTTCTTATTTCAGGAAAGTTGCTATAAGCTCAATTTTTCCGATATTTTTTCTTACTAGAGAATCACCCAGTTACTTCAGGTTATTGTGGTTTGGGCAAAACTGATTAGTTTTCCAAAAAAAGAAAAAATCTTTACGCTCTCCTCAATTAAAATGGTCGTATGTTTCTTAGATTTTACCAGAGTAGGGTAAATGAGGGTATTACTGCGGATTTTTTTAAATTATGTTATAAATAAATGATAGAATCATTCGGGGTAAAACGACGCACTTTTGCTTTCTTTGCTTTATAAAACAGAAATTGCTGTAACATAAGATTGCATTTTATGTGTTATCTGTAGCACGTTTAATAGGCTCTTAAGACACGAAGACTAATGAAGATAATTTTAACGGTTTCTGGTTTATTAAGCAAAAGAATCATATAGTCAGAGTGCGCACTTTTATCCCTATATGGGGGTAAAAGTAAACATCATTTGATAAACAAAGCAGTATTCACTTGTTCAGATATCAATAATGTTAAGTTATAATGTTAATGCAGTATCAGTTCCTTAAAAACTATATTCAATCAATAAAATGAACTTTCCTCGTTAACAACAAAAATAAGAGCGCCTTAAACTTTTCCTTGATATGCATAAAATCCAAATTTAACCCTTTTTTATATATTTTTTTGTATTTCACCCTATACGATGAGCACCGTTCAACAAATAATGACAGAAGATAGGGTCTGAAGGGCACTTGCTGCTGCCAACCCAGCTACCTCGTCTACTAACCCATTCGCAGAGAATTCGGTACTGCGAACTTTTACCCACTGCGTCTTTTTACCCCGAATGACTCTACATGGGTTTTTATAATTAAAAAATATATATTTAGTACGTCAAAACACAAGGACTATATTGAAAAAATAATTTTGATATTCTAGGTAGTTATTCAATTTATTATTAATTATCAAAAAGTGACAGGTCGTTTTGAGCGAGAATTGCACCATTCTTGTCAGTTATCACGTGAAAAGAGCATATCTCAAAAAGGTCATTTTATTCTAATTAAACTCTTTGATTTGGACATTTATAGTATTTGAAAGTAAGATAATAATGTATTGTTATTAAAAATTAAAGGAAAATCGAATTTTGATTAGGGGAAAGTCCTACATCCAGTACCTGCCAGTTACTGTTTCCCAAATTCTACACCAAATGGAGCTACAGGGTGCGTGGCATTTTTTGATGTTTGGTCTCATAATGACGTGCCCTGTGCGGCGACGTCCTCTCGTAACAGGTTAACTGCCAATGCAGAGTTTTATGTTGCGCGCTATGAACGTACGATACATAAGTAAAGTTCAGTGGTTTATTATCAAAGGTTATTCGGCTATTTCAACGAAAGTAAAACGTGTTAACTGTTGATTACTTATTTAGGTATCATGAAGCATAATTTATATCACACTTCAAGCCTTATATTTAATTACTGGGCGAACATTACATTTTTTTCCGTTTCCTACAGTACCGGCCACAAAATTGTCCCCCAGTACCGTCTACTATTTGAGTGCATTTTTAAGTGGTTTAATTTCTTTGTGATGTAACTAAACAAATGATGTCAGGTAATGATGGTGAAGATAAAGAAAGGAACTTGTGATCCTACCAATATTCAAAGAGCTATACAAAAGATACTAAGCAAGGAGATGAGTCTACACATAGATACAATATACTTAAAGCGACATTAAATGATAGAATAAGTGCTTTTGGAAAAGGAGTTTGCAAGAAAGGCAAAAAAAACAGACGAAAACCCAAGTTTTACAATTTGCCCTTTATGCCTTGAATCTCACGAAGAAGGTTGGGTACAATGTGTACATTGCAAAAGTTGGGTTCATGAGGCTTGTACGAATATTTCGGAATTGTCCAATCAATATTTTTGTGATTATTGCCTTATTTAAACAATATTTTGCACATTGGCCGGTACTAGGGGACTATTTATGGAATACTGATTTTCCATTATTTTCAAATTTTATTAATAAAACTATTTATTTCTAAATATATCGGTATTTTATTATTTCTATTCATAGCCTAAGTGTTTCTTTACACAAATCAACAATTATTGAACAGTTAATTCAAGGCATTTTTAATTTATTCTATGTGAACCTTAGAGTGACGGTACTGTAGGACTTTCCCCTAATATTCATGCTAAAGTTACTGGCGCAGTAATTGGTACCAATAAATTGAACATGAGTATATTACTGCGGTCTATTACTGCCATCAATCCTAATGGTTGCTTCATCCTCTGCGGAGATTATCTGTCCAAGTGTTGGGCCGCTGCATTTTATTATGTCACCAATAATGTCTTTTTTTGTATTATTGCTTTCATTACTGGGCATGCCAGCCTTCCTTCCCTATTTATCACTAAAATGCAGTCCCCTTTGTTCATCTATTCTGCTGCATTTCCGCGTTCTTGTCTTACATTTTTGAATATTTCCTCTGGCTACTTCGAATCTATGTATTTCTTCATTACTTCCAAGTCTCTTCCAGAGTTTAGTGTGTTTCTGATCTCTTCTATTTACTCCATCTCAGCGGTGTTTTTGTCTATCGCGCATTGCGTTGCCATATCTTTTGTTTCTTTTTTCTTCTTTGTAGAGTTTATCGTACTTTCTATATTTTTCTTACTTAGTTTGCTTAAAATGCAATTCAAGCGCCTACTACTTTCTTAACATATTGTGTCAATTTTTCCATCTCTGCCCTTAGTCTTTCGAGCAGCTCATTTTCCAAATATCTTGAGACCTTACATGGGTGCGACCCAGTATCTACCATTTTCCAAATACTTGTTCTTTCGCTTCCTTCTTTACTCCAGTTTCAAAGCTTTCAGCCGATTCAGCCTGGCACCGTAATCGTTTTTATTCGTTGTCCGACTCATTTCCATATTCATTTTCTGCATTCTACCTGTCTCATTAGTTCCTTGAGCTCGTCCTCCACCGGGGGTTGATTATCCGATCTCGGACTAAGACTCAAGTTAACAGAGTGACACCTCGTGAAGGTGAGGATAGGTATTGACAATGAGACGCTAGAGAGTACAGACATCCCAAAAAAAAACTGAGACTCTTGTATGGCACATCACTGCCCTTTGTGCGTTAATTTATTTTATTCAAATTTTTATCCGATCCGAAAAAAAAATATCAGAAACAACTATTCTTTTTTTCAATTTTCTAATAAGTTGTTACATTAATTATTAGAACAGAAACATGCCGACCTTTAAAAATCAATAGAACTTTAATAATGAATCGACCATATAAATAAATGCACCTTGTTTTAATTATAATAATGACTTTTGATTATTACTATAAACGTTCTAAGATCAATAAATAGAAATTATGATTGCATTAAGAAATCGAAAAATTAATAATTCATTCAATTTTCAGAAAACAACATCCACTTTATGAAATTAACAATTGTTTCCTGGACATTCTAGTGTTAGTAATGATGGATTCCAAGACGGATTCATTAACGTTTCGTGAATTTTCAATACGTTTAGGCAATTTTTTCGGATTGATACCAACATATTGTGTTACACGAAATATTTTAATAAACCGAAAACGTGATAAGATCCGTGCAATTCTATTATTTATTGCGTTGATTGTTGTTGTACCGATCTCGTTTGTGGGTAGTACGCACATTTTTAAGTTTGGCATATTAATTTCCTTAAAAAATGTTCTCCATTCATCTTCACTTGTTTTGATCAGTTATAATATATTCATTAAAAACAATTTCTATTATCAAGAATTATGGATAAAATTATTAAATAATTTACAAATTATTGATAATTATATTATAAATAAAGACATCGATCAAAGGAGATCATTTAAGAACAGTTTGATTAAATTTATAATTTGTATTGTGATGCGATTTCTTGCGGATATCTTTACATACGGAATGTGGTTAACAATATTGAAATTGAATGCGCTCTTTCTATTGGTAGACAAAATGTTCCCATATTTTTATATAATCTTTCAAGTGATAGCAATTACATTACTAAATAATTTTGAAATAAAATTCACATATTTAACACAACAGATTGAAAATCATACATTTGATACGACATTACCACAATTCCACTTATTAATGGTACGAATGAAGAAAATCACCACCAACTTAATCAAAGCCGTTGATTGTTTCAATGGAATTTTTGGATGGTCGCTGTTTTTCGGCCTGATGAAACTTTTTGTAAACACATTAGTCTTTTTGCATGCTATTGTCGACGATTCTCTTCAAAATTATTACAAGGACGATATTGCGTTAATGGTAACTATAAGTAATGTATTGAAAGTGGCAGTTGAGATTGTGAGTATTTATGATAAAATTGTAATTATCGAGATTTTCGGTTGTTTAAAATTTCAGGTACCGTTGGTGATTATTGTGGTGAAATGCGATTCTGTTGCAAATGCTTATCAAAAATTTTATCGTACTCTACGAAATATTACTTGCGATCATCTATCAATTGAGAATGATTTACAATATCAGAATTTATTGAAATATTTAAAATATAATCCGGTCCAGATTACAGCTGCTAATTTCTTTACAATTAATAGAAGTTTACTGCTTACTACTCTAACAACAATTACAACGTATTTTATTGTCATACTACAATTCCTGCTGCCGAATTGCAATAAATAAATATCGTTTGATTACTTTTCAATGTTTGCACGTGTGTTGAACACCAATAAATCAATATTACAATATAGACGGTTTCTGTCCAAGCCATCACCTCTCATAACTCCTACAATTATTAAAGTATTCGTCTACAATCTGCTAGAATGGAAAGGCACACAGTTTTTGTTCGATTGATTTAAAAGTGAGATATAAATTGGTACATCAAGTGCTATTAGAGAGAGAGAGAGAGAGAGAGAGAGAGAGAGAGAGATGTAAAATTGTAAATACTACATTACAACAGGTTGATTAATTTTAAAGTTGCCTCACTTTAAGTGTCAATGTTTTTTTAAAGACAATGGGCGTGTTTGGCCGAACTAATTTCTTAGTAAACTTAGTAAATTACTAAGAGTACTGAGTTAAGTTTTTGGTCGGGATACTTTATAAGTACTTAAAAACTTGGTTTATGTTGCCATTTTACTTTTGAAAGACTAAATATATCAAAAAAGTGTAGAGCGTTAAATTTTTTTTTCAAAAAATGCGCCAATAGTTCTTTTAAGAATACCCAGTAATACTAAGGTGACCAACTGTACTCATTTACTGAGTTTTTTACTCTTTTTTCGATAGTCGTACTCCTTTCAAATCCTGTACTCCGAAAGTACTCATTTGTATAAATTTACACTCATTTGTACTCCTGAAATCTTTTTTTTCATTATTATAATTCGATTTCTTTAAGAATACCGGTTTCGGGTGAATAAAATATATGTTTAGAAATGCGGTGTAAATAAAGTAGCCTCGTTGTCTTCGCGACTATGCTCACACTTCAATTTTTTCGCAGAGTGGCAGAGTGCGCATGTTTGGTTTAGTAAATTGTAGGTTATATCAAAACACCGGTTGTTACGTAATTTGTTCGTACAGATTTGTGTTAAGGAAAAAAAATTAAACACATTAATAAAATTTTTACCTTTTTTTTGTTTTTTTTTTATTAACCTATGAAAATGAAAGTTGTACTCTTTTTGAACGAAAAATAGTTGGTCACCTTAGTAATACCAACATAAACTTTCGCTCAAAGTTCCAGAAAAATAAATTTCGATTTATAATTGCCAGAAGTACTAAAAAACACTATTTGTTGATATTCCACATATTTTATGCAGTACCTATCGATTATTCCATACGTTTTCAAATCTATACATTTTCCATTCAACGTTTATATATTTGATAATTTTAAGTGTTAGAACAATTGAAAGAGATTTCATTTTGAAGCGATTTGTATTCAAAAATCGACAATGAACTGATTGATTTCCTATATTTTCCCACTTTGATACAATTGTAGGATCGGTTATTATTTAGAATATTATAAGCATTCCAGTACTGGAAAATAATTATTTAATGTACATAGTGGAACCCGGGGTATGACGGGGTACCGGGGTAAGACGGAGACCCACCAATAATTCCAAAACAAAGTGCTGCAATTTAGGAAAACAAATACCTAGTTGTTAAGTAGCGTCCTCTCAGTCCCTTTGTTCTACGTGACATAGATTTAGACAGCTATTTTGTTATTGTAAACAAAAAAATCTAAATTGCGCCATTTGCATGTAGTTCAGCACAACTTGTGTTAAAGATTTAAACGTAATAACTTTTGTTATTGTTTGGACGGACGTTTGTCATTGAATACGTAAATCTATATTGAATAAGGTGGGTAATAAGCTTTGTGCAAATTATTACTTATTTATAATGTATTGAATAGAATATCATACACGTTACTTGTGGGGTAAGATGGGGTTAACCTTCTAACACTAGTACAAACTCAGACAGCAATAAAGCTGCCACTACATCAACACCACAGCCAAGTTGCTCAACGTTTGTACTTACAGTTTCCCCCCCAAACCAGCTGCTCATCTTTTTTTAACTGTATCTTCAGTTAAATGAAGGGTGGATTGCTTGCCAAGTATGTGGAGAGAGGGGTCATTGTACCTGTGCAGGTATTGATGACGATGATGAATATGCTGCTCATATCAGTTCAGGTTGCCGACCTGACAAAGGGTAAATAGGAGGTGTACCCCGTTTTACCCCGCACATGGGGCAAGACGGGGACTTTGTTCCTTATTGAATAATGTTAATAGATCTTGTAAATCTAGGCATTATTCTTCCTTTTTCGGTTATTGTTCAATAAAGAAATATTTTATCATCTTATAATTGCTAATGAAGGGTTGAATTTGTGAAAATTTTATGCTTAATTTTACTTTTAACCTTAAGGACCCCGTCATACCCCGGGTTCCCCTACAATGTTATCCACAAACGGATAGTTTGGCTTTTGAGTGAGCTAATTCCACGAGTGAATCAAATGACGCAGATTTTTTCCAATATCTACCCTTAAAACTCTTTTTAATTTATTTTCTTTTTTTAATTTTCTACTAAGTTACATTACATTAATTATTAGAACAGAAATATGCCGCCCATAAAAATCAATAGACATTTAATAATGAATCGATCATACAAATAAATGCACCTCGTTTTAATCATAATAATGACTAGATTATTACTATAAACGTTCTAAAATAAATAAATAGAAATTATGCTTGCATTAAGGAATCGAAAAATTAATAATTCATTCAATTTTCAGAAAACAACATCCACTTTATGAAATTAACAATTATTTCCTAGTCGTTTTAGTATTAGAAGTGATGGATTCCAAGACGGATTCATTAACGTTTCGTGAATTTTCAATACGTTTAGCCAATTATTTCGGATTGATACCAACATATTGTGTTACACGAAATATTTTAATACATCCAAAACGTGATAAGATCCGTGCAATTCTATTATTTATTGCGTTGATTGTTGTTGTACCGATCTCGTTTGTGTATAATGTGATCATTTTTAAGATAGGCGGATTCACTCACGTCTTCAAACATTTTTTCCAATTATCTTCACTTGTTTTGATCAGTTATAATATATTCATTAAAAACAATTTCTATTATCAAGAATTATGGATAAAATTATTAAATAATTTACAAATAATTGATAATTATATTATAAATAAAGACAGCGATCAAAGAAGATCATTTAAGACCGGTTTGATGAAATTTATAATTTGTATTGTGATGCGATTTCTTGCGGATATCTTTATATACGGATTATGGTTTAAAATATTGAAATTGAAAAGTCTTCCTCTATTGGTAGACAAAATGTTCCCATATTTTTATATAATCTTTCAAGTGATAGCAGTTACATTACTAAATGATTTTCAATTAAAATTCAATTATTTAACACAACAAATTAAAAATCATTCAACTGATACGAAATCACCACAATTCCATATATTAATGGTACGAATGAAGAAAATCACCACCAACTTAATCAAAGCCGTTGATTGTTTCAATGATATTTTTGGATGGTTGCTATTTTTCGACTTGACAAATCTTCTTTTGAACGTTTAAACTTTTTTGCATGCTATTGTCGACGATTCTCTTCAAAATCGTTACAATGACGATAATGTGTTAATGGTAACTATAAGTAATGTATTGAGAATGGCAGTTGAGATTGTGAGTATTTATGCTAAAAGTGCAATTATCGAGATTTTTTATTGTTTAAAATTTCAGATACCGATGGTGATTATTGTGGTGAAGTGTGATTCTGTTACAAATGCTTATAAAAAGTTTTATCGTACTCTACGAAATATTACTTGCGATCATCTATCAATTGAGAATGATTTACAATATCAGAATTTATTGAAATATTTAAAATATAATCCGGTCCAGATTACAGCTGCTAATTTCTTTACAATTAATAGAAGTTTACTGCTTACTACTCTAACAACAATTACAACGTATTTTATTGTCATACTACAATTCCTGCTGCCGAATTGCAATAAATAAATATCGTTTGATTGCTTTTCAATGTTTGCACGTGTGTTGAACACCAATAAATCAATATTACAATACAGACAGTTTCTGTCCAAGCCATCACCTCTCATAACTCCTTCAATTATTAAAATATTCGTATACAATCTGCTAGAATAGAAACTTAAGTCATCTAACGAGTAGTTTAAGTAAAACCAAAATTACTAGACTATTCTGTAAATCTACAAAAATCGATAATAGCTCTTTTGAATTTATAATAAATGTGCCAAACAAAACATGCCATTACATTACAGATTGATGAGTTTTAAAGTTGTCTGACTTTCCATACATTACCAATCCGTTTCAATTATTGACAATGAAGCTAGCAGATGTTTGGCATGTCATAGGTCAAATCTTACTTATAACAAAGGGTGTTGTACGAAATTTAACAGCGGGCGGTAACTAAATTCTTCTTATGGACCTACATCGGCTGCTGATTCTGTATAAACCACCAAGAGCAAACGGTGATATAGTACTGCTGCTGGATGCCTTTCGCTTTTTTTATCAGAGAATTTGATTATGTACCTTCTTATACATGGCCGCTAAAACGTACACTGATAAAAAGAAAACATGGTGCCAACTTGGTTTCAATTGAGTCAATTACGCCGCGTATTTAAATACGCCGAAGTACGGTACGACCTAGGTTTAGGTACTGCACGTACTTGAAGGGGATTGTTCACTCAAATACATGGCGTATTCATAACGATTCATGTAGTATTTTACAGCCACCACCCCTCTTATGATAAATGAATTCTGTTTCAATTTTCATAATAATTGTAAATATTGTATTTTCAAGACCTTATTGAGATAAGTTCTACAACTACAAACGACTTAAAACGTTGACGCCATCTATGGTAGTTTTACTAAAATTAGCAAGAAACTCTTCTAACATGACCACTTTATAACATGATCGTTCTTATAATATATTTATAAATTTTATACTTTAAAAAGTAATAGTTTTGGATTGTTGTTTACATTACTATATTACGTGCGAAAAGCGATACACATATTTTGTTCACGAAATTAAAAAATACTTTATCTTCAAACGTCACAAAAGTGACAGTTTTTATGACTCAAATGACAAGGTAAAAATAGCATTTTGTGTGCCTAGGCGCTTTTTTCTTTTTTTATAAGCTTAGGCAGACAAAATGACAAAATCTGTCACTGGCGTTTAATTTTATTCGTTGTATGAATTTTGTTTTTTGCATCGCCATGGAAGCAGTACTGCCAAGATATTGTGATCAGTTAAAATTTTAATTTTTAAAAACTTTTCAAGATAAAAAAATGTTAAATTAAGACGTTTGAAGATAAACTAGTATATGTCATTCGGCGCAAAAGTGTCTTTGTGTGCTTCAGCTGACGTGTCTGCCTCACTAACGTTCGGCAGACAACAGTCAGCTTCAGCACACAAAGTTCCACTTTTGCGCCTAATAACATAATCTACTATTATCTTCAAACGTCACAAAAGTGACAGTTTTTGTGACTCAAATGACAAGGTAAAAATAGCATTTTGTGTGCCTAGGCGCTTTTTTCTTTTTTTATAAGCTTAGGCAGACAAAATGACAAAATCTGTCACTGGCGTTTAATTTTTTTCGTTGTTTGAATTTTGTTTTTTGTATCGGCATGGGAGCAGTACTGCCAAGATATTGTGATAAGTTAAAATTTTAATTTTTAAAAACTTTTCAATATAAAAAAATGTTAAATTAAGACGTTTGAAGATAAACTAGTATATGTCATTCGGCGCAAAACTGTCTTTGTGTGCTTCAGCTGACATGTCTGCCGAACGCTAGCTTCAGCACACAAAGTTCCAGTTTTACGCCTAATAACATAATCTACTATTAATACAATCACTCAAAACATTCGAACAAAAACATTTACGAAGTTAATAAAAAAAATTATTTACTTAAATCACCATAAAATAATATTCATTAGAAATTTATATTTAGTTCTGGTAAGTACATGGACGTACCTAGCTCCATCTTTTATTTGTCTATATGGACCTCAGATTTCTTTCATTCAAATACATCGTTTTTGACAAGAATATTCCTATCATAAGCTAAATATCGCACCTGCCTCTATTCAAATGTTTAAATGTACTAGTCTCAAATACTGTGTTTTTGAATCAGTCGATTTTTAGTTGACTCAAACGCGTATTGGCCAAATACGTGGCGTATTTGTTAAAAAAAACTTTGTTTTTATCAGTATATGGAAACAGCTTAATATTTCTAAAACGGTTTATCAGAACTTCTTGAAATTTGGAATATGGATAAGTAGAAGTATTTGAATTATATTTTCTGAGATTTTTTCAAAATTTATATATTCATTTGTTTTTGAGAACCAGAGATAACTTGATTTTTTTTAAAATAACACGCGGGATCAAATCAAATTTTTTTCTATAATTCGCAAAGTTTACTACAAAAAAGATTGTTTAACATAGCAACAGGCCTTAACAGTGGACTATTATTTTTCATAACGCCATCGCAACACTATAATGGCCCGTCGTCAAGTAAACAATTATTATTTGCTTATTAATGCGATGGTTTAGATATTGATATCTATTAATGGTTGTTTGTTTTTAATTTCTTCTCACAATAAGTGTTGTGAAATTTTGATAGGAAAAAGTTTATCATCCGTTTTAATTAGAAACATTAAATTTGATGAGAAGAATCTTAATGTGGTTCTTAACCTTAAATTAAATTATTTATAGTTCATCTAGCTATTGGTGGAAGGAGGAGATCTCTTCTTCCAAAATCTTATAGAAAATGACGATAGACGATTCATCCAATTCGACTTATATATGAGGCGGTAATGAGCACGGACGACGAAATTTCATGCTCATTAGAGTGAGCTGTAAGTTGGAATCGATTTTTTAATGGATTTCACAAAATAATTTGATTTTATTAATTTGTCTCGTGGTCTCTACGACCTCGAATACACGTAAGTTACATTCCCCGATGAGCCTCCCATCGAATTGTTAAATATATTAAACGAATCAATAAATAAATAAATAAATAAATTAAATTTAATTGTTTTTAATCATTATAAATAAATAAAAATGATGGTAACTATCTTCATATCTTTACTCATTTCTAACTCTTGCTCACTGTTACTTGATCTATTCAATACATAGCAACAACTTTTTTAATACTAATGCCTCTGTCAAGATGCACACAGACACTTATTAAATAACCACATTCTACCGTAAGTAGAGGGCGCCACGGTTTTATCAACAGAAACGTGTGTGGGGGGTCTTATCAACCGGGATGCGAGGGTCTTATCGATAACCTTCGATAACCTTTCAGCTGATAACCTCCGATAGCCTTCCAGCTGATAACAGCTCTTATCAAAGGAAACAGCCTACGATAAATAACCTCTTAGCCGATAATCTTCGATAACCTCCAAATGATGACCTTCGATAACCTCTAGACGATGACCTTCGATAACCTCTAGACAATGATCTCTGGTAACCTCTAGATCAGGGATTCTTAACAGGAAATAATGGATAAATGTTTGTTTTGTATGTATAAGTTTACTTTAACCTTGGATAGAGACGCATCCGTTGATTTATTGTCTACAAACTGTACAACAAATAACATTTTGGGTACATAATTAGAAGGAATATCCACACCTATTCACCATCGCCATACATATTAATTAAAAATGAAGCAACGTAACTGACTCCGAATAGACTCTTGCATGCGAATAGTTTTTAGTAACGCAATTGAAGTGCGAATAGACAAATTAGTGGAGTGTGTATTCAACAACAGAAGTTGCATTAAATTGGAGCATTTGGTTTATTAATAGTGTTGTATGTTACCGATTGTATTAAGTATTATTCTAAATTTTGTTTTGGCTTGTTTTGATTTGCTTATTACTTTTTTTGTATGTTTTTGGTATTTTTTAAAAATTATTTCTTGGAATAAGATCGTATCCTCATCTCTTCGTATTTATTTTTTTTTTGTGGAGAATTCCATTTGATTTTTAGTTACACGGTGCATTGACAGCTTTTGCCCATGTAGCCACAATTTGGTTTTTTACATGGTAAATTTGTGTAGAGTTAGCAATTTCCTTGCTTTACTGCACCATAAACGGTACAAATTTACACATATAAATGTTATGTTAACTTCTGCTTTGGCTTATTAATGAATTATTGGTATATTTGGCTTATTTGAGAGTGTTTTTTTTTTGTACAATTAATTACGAGTATGTTATCTAATGGTAGTGGGTGAGGGTATTGGCCGCGAAAAAATTTTAGCATTTTAAGGGGGCCGCGACTAAGAAAAGGTTAATAACCACTGCTCTAGACGATGACCTCTGATAACTTCTTGACCTTGAGTCTTATCAGGTGCAGGAGGGGGGAGTGATCTAGAGTGCCCAAGTCTATACTAATTTCAACGATTCTTTCGATTATTGCAAGAACTTCAAAAGTTTTTACCATTTTCTTTTACATTTCTAAGTTTAGCTATATTTTAATAGAAAAAAGAAGGCATCACATTTTTGTTTTACAAATTATCTGGTATTACGAAAGCCCTCTTCATTACTTGTATCACATCAATTCAATACATTTCTTTAACCGGTTAGCAGATGAATTCATTTTTAAATTCATGATCAAGCGATGATGTTAAAGTTGAAATGGAATATCATCTGAGCTACTTGTAATATGGAAGGGCCTTTGTAGTTCAAAATCTGATATTTCAGTCGTAAAAGTACAAATAAAAACACTTGTAGAAAAGTCTATTTCATCCAAAAATAGCTCGACTTTACTGCACCGTAAGATTTTTTTAGTATTTACAAGTTTTTAGTGGAACGATTTTGCTGAATCTGCAAATTTAAATAGGTTATATACATTATTCAATATCAACGATTCTTTTGATTATTGCAAGAATTTCAAAAGTTTTTGCCATTTTTTAAAATATTTGTAAGTTTAGTTATATGAGCATTTTTAATAGAAAAAGGAAGGCATCACATTTTTGGTTTACAAATAATCTGGTATTATGAAAATAGTGTTCCTGGGGCGGCATTGTAGTTAATTCCGCCACAGGACACTTTACAA
Source organism: Epicauta chinensis (assembly GCA_021725515.1). NCBI lineage: Eukaryota > Metazoa > Arthropoda > Insecta > Coleoptera > Meloidae > Epicauta > Epicauta chinensis. The sequence continues at coordinate 141,912 of JAEDXX010000184.1, read as the reverse complement.
TTAAACAAAAGAAAAGAAAGATAAACATATTTGGATTTTACATGTTAAACAATCATGTGTTTTTATTTGTTTTGATTATTATCATTATTGATTAATCATGTAATAACAATCTTATTTCAAATCTATAAGTCATTTTATAAAAAGATTTTATGCTCTTAAGCATTTACGAAAATGCCTGAAAATGTCAAACGAATAGTAAAACATTTAAAAATGTTCATCGTTTTACAGTCTGCAAAGTCAGTTAGACAAAGTCTAGGGATTCTTGTAAATGACGGATTTGACAGTACGCCGCCGACATATATCTATATCTATCTATACATATGTAAGCAACATCTGTTTTTTTGAGGCTCGATCACGTAAAAACTACTGAACCTATCAACATGGGACGTTGACCATTCGATGTAGAATTTTTCGTAGATGGTTAGAGGCTGTTTAGTTTTTCGATTCCATTCTTCCTTTGTCATTTTTTTTTTTCGATTTAGTTTTGTGTATATTTTGTACAGCCAATAAAAATAAAAGACGCTCATTTTGTTGGTTTTAATCGATTGTCTTTTGTTTTAAAACAAAAACAAAGTATCATGACATGTGATAAATCATCAGAAAATAAAGTATATATGTTACTGTGAATGTCCGAAATTTGGTGAATGTTGACATAGGCGCTTGGTGTATGTCCGAAATATTTGCTAAATACCCTTATTTCTGAGTTAGGGCGGTTACTATGATGCGCAGAATATATTTCAGTTAGGTTATTTTTAATATAGATTTAGGTAATCTGCCTAATATTCCCCATTTTATCTACATTGGTTTCTAGAATCCCGCTTTCTAGTTACACCATCAGGTATGCAATTTACGAACTTTGAAGTGTTAATTTTGTATTGAAATAATGACCTGTGACGCGTGGCGATGCAGAATTTGAAATTGTTCATCGAAAGTCCGAATATACAACAATGTAATGAAATATTTCGTACATTCACCAATGTCGGACTTTCACAGTAACATAGGTATAGAATTATTATTATTATACATAAAAAACTGACTGACTGAATACCTAACTGACTGACTGTATTCTACGATCAGCGAATCGAGCGGGTATTCACCAGTTTTTTATATATAATTATAAAACAGATTAATAAAAAAAAGCCCAAAATGGGAAATCCAAAACATGTTGAATAGGTATCTTAAGGTAAACAACAATAAAAAAAAGAAGCAAGAAACCGGATTATTGATTCATGGTTACATTTATCTGTATCTAATTTGATTATATTATTTTAGTACCTAACAGTTAATTAAAATACATCATTCTTAGTTACGTTCTCGTTCTTTCAAGTCCAAAACAATGGTACAGTATCAACATTACAACATGTGGTTATTTGTAGTTTTGTTTTTGACGATATTTACACAAATCACATGTAGAACAACATTTTCTTATACATCACACAATCAATCAAACCATAGTGAAATCAAATTACCATACCATGATAAGAAACAATTGAATCTTAATGTTTCATTGGGTGGTCTCAACGATAATATCATAGTAAGTAATATCAAATAAATTAATTAATATGTTAATAATTGTTTATAATTTTTAGAATGTTAATTTGCATTTATTGACGAAATCGAATGATATCCAATGCAATGGACTAATAAACTGTTCCGGACCACCAGAGTCATGTAATTATACAACTAAACTCGATTTGAGCATTATTTGAGTAACGTCAGAGCTGCACTAAAATAGGGACTTTTGGAGCGTTAAGTTGCACACTCGGCATTTTTCAAGTCATGACTGAATAGAGTTTATCTAAAAATTTGACTTGGAATTGAACTCGGCACAATTAATTGTTATTTGAGAAATATCAAAGGTACACTAAAATAGGGATTTTTTGAGCGGTAAGTTGGATACTCGGCATTTAACATTTGTCAAATAACAAGTGAATAGAGTTTATCGAAAAATTTCATTTCGCCATAAACACTATTCACTAGTTATTTGAGAAACGTCAAAGCTAGACTAAAATGGTGACTTTTGAAGCGTTCAGTTGCACATTCGACATTTGACGTTTCTCAAATAACAACTAATCAGTCTATATAAGAATTTAAATCTATAATATATTAGGGATTTACCACTGATTCACTCATACGCTCACTAATCACGATATCTCCGAAACTAACCATCCGATTGACTTTAAATTTGGCACATATATTCCTTTTGTGATGCTGACGCTCACTAAGAAAGGATTTTTGAAAACTCACCCTCTAACAGGGTTAAAACGGGCATCAACTACCAATAACAACTAAACAGAATCTAAATAAAAATTTAAATAATTAATATGATAAATTACAGTGAGTCCCAAAGGCAGCAACAACAACAACAACGACAACAGCAACACCAACAGCCACGACAACAGCAACAACAACTACAATAACAACAACAGCAACAACAACAGCAACAAAAACAACAACAACTACAGCAAAGACAACAAGAACAACAACAACAACATCAACAGCAACAACAGCAGCAACACCAACAGCAACAGCTACAGCAGCAATAACAGCAACAACAGCAGCAACACCGACAGCAACAACAACACGAATAAGAACAGCAACAACTACAGCAACAACAACCGCAACAACAACAGCAACGACAACAGCAACAACCGCAGCAGCAACAGCAGAAACATCAGCAGCAACGACATCAACAGCAAGAAGAGCAGCAGCAACAGCAGCAGCAACAACAGCAGCAACAACAGCAGCAACAACAACAGCAACACAAACAGCAACTACAACACCAACCATAACATCAACAACAACAGCAACAACAACAACAACAGCCCCACAACATCATTTACTCAATTAAACTTAATAATCATTCAATAAAACATAGGAGTAATTCTTATTTGTTATTCATCTTTCCGCCATACCCCGGTTTTCTATTCTGGAATAGTGACCGCCTCCGACCTCGTACCGCCCCTTACAGTTCATCTAGCACTTTCAAATTTTCCACACGTGTTGATGCACTGATGGTATATGCAAGTTTTCAGTGTTTTTCAGCGTCTACAACAGCCGTCCCCCATAAACACTTACACATTGATTATACAGAATGTCCCAGCTAAGTGTTCCACCTCACATATCTCACCGATTATCTTTCCAGTTATTTTAAAAATACCAAAACTCCCTATAAGGTCTCGAAAATTACTCACTATTAGGAAACCGATTATTCTAAATTCACTGACCAAAGGGTTACTAGATCTGATGGATGTCTCGCTAAACAAAATACGCAGTCCCAGGATTGTAAGTGGGTATATTGGACACAAACAAATAAATCCCTAAAAATATCACTAAATTCAAGGGTACCAACATAAATCTAAGAACGCTTTGGTCGATGAATACCTAATTTTTCAATGTAGTACTAATTCTTACATTACGACAACGATCAATTCCAACACCGTTGAGTTAATAGAGAAATGCAACACAATTATATTATAGTAATTAATGTATCAAGGGCGTTATGAGGCAAATAACGTCTGAGTGTCGACAGTGTACTGTCGACAAAAGCAATTTAACTTTATTTTTGTTTTTTTTTTATTTTTGTTCGATATCTGAAAAATTGAGGTTATGATTACATTTTTAATGACAGCAAAAAAGTTGTTTATCATAGCAACCTGCGTTAACAGTGGGCTATTATTTTTCAGAACGCCATCGCAACGCGATAATGGCTCGTCGTCAAGTAAACAATTATTATTTGCTTATTAATGCGATCGTTTTGATATCTATTAATGTACCTGTATGTGTAGAAAAATTAGCAAAATAGCAAGTCGCTAAGTCATGCACGGTAAAAGAGGCATCAAAACATATACTAATATACAGTATTTCAATTTTAATGGCACAATTTACAAATTGTACACTTTTTTGTACACAATTAGTTACAATTAGTATCATAAGCCCATAAATCGATGGCTTCTGCCAACTTTCGATCTTTTAACATCGTATAATGACTGCCATTGAATACTTTAACATTAACAGTACGTACACAGTACTCTGACAATCCATAATCATCACTTAAGTCATGTGTAATCATCATAGTTGGCTTAAATAATGTAATATTTGTTTTCTGCAACTTAGCTACTGGCTTATAGTTACGTAAAGCTACTATTCTACTATAAAGTGATAAGCACATCTTCCGTAAGCCGCTTGCTGGGAAGGCTGCATCTGCTGGTACAAGTCGTTCCATAATATCAAGACGCTCATTATATGATTTACATTTTGCAATAGTTTCCTAGAATTTTTAGATTTTGAAATAGATACCATCGAAACAAAAACTTGAACCATCGTCACCTGATTACTATTAACAATTTCCTGTTTTATGTACAACGACATTATATAACATAGGAAATTTGTTTGAATCGCTCCTCCATCATTATCATCAAAGCCATGTAGTACCGATATGAGTTGTTGGAAAAGATCAGGAGCACCATCCACACAGATTAAATTACCATTGTAGCCTTTGGCTTCCAATAATCGTGCAATTTCAATACCTATCATAGTACCAAAAGAGTACGCAACAATATGGAAACAGTTGGTTTCCTTCAACATTTCCAAAATTCTCTTTAAAAAGAAATAGCAATAAGGCATGTGTTTTGATTAGAAGTTTATTATTATTTACCGGCAATAGATCTTCAGCCATTTCCTGGATAGTACCCATAAAATCCACCATAGAGTATTGAGCAGCGATTGCACGACTTTGTAAATTTTTGCTAAGCGGTAAAAGAGTCTTAGCGATACCCTCAATACCTGGCAATAGTAGAATCTGCGATGAATTGGCTTGGCTTTGATTAGATATAGTTTGAAGCTCGATCAATTCAGATTTTGTAACAATTTCGTCAATCATCTGCGAAATCAGCATTTGTAAAGTTTGTGTAGAATTATTAGCGATAGTAGTTTTGATTTCATTAACATCCGATGATGCATCTTGGATTTCATACAATTTAGAAAATGTCATGCTCCTTATTTCGTGTGGACTTAGAATGATTTGAAATTCTCGTTCTAAAGTCTGTTTGATTTCCACTCCATTCATTGAATCCATGCCTAATTCAGCTAAAGTTGCATGCTGACTAACCATTTTGACATCTGAGATGCCCACAATTGCTGCAACCGTTTCTACAACTGTCTCACCAACACCACCACCACTCTTCTTAATAGCCACTACAATACTGGATACAATTGGATCGTCTTGGCTCAAGAAGGTATCCATGACTTCCAAACAACTGGCAATACGTTGCTGCAGAGTACCACCAATTTCCAAAACTTTATCTTCATTTTGCATCTCAGCAACTATACCGACATCACCAATAGCACCCCATTCGATTGCCAATGCTGGATAACCGTCAGCTTTACGTTTCTCACAGATTCGTTCCATGACACTGTTTGACATTCCGTAATTCGTTTGACCACCATTACCTCGTCCACACGACACTGAAGAGAAGACAACAATATTGCGTAATTCGGGACATTGTTGGCGCGTGATTTCATCTAAATAACGAGTGGCATACGCTTTTGGAGCAAATGATACTTTGAAACACTCTTCGGTTTGGTTCTCCAAAACTGCATCTTTCAATACTACGGCCAAATTAAAGATTGATTCAATAGCACCTAATTGTGTTGCTTCACTAATCAGTTCTTGACATCCTGATTTAGTCGTTATATCGGCTTTCGAAATTTGTACTTTGACACCGTAGGATTCCCAAATTCTATAAAAGTCAAATGAATAATTTTGTATTATGACTTTAAAAGCAAGTCTTACCTTACTCGGAAGGCTTGATAGCCAGTTTTAATACCTGATCTTGAGGTTAGTACCAATTTTCTGGCCCCTCGAAGTACCAACCAATCGGCTAGTTCTAAACCACACCCACCTAAGCCTCCCAAAATTACAGCAGTTTTATCTGGATCACACCGATATCTAAAATAATGCTTAGTAGAGTTATACTATGCATAAAATAAGAAATTCAATTGTCACACACCTCGGCACTCCTCGCATTGTTGTAGGTAACGGTTCAATAACCTTTTGTTCTTCCTCATCGCGTATTTTAATCATAACTTTTCCCATATGCTTACCGGATGTCATATATAAAAAGGCTTTCTCCAGTTCTTCCTTTTCGAAAACTGTTCTTGTCAAAGGTTGCACGGAACCATTTGCTATGCCTTCTTGGAGAAGTTGACCTAGTTCTAGTAAACGCACCGGATCGTCTAGATGATCCAACATGATACCACTATAAGTTGCGCCTTTTTCCAACAATAACAATTCTAAAGAGTGATCACTTTCCAGATCGAATTTACCAATTTCCAAGAAATGTCCGCCGTTAGCCAAACAACGTACTGAAGCTATCAATTTCTCTTCAGCCAATGCATTCAAAACGTAATCAACTCCACGTCCGTGAGTTTCACGATAGACCATTTCCTCGAAACTTGTGTCATGTGAATTTCCAATCACATTATCTTTAAATAAAACATATAGGTACGTTGTAGTAATGCTACAGGGAGGAAGTTGCTTAACCCACCGGTTAGTTTTGGGAAACGTTTCTTTAAAAATTCACGTTTTTGCTGAGTACCCACCGTTGTCAAAACTTTGCAACCGTAATATAAACATAAATTAATTGCGGCCTGTCCAATACCTCCACTACCAGAATGAATCAAGACACTACTTCCGGGCCTCAGTGATGATCTCTGTAAAAACGCTTCTTATTAAGGAATGTAGTTTTGTTATTTTATACCATACCATGAAGAACGCGTATATAAGTGTACCATAAACCATAGGTACGGTAGCAGCTTCTTCCATACTCCAGTGGTCAGGTACAGGCCAAACCCATCTTGAATCCATTGCCAATAGATTGGATAATGCTGAACGAGAGGTTATACCCATCACCCTTCGTCCACTGTAGGCGAAAAATCAAATCAAATCAAACCAAGTGTTTACAATTAATCAAGATTACTTACTTTGAATCACGTCCAACGAATTCTCGACCTTGTGAGAGCTCCTCAAGGTATCTCGCTGCCCCTTCAGCATATATCCTGCCAGATGTTATCATAATATCTATAAAGTTGAGTGAAGAGTAGTAAACCTATGGTAAACAAATTTTGAGAGTTATCTACCACAAAAAAGCTTAAACATCTCTTACATGAACCAGCGTATTTCCAGGTTTTAGCTCAGTAGTAAACTTGAGCGGTCCTTGGATCCATCTCAGACTGGTTAAGTCACCTTTGACTAAAGTATTACCAATACAATGTTCGCATTCGATCGCGTTTAGTTGAGCAATTTTCAAATGTCTATAAGTACCCCATTTTCCATTTTGGTAAACATTGATGCCAAGCAGTTTTTCCAATTGTTGCTTGTAAAATTGATCGTTTTTATCGAATTGAGGTGCTTTCGAATCGTTAATGAATACAGCACGCGTATTCTGAGTGTTCGGCTCCTTGCGAATACAATTTATCAAACCTAAAATACCGCTCTGTTGGCAATTCTGGGAATAAATCAGAACATCCTCAGTTTTTCTCAAAGCATCTTTGAGTTTAGGTAGCCATGTAAACGTGTCCAAATCCTCAACATTGATCGCTAATGGTGCGCTATTGTTTGGTTTGAATTTTTGACACAACACCAATGTCTCCTCAGAATTTTTATAAATTGTCAAAATATTCAACTGTGGATGGCAAAATTCGGAAGCCTTGAAATCAATGGATTCACGACTTATCAAATAACCACGATCAAAGAGTGCTTTGATTGCTTGATCAAGTACCACTGGTCGATTTGTCAACTTTGTACCGACGATTAAGTAGCAATGATTTTCTTCACTTAAACTACGTTTTTCCACTGTAATGTAAGGCAAATCGAGCTCTTGCTTGGTAAAAACGGCCACATGAGGTTGGATCAATGGTAAATCAGATAATGCGTCAAAGATAATTGGCGCCAATAATTGCGAAATAGGATTGGAAGCTTCATCAATTATTTCTAAGGCTTTCACTCTTAAAACTGGTACGTTCTCCAATGCTAACTGAATATTAACCCGAACGGCATTGTTTATGTCTAGTTCTGTTTCCAATGGTACGAACTGGTACTTCTCCAAAACTGGTTCTGCTAGGTCTCGTTTACGACTAATCCTTTTGGCCTTCAATCCGCGTATCTCTATTCCTCCGGATCTGCCAAACAAAATGAATTTCAAAGTTCCCACAGTATCCTCATTACAAAGTAGCTCACTTGATAACGTTGCTTGCTTTGTCCAGATATACAGGCAAATGTTGCTCTTCACCGCACATTTGGACATGGCGCATATGTTCAGGACCATCGATCGAGAGCTGTTTAATAATAATTGGAACGTACAGACCACGTGTATCCGTCTGTAGAATACTCATCTGTAGCATGTTGTCCATGAAAGTGACCCAATTGTCAATCCAACGAATTTTGCCGGAGCACGCATCAGTAGAGCATTCCATAAGATTGCGAAAATCTCCCCTGTAAAATGGCAAATATATGATTCAGGAAAATATGCAGTTTTGAGCTAATTTACGTGTAATTGTAGCCCCGTAAACGTAACTCTTTGTAAACATCTTTAATTGACATCGTAATTGAGTGCTCATTCGATGAGATATCGGGCAAAATGTCGAGTTGATGGTCCTCAGTTTTACTCATTAACATTACTTTACCAGACGCCACAAGAGTATCTTTCTCCAACACCTAAAAATTCTTTGTGTCTTTTTGAAGTGAAACTTCTTTAGGCGCGGTAGGGTATTAAATTTTTTCAAAGCGTAATGAAAATGCGTGACCCCGTGATGGGAAATCCTTGTCCGCTAACAGACAGCTAAGAAGAAAGAGTAGGAGCGTTGCAATAGCGTCGCTTCTACTCTCTCTATGTGTTCTGCCTAATCCTAAAAATGAACTTCATCTCCAACCTAAGATGTTTCACTTCTAACGCGCGGCGTTTCACACACTTTCAAATTTTTTTTCTCGTTTTATTTAACATTGCACGCAACTTACTTCAAAATTGCCGTACGTCGATTTTTGAGTCACAATCATTTCTAATTTGTGACCTTTAGGAATGGCAGTGGCCCTCAAAAAGTGACAGTCCTTAAACACAACTTTCATTTTTCTGAAATCATCTCTCATTCTTGCCGCCACCAATTGCCAGACTAGGTACAGATAGCCAGTTGCCGGAAATAAGTTTCTGCCTAAAATGTTGATGGGATTAGAAGACAAAGGAATGCCATAAAAGTGTTTCGTTACCATCTATATTATGACCAGTTATATATGTGTAATCATCCAAACTTATATCAACTGATGCCCGCATCTCGTCTCTGCTGGAAGACCTCTTCGGTTCAAAATCTTTTTTAGGCCATACGATTGAATGGTCCCATTTTATGAATGATGAGATGTTTGGTGTTGATCTGCTGACTGGATATTCGACTTTCGGATAGATCTGTGCTAGATCCATACAACAACCCGAAATGTACAACTTCCCTAAATTCTCGAGCAATAAGAAAGCACCATTTTTCGAATGTATATCTTCAAAATTAATAATAGTGGCTTTATTGGAACTTGCAAACAATTGTCCAGTACCAATTTCAAAAATTATTGGATTTGTAAAATAATTCGGCAAAGATTTCGGCAGAACAAATGCTTCACTAATTGATTCCCAGAAGAATTCAGCTGAAGCTATTTTTTTGTCACTCGTTGATAACCATCTAGGAGGGCGGAATTTTGGTTTTGTCAATATTTGGGATAGGCTTTTTACTAATTTTGCCTTATTAGGAATATTATTTTGGAAATTTAGACCGAAACAATTGACTTTTCTAACTGTAACACCTTGATTTTCTAAATTATTAACAAACTGCTCTAAACTTTCCCTCTTGCCGCTTAGGATTACGCCTTCCTGATGTATCTCTGCAATATTTACTTGGTTCGGTAGTTGTTCCAACTATAAGGAAATCGTCCAGGTATTAGGCAAAAATTTTGCTATACGTGCAACTTACCTCTTTTTTCAGTACACCAACAAAATATGAAGCTAAATCATCAATAGTAGCATCGTAAGAGTTAATAGTCACGAATTCGTAGGCACTAGTAATGGTCTCTTCTAAGGTTAAGCAATCTTCAAAGTATCCACAAACAAATTCACCTAAACCAATACCTAAGGTACCTTCCGGTTGAATATCCAACAGTTTCAACATGTCAACAAGACAAATTTGTATTGCTAGATTAGCAATGACCTCATCAAACCGAGATTTTTGAGTTTGCATTTTGCTCACGTTTGCCAAATTCATCAGATTTTTCTTGATCAAAACATCATTTATGCTCTGCCAAGATTGAGCAAAAGTTGGAAACTCTCTTAAATCATCATAAACCTTCCTCCAGTTACTAGAGATGCTACCAAAAACGAGGTAGACTGGTTGTTTTATGTTTCTACTGTTGTAAATGCATCTTTGAATTTCTTCAGTTTTTGTCAAGATTGTGTAGCCGCTGTACAGATGATTGTCGAAATGTTTGCTAAACACCTGATGATACAATCGGATGTACTCTTGATCCACTTTATACATGGCCAAAGCATCTAAAAGTGTACAAACTGCCTCCTCAGTTCTACCACTTACACCTACCAATCTTGGCAAATCGTCTGATACTAGACAACGGTCAGTTTTTATTTTGGTATTCCATTTTAATATTGCTTGACCATTGGCCCCACCAAATCCAAAATTATTCACTCCAAAGATCCCTTTATTATCTGGTAATGGTGTTGGTTCGGACACTACTTTAATCCTTCCACTTTTGATAGCCTCAATATCCGGTCGACCTGTTGTAAAATTAATGTTTGGCGGAATTATTCCGTACTCCATTGCAAAGATTATTTTTATTATCGATGTAAGACCAGAGGCTGGTTCACTATGACCAAGATTCGATTTTACTGAACCGATCAATAAAGGTGTTGTGCGATTCTTTGCAAATACCGCATCTATAGCCTTCACTTCTTCGAAATCCCCAACAATTGTTCCTGTAGAAATTCGATAATAATCAAAATTGTATTCGTAATAGTTAAGTATGGTTAGTTTGCCTGTTCCATGTGCTTCCAAAAAGGTCAAATCGTCGGGATGCACTTCACATTCCTCGAGAACTTCACGGAATAGTATTATTTGTTGGTCACTAGAAGGAGATTTAATTCCTTCTGGATTGAAACCGTTACAATTGATTTTGGCATGCACAATTTGTGCGTAAATACGTCTGGCATCTTTAGATTTTTGTAGAAAGAGTGTTCCAATGGCTTCCGAACGTACATAACCATCGGCATTGCTATCGAATGCAAAGCAAATACCTCTTTTACTCAACGTACAATGTAACAAAATTACAATAAGCAAATCGCTGATATGAAAATTGATTAATTACCGAAAGAATTGCTGCGATATTAGCGGATTAAGAACGAGATTCACTCCTGCTACTAAAGCAGCATCGTTCTCACCACATCTGATAGATCGAAAAGCGATATCAAGCGCATGCAGATAACTACTACAAGCTGTATCAGTTGTATGGTAAAATTATTGCAATTTTAAAAAATAACTGATTCTATGCGGCAGCATTGATCTGTTCAATCTGCAAAAAAATTCAAAAGTTTCCATTGGCTTTCATATTAACAACATTAAGAGAAGCATGTATCACCCTGTAAAAGGAAAGTATTGCTGTTTCAATGGTTCGAAAAATAACATCTGCTCAGTTTCTGAGGATGTTGCAGCAACAAAGACACCGGTCCTAGTACCTTCCAATTCAGATAGATTATAACCAGCATCCATAATGGCCGCTGTAGCTTGTTCCAACAACATACGCAACATTGGATCCATTGAGGCAGCTTGTCTATAATGCACACCTATTGAATTCCATTAATGATTATTCCGGAATTGCAAATTCTATTTATTAAGGGTGAATTGATTTGGCATTTGGATCTATCTGATTTTGAGACCTTTGGATATCTATATCTATATCTATTAAGCGATTTCCCACTCACTCACTGACTCACTCATCACGAGATCTCCGAAACTACCCGTCCGTAAGGCTTTAAATCTTGCACATTCATTCCTTTTATGATGTAGACGCTCACTAAGAAAGTATTTTTGAAAATTCACCCTCTAACGGGGTTAAAACTGGCATTATTTTTCCAATACGTTCACTTGTCAGTTGTCACCACGATCAATTTGATTGCGACGTTGCCATGTGCATTTTTAGCTACCCACAATTTGAGAGAATAATAATTCAAGCAAATGTAGTTACCAAAGTAGCCACAATATTGATTCGTTGAATTTTTAATTTTCCGTCCGACAGCATAATAGGAGTACATTGTATCAAAGTAAAATTGGAATTTGTTTATGAATAAATTTGAAAAATTTAAACATCATTAAAATTTAATTTTCCTTGACCTTACCTACTGTATTCTAAAGTGAAAATTTCACCTGTTAAGGGCGAATTTGTTTGGCAGAAGGTTGAAGTCAAGTTTTCAAATCTATGTGAAACATTTGGATATGTTTAAACATATAATGAGCTCTTCAGTGATTTATTTAAAATTATTTTGCAATTTTCTGGTAAACTACCCACAATTTGAAAAAACAATAATTCAAACAAATGTACTTACCAAAGTAGCCACAATCGAATTTATCAATGTTTAATAGTTTCCCAGTACTCTTGACCATTTCGGGATGTTCAATGGTCCATCGCCGATTATCATTGCTAATCAGATTGGTTTTATTATAGAGAGCATCACGTAGCTCATTAACACTCTCGCATTCAGGAAATTTCCCAGCCATACCTTTAAATATGCCAAACATTTTGATAGTATTTCAAGAAAAGCTCATATTTCTGCTACGGTACCTGTGATAACGACTTCCTCACCGGGTGGCGGTCGAGCAAAAGCTCGACCAGCATTAACTCTTGGATCTGGATGGAAAGTTCTCTGATCATTCTTGCCACTCATTTTGTACTCTAAATTTTGGTCTTTCTCTATCAACCATAAACTGAGTCAAAAAGAAATCTCCAATGGTTTTATATAATCCTGTCGATTTTGTCAATATTTAAATACAATACCTGCGCATATATTTTAAATTTGAATAAGAAATGTTGCGTAATTTGTTATTTATAAAGTTCTTGATTGTTGCTCGTTGTATCCAAGAAGCTAAGGGCGCAGCTTTTTTAGCAGCATTTTGTTGTATAACCAGAGAATGAATTTCACATTAAATTTGCTGCCGTGACACGTCACTGGTTCGAACTAACACATAGCCGAGCGGAGCATAGAAATGCGGCAAACAATTTTCAACGATAGTGGCAAACAGGGCCGGTCCGAGCTTTTCTGGCGCTCCAGGCAAGTTAATTTTAGGCGCCCCATTACGGAAATTAATAACAAGCGAGTGCACTACTTTTATGTATGTCGGAACCGAATTCTTTGACATTTTCTACTTATTTTTTAAAATAGTCCATCATAAATTAATAAATTTTGAAAACAAAAATAAACCTTAACTAAACTTAATGTGATCGAAAATGGGGTTCTTTTGATAAAAGAAATGATCGAAAAATATACTTATTTGAAAATTTACCATCTCTGGAGGAATCCTGCAGTCATTCGGTATGGACACTTACACTACCACTAGCACTAGATACAATTAATTAATAATTAACAAAAGAAATCGCAATTTTTCGAGACAACATTAACACTACAAAGACTAGAAAACAAATGAGGAAGTATCGCACTAATCTAAAAATGTAAATGAGAATAAGGCTACCTAAATAAAGGGCACAATACAGTTAAAGGGATTAAGGTTAAGGAGATAATTTAAAGCGTCAAAAGAACTTGATTGGTGGATTTGGTAGATTCCAGGTCCGAGGGCAAATGAAATTGTGGGATTGCCAATTTTTGTAATTTCAAGCAAAAAAATAACTGAACCTCTTTTACGGTCTATTAATTCGCAAGACCTGGTCTAGGACGGATCAATTGTTTATCACTGAATTGGAACCTTTTCCACCGTCAATAGTACTAAATGACATTTTTCAAATTGAATCAAATGTTCCGTATTAAGCAGCAGTTTCCAAGAGTTCTAAGATAGCGCTCCAATTAGGCAAATTCATCAGACTTAAGACTGTTCTACCGGTTTTTTTTGTTCTTTAAGTAATAGCAGACGACTTTTAACAATTATGAGAAAATCGCAACTTAATTGAATATTGAAGAATCAGGCCTACGCCAATGGTTTGCAACTAGAGAACGACAAACGTGCGACAATCTAAGAACGCTTCCCACCTCAAAGCGTATCCGTTCTCTGTTTATAACAGTACTAGTAGTACTACTACTTATAATCCTTGCGTATTTGCAACATTTGAATATAATACAGCGGAACTGACTTGACTTATTTCTTTTTGGTCAAGAACATGAACTAATTATAAGATAAAACAAAATAAACAATTGAATATTGATTTTTTTTGTTGACCTGTTGTGTAACTTTCAAGTATTTTGCATAAAAACGATTTCAAATTAGAAGACCACGAAAAGTGTTTCTTGCCACCTTTGACTCATTTGCGCATCCTTTGTACGTGGCCCAAAAAAATCTATTTTACTCGTACAATTAAGAAGAGTCACTTCGGCCTTATCTAGTCCGTACCAAATAGTTCCTACCTTTGATAGTATCTGAATTGTTAGAGTATGTTTTGTGAATCAGTAGGCGTAAAGGCGTGAAATATTTATGTCAAGATGTTTACAGTAAGGCTGTGTAATAGTCACGTTCTAACGAATCGCAATAAATAAACAGCTATCGGGGCGGTACTGTAGAAGATAAAGCAAAGACCTTGAAATACACGTTTACATCATTGGGATAAAGAGATGGTTTTTTCTCAGTGGCGTCCACAAAATATATTTAACTGACTTCAAATAATCAAAATTATATTATTGTTTTATCTTTTTTCATCCGGTAATTTCGTTTTTGTTTCCTATAATTTAATATGGACACTATAAATTTCAGATATGGTCATTTTATTCTTATTATGTAGATAAAAATATTTATGCATCATCAGGACGCCACTGAAAAAGAAGGTTTTCGCCTCGGCATCGTTTATTTATTCTGATTGGTTAGAACGTGACAAATCCACAGTATCCTACAGTGTCCAGCTGAACCTCCCGCTCTGTTCCCTGAAAGTGGAAAACAAAACTCTACTAGAAGGGAATCTCATGAGAAGTTACACTAAATGGAAGACTGTTTAGATAGTGCAAAGATTTTGATGTAAAAGGGTCTTTTAGCAGTTTATCAAAATTGTAAAATTTTTTAATCGTTTTTATTAGGAAGAAGCTCCTGGCACCCCTTTATTTACTCTCTATTGGTGCTACTAACTTCTATCATTCCTGTATGTAATGTATAATTCGTGTTAGTTATCGTGAGAAGAACTATAATGAAATTTCGTTTTGACAAACATCTCTCTCATATACATGTTCAATTCCTATCTTTGATCTCTGTCTGTCTCACAGAAAGTTAAGTTAGATGAGACGATCTCTAAAACGTCTTTCATACATTTAAAACAACAAAGATCAAGTTATTATCGAACAATCTAATAAAAAGAGATAGATCGGAAATTAGTGGCGCCATCTAGTAAAACTCGACAAAACAATAGTGTCCGATGTCTGCAACCAGTAATACAAGAATACGTATTTCTCCTATCAATTTTAATCAATTTTTTGTTATACAGGGTGTTTGTTCTAAGTGTGGACGGCTGCGAGATCTCCCATTAGCCGTTGAGCAAGCGAAATAAAAGTCCCAAGAACGTGTACAAGTTGTACAATATATGGACAATTTAACCCAATTGTCATCTGCAGATCAAAGCAACTACCAACACAATAAAAACATGTTAAAAAAAAGCATAAAAAAGATTTTTCGAGTTAAAAGGCAGCGGAAAAATCTCTTTACATGTCTGACAACGTAAACTCTGCACCTTCTCGTTGGTTTTTGCATTACACTCTTTGCATTGTGAAGACGTGTTGATTAAAAAGCTATTTTTTGAAAATTGCTAATCATGTGCTTTATTGTCTCACCACTCTATTTTCTCACGAGCCGCCGCTGATGCCCGAGAAGATCATAATAGTTGCAAGGAAGGTAGCAGATGTTTGGCATGTCGTAGGTAAATTCTTACATACTACAGAGGGTGGCGTACGAAATTTAACAGGGGACATTTGTCTTCCTTTATCAGACAATCGGAACACTTATTCATTTGTTATTTTATTGTTTTATCCCCACCTATTTTGCGTCCAGCTAATGGAAAATCAATTTGTAACAAAAATGATGATTACACTCAGATAGCATCGAAAATAGGCCACGTCATACAATAAACGACAACATATTAATTATATATCTATAAAATGTTGGTTGTATGTTTCAAATTTTTCATTTTAATGACTGGTTGTGTATGTGGATATTGTTATTTAATGGTTGGATAATTACAGGC
This sequence comes from Epicauta chinensis, assembly GCA_021725515.1. Classification (NCBI taxonomy): domain Eukaryota; kingdom Metazoa; phylum Arthropoda; class Insecta; order Coleoptera; family Meloidae; genus Epicauta; species Epicauta chinensis. Next base: position 125,432 of record JAEDXX010000184.1, on the reverse strand, counting down.
TGTTTCATGAAAAATTCGGTTGGGAGAGGAGCGAACGCTCAACATTTACAACTGTCTCTCTCATCACCATTATCTTCTCCCTTATTCTGTCTTTATCATTTATAACACAATGCTCCACAAGCCACGCCTTCAAACAACTGAATAACATGTAATATATCAAAAAAAAAATTAATAATTCAAAAATTGTGTTATAATAGCTAGCAACAAACACAGAAACATAAATACAAACAAAAATTTGGGGTATAAAAGCGAGAAAAGGGGCTGGAATATTCCAGTCAATAATCAACGGTTGTTTAGAACACAAAAATGTATTCGCTTTTGATAATTTTAATAGTTTTTGTGAAATTCTCTTTAAATTCTCAATTAATTGCGATCGATTCATATAATTTAACATATTTATTAAATAAATCGCTTCAATTTGATAATAATGAAAGTATAACTTATGCAACATCAAGTGTCGGTGTTCAACAATTTAATGAAATATTCAAAAATCACCAACCACATATTATTTATGATTTTAAACAATTCAATCATCAACAAGCTGAAATTAATCAAATCCACTATGATTTTTATATAATTTTTGACAAAGATTTGTTTAATTTCAATCAAACACTTCACAAATTATTGTTAATTAATAATTTACACGTTCACGGCAAATATTTCGTAATTATTGAAGAATTATTAAATCGACACGATATTGGTGCTATATTTGAATTTTTATTTAAAGAATTCGACATTTACAATATCATTTTATTGAATAATGTAACGTTTTTCACATGGTATCCGTATAAAAACAATTGCGGCCATAATATTACAATTCATGAAGTGCACCCCAAAGATTTGTTGGAGAATTTACAAAATAAATTACCAAAAAAATTGAATAATTGTAAGTTTGGTGTTGCTATGCATGGATTTGTTGATTTAACACAACATGTGGCTAAATTCCTAAATGCTACATTTACGCCGATTTTTGGTGGTCGTTTCCTTGAATTGTACACCAAGAATTTGGGGGAGATCAAGAATATTGTGAAAAGGGACAATTTTATTATGGCTACCGAAGTCTACATGCCGCCGAAACTGTCTGTCTTGGATTACTTACAATTGTCGATAATCATATTGAAAGGTAGATATGTAAAATGTTCTTATTCGTTGTTGTTTTTTTTTGTTTTTGAATATCTAAAGCGTGCAATGTACTGTTGCTAAGTTGTTTGATGCCAAGCGAAATTCGTGTTCAATTTTTGTTTATAACAATAAATAAAAAATAGACTTATCAGCTGAATAATTCCATAATTAATTATAAAATTTAATACATTGTGAACTAAATCGCTAGAATTCTATCGTTTTATCATTATATTACTTTAATGGTACAAAATGTGAAAAAATCATAGAGGACAATTTTGTAGAAAATTTAATTTCGAACAAATAATGTCATAAGCAAAAATTCTAAAAAACTAACATTTTTTATATTATACAGCCTTAAGCCTGTACAATAGTGAATATGTAGCACATATAAAACGGCATACTACATTACGGCTTTACGGAAGCAGTTGAAGACTGTCTTGATATACTAATCGATGCGTTATGTTCCACTCTTGGAAACTGCTAGACGGTTTTCCGAATTTCCTTTTGGATTTCCTTTTATTGATCATTTTGTGTATCTGAGAGATTATCTATAGAATCTGGTAAAATTCATTACCAATTGAAAGATAAAGGTATAATCTACAATACTGAAAAGACAGTATTCGTTTAAAGTGAACAGTTTTCCGTTAATTTCCATTTAAAGTTACGTATATCTATGCAACCCATTATACGAGAAAATTTTCCCTGAACTGGTATAGGGATGATTTATGATAGGCAAAAACCGCAGCGTGAAATCGAATAACAGTTGGCTTCTTTGAAATGAGAGCTGTAAAATGTCGTAAAATTTTAACAAAACCGAATAACAGATGGTTTTAAAAATATTTCAAATCAAAAGAAAGTGACTATTTTCAATAGCATCGTCGAAGAGTGTATAATACTCATTAAACAAATAAATTATTTCATTAATTAACTAATTAATTGTTAGTGGAATTAATTGATTTTTTGTTTATCCTTTATTTATATATAAAACCAATTAGGGTTGCTTTTCTTTTGTTCTTAACATTTTAGCAGTAATGGATATATAAGATCCAATTTTATATTTTATAGCAATATGTTCACAAATACTGGAATTTCCAACTATTATTCTTGTAGGTATTAACCCAAATTAAGGGACTAATAAAATTCGGCATTTTTAGCCGATCTTACCCCTGAGAGAATAACTTAGAAAGTTTTTTACGCGTGTATAATGAAAATTTTGAGCTAAGAGATTCGGATTTTAATGCGCAAAACCACAAAATTACCCAACAAAAGAGTCGGTAACAACAGAAATGATATATTGCCCGTTGTAAATTTACGTGGTACGTGCCATTTTGTAAATTTCACAAGATCCATCTGGTTATTTTCAAATACGACCTTTGTTTGGATGATTTACAAGGGGTTTCTGCTGTTACCGACTCTTTTGTTGGGCAATCTTGTGGTTTTGCGCATTAAAATCCGAATCTCTTCGCTCAAAATTTTGACTATACTACATGGTTTATTATTATTTCTGGTGTCATAGAATTGGTGCCTAGCACCATGTTTCTTTGTTGACAATATTTTGGCCATAGTAACGGTTACCATGAAAACAATAAACATTTTTACTGTTATCTAAAAAAATTTAAACGTCATTTTAAAAATGTGTCAAAATAAACGTTTCGGTGTAAAATTTTTAACGGAAATAAGGGAAGATATTAAAATTGTCAAACCGTGTAACACAATAAACACGCGTCCGTCAATGTGGAATCAATTTACGCAATTTTGTACTCAGAGAAAATACGAACTGCTTCCAATAACCCAGGTCAGTGAAATTAATGCTATTCTTGAAGACTAGGCTTTTAATATGAAAAGATTATTCGCGAAATAGTCATAACGAATATCATTCGTGGTAAAATTTTGCCGACAAAATTTGACCACTTATGATATTACATATGACAATATTTTCATATTTTGTAAAAAACTTTCGTAAAAAAACTGTCTCAATTCGAAAAACTTACTTTTGACTACAGTATCCCAATTATATTTTATATGCGTGGAAAAAAATCGCAAACAAATATATACTACAAAACGGAATTTCCAAATCTAGTTGAAAAACATTAGATAGGGTTAAAATAGAAATTCTCAAGAGATTTATTTTATGGTGTTTGGGACGACCCGACACATAGATAAGTATAGATCGGACACTCCATGATAAATTTTCCGCCATTTTGTTTTAACCGGTGCTGGGATGGCGCTAGAGAAGGTTACGATTACAGAGCTCTGTACGTCATATATGAAAGGTTTGCGTCCCTGATGCAAAAAGGCGGTAAATTTAAAATATATTTTCAATGTTTTTTTTTATAATTTATTTTGATGTTAAAAGAAAAGAACAAAAAACGTTGAATTCGATTTATTAAAAAAGAAAACAAGATATACATAATACAAATATATAATTTAAAAATTATTTGTCAACAGTATCTGTTTTCAAATAAATAGAAATTGCATTACTAAATTGTTTTCTCCAATAAAATACAGCGTAGAACTCGTACTGTTGACAAATAAAATTCACAATCGAAGTTGTTTCAAGTATAAAATAAGTTTGGCCCAATAACATGGTGTACCTTCATTAATTTAATGTTCCAACTTTGAATTTTTTCCTTAGAAATCGAATTTTTCAAAATAGCTCTAACATTTTTGTGTACATTTCGAATTAGAAACACTCGACCAGGAATGTGCCATCTGTTCTTTTGTATGAAGGAGCTTTCCTTATAGGAGATAATCTGCAAAACCATTGAAAATGTGCCACAAACTAATAAAATTTTGGAAAACGTTCAAATGGAGGATCATCTGAATTGCAAATCATACTTCCCTTAAAAATTAAAACAAATTTATAAATTGCATTATAACTAAATTTAAAACTCAACTTACTTAATAAACTCTTAAAAACTCTAGGCTTTCAATTAACAATTTTTAATGAACTAAATAAACAATTAACAAGAAAATATAAAGACCAAAAATACTGATTACAACGACTTTGATAAATAACTATTTTTTATATTTGTTATCAAGGCAACCAAAACACAGCATAGACAATTTGCGTAAACGACATCTCTTGACCGGATAATAGACGAATTAGTTTATGTCCAGGATAATTTGCGATAGCTGCGCTACCTACGAGCGGTTAAGAGTTAGGCATTATCCCTTCCATAACAGAGTCCCCCCCCTGGTCTCTATAAATAAACTTCCCACACGCAAATATTACTGCCTGCACGCAAATTTTACTTCCCGCACGCAAATATTTCTTCCCGCTCGCAAATCTTATTTCATAGCGTGTGCAATCGGCTATACATTCCGTACGAAATTGCGGGCTGAAAGTTAGCACTTTCGCCGCATGAGTAATAAAAAATTATTCACGTTAGTTTTTCCTCAAATGTGTGTTGTATTAGATTTGCTACATTCTTATGCACTTAGATATAAATATTATTTTAATTTTGTCGAAATATTGGCTTCTTTTGAAACAATATTTAGCGTTTAAGCAAACGAACGTTCGTTTCTGTGTCTATTTATTGCGCAGTGTAGGGTTAATTAATCCAGTGGCGGTTTCTCTTTATGGTCATTTGGTCAATGTCCCCCCAAAAAAATTGAAACTAAAGTTAATTTAATTATAATAAATATAATTACTTTCGCGATTAAGGTTCACCTTTTTTATGCCTTATTGTCTTATTACTAGTCCTAATTTAAGTTTTAGATCGTATATGCTTTTAATTTTCTATATCAATTATATTTTTTAGCGGTTAGATTACTATCGGGCCGTAAGTTCAATTTGACCATATACAGTTCTTATGGTATATGGGGATACACATGTAAAGAGAAACAGTGATAGATATATCCACTTTTTCGAGTACAAGAGAGAACAACCTTTCAGTCCTATATCTACAATTGAGTCGACGGCCGAAGATTGTAAATCACTAATTCTCTAGGGTTGTTCTTTTCTTGGTACTGAAAAAATGCATTTGTTGAAAGTTTTTTCCTAAATTTAGATTTGAGATTTAGTTTATTACGAACAATTGTGTGATATATCTACATGTGCGTGTATAAATCAAAATAAAGGCAGGTTTGTTTTTCGAAATGAGTGTTAGGTATACAAGAAATAGTTGCGCTAACTGACTTCAACTATCCAAAATTATATTATTGTCTTATCTTTTTTCATTCGACAATTTCGTTTTTTCCCACTCTGTTCCCTGAAAGTGGAAAAAGACTCTAGCAATTACAAAAATTTGACCCTCCATGTTAAAAACCCACGGGTCGCCACTGAATTAATCTAAGGTGATATTGTTTGACCAAAAACATAATGACATTTTTTCTAATGAAATTTTCATATGCATTAGTACACAATTTTCAGGCTACAACAAATCGACAAGTCGATTGCGCACAGTTTTTATGATAAAAAAAGATCTTCCGTACACACCCTTATATTACACTAACGAATTGTTTTTCGTTTTTTATTTGTGATAAAATATTGTGAAATATTTCGTTTGCAAAGTTTACTACTGTTTTGGAAAAAAAAATTAAAATAAGAATAAAACGGCATGAAAAATTAAAATTACTTGAACATTATAGATAACCTACTACAAAACGGAATTTCCAAATCTAGTTGAAAAATATTAGATACGGTTAAAATAGAAATTCTCAAGAGATTTATTTTATGGTGTTTGGGACGACCCGACAAGTCATAAATTTTGTTTATTACCGACAAGGCATCTCTCTTCTACCCTAAAGACAGCTGTCACAATTTAAAATCTTTCTCTACAATAGGCAACCAATGTTACCCTATTCCAGCTTTTTAGCTAACTTCTATACCCGCCTTAAGGCTATATAACATAAGAAATGTTAGTTTTTTCGAATTTTTACTAATGACATGATTTGTTCGAAATTAAATGGTCTACAAAATTGCTCCCTATGATTTATGCATATTTTGTACCGTTAAAGTAATATAATGATAAAACGATAGAATTCTAGCGATTTAGTTCACAATGTATTAAATTTTATAATTAATTATGGAATTATTCAGCTGATAAGTCTATTTTTTATTTATTGTTATAAACAAAAATTTAACACGAATTTAGCTTGGCATCAAATACTTTCTCATCAACTTTTAAAAAAAAAAAATGGCGTCGCCCCCTCCATGCATACTCAAGTACCTCCAGCACCTGGACTACAAAGGTTTAGTCTAACTGCTGACAATTTAGAAAGGTCCCCAAACATATACGGGCGCTTGCCACATGGCCGGCATTATAGCATGTGTTCTTGAATATAAAAAGTTTGGGGCCACCTGTTATAGTGCACCCGACAAACTAACTTGTTGCGTGCTTCTTGAACATCTGCCTCTCCATTGGTCTCACTAAATTAATTGTCCAGTGGCTGTGAAATCCAAATGATTCACAGTTACGAATCATAAGTGAAACTACTAAAACCATAAAATATCAAATTTTAGATATGCATACAATAATTTTGTTGCCACAACGACGAATTATACCGAAATGGCAGGAATTCAAAGTGTTCACAAATCAAATGATACTAGCAATAGCGATAACACTTGCAATATCCGGTTTAGTTTACGCATTACTAACAAAACAAACAATAATGGAATCGTTCTTCCGGATGTATCAATTGAGTTTGCAGTTATCTTTAAACATGCTACCAACACAATGGCGATTACGTTTATATTTGGTATTTCTATTCTTCTTTGTTAATATCATCTCAGCTGGATATTTGAGCGTATTAAGTGGTGTCTTTACACGACCCTCTTTGGAACCAAAACTTACAACATTACAAGAATTCTTCGATTCGGATATACCACTTAAGATACATCCATTTTATCTAAAACGTATCAAATCTCGTGTAATTGAAAATAAACGTAAACCATGGCCGAAAGGTAAAATTATTCTGGCACAGCAATCGATGATGGTGTTAAAGAAAAACGATACCCATGCAATTTATACGGGCCTACTGGGACCACCCAGCAATCTTGTCCAAGACTCCGAAGTAATATTTGATGTCGTAAGTAAACATCTATACAGAGTGTTTTTTCTAAGTAAGGACGGGTGCGAGATCTCCCATTAGCCGTTAAGCAAGAGAAACAAAAATTCCAAGAACATGCACAGCTGTGGATATAAGGAGGACCGAGGACCTCAAAAAGTTTCTAGCTAATCGGAAAGTACGGAAAATTTAACCCAAGTGTCAAGAATGCTCTCGATATATGAAATTCAAAAACATTTTTTTATTTCTTAATTTCTTTAAACATATCCAAAAATTTTAACTCAAATTATGCTTGAAAAGACTTGATGGTAGTTGCTTTGACGTACGGATATTGGGTTAAATTTTCCATATTTCCCGATTAGTTAGTGGGGTCCTGGGTCCTTCTTATGTTCGCAACTGTACACGTTCTTGGCACTTTTATTTCTCTTGCTTAACGGCTTATGGGAGATCTAGCAGCCGTCCATACTTACGAAAAACACGCTGTATATACTTCGATTAATTTTTTTTGTGCCTCTTTAAAGGTCCAGTTTGGTTTTTTTCATTTCATCTACCGTAAACGTCTCCATTTGGCTGATTTGATTGATTATCATCTCAGAAATATTGATGAGATGGGTTTTATTAGGTATTCCGATGTGAATTTGAATCGTCGCCTGATACAACAGCAATTCCGACGCGGAATTAAATTGTTAATACATCAAAATGTGATTGTTTTAACGATGGTCGATCTGTCGGGTGTTTTCATTATTTGGTTATTTGGTTTGGCGTTTTCTGCAATAGCGTTTATATTTGAAATCATCGAATACAAAAGACAAATGAAATTACGGAGGATATTACGCAATTAATACAATTTGTATTGTGCTTTGTAATAGTAAAGTCTTTTAAAACAATTGTTTTTTTTTCTGGGAATTGGCAAACCCTCTTCGATACTTGTATCATATCAATTCAATCCATTTCTTCAACCGGTTAGCAGAGGAATTCATTTTTAAATCATCTGAGCTACTTGTAATATGGAAGAGCATTTATAGTTTAAAATCTGATATTTCAATCGTAAAAATACAAATAAAAACACTTGTAGGAAAGTCTATTTGATCCAAAAATAGCTCGATTTTATTGCATCGTAAGAATTTTTACTATTACAAGCTTTTAATGGAACGATTTTGCTGAATCTGCAAATTTCAATTGCTTATATACAATCATTTTTAAGCTTGACTTTCCATTTCTAAAGTACGTCGAACTTTATTTAACATCAACGATTCTTTTGATTATTGCAAGAATTTCAAAAGTTTTTGTCATTTTTTAAATATTTTTAAGTTTAGTTATATGAGCATTTTTAATAGAAAAACGAAGACGTCACATTTTTGTTTTACAAATTATCTGGTATTACGAAAGCCCTCTTCATTACTTGTATCATATCAATTCAATCCATTTCTTTAATCGGTTAACAGATGAATTCATTTTTAAATTTATGATCAAGCGATGTTGTTAAAATTGAAATGGAGTATCATCTGAGCTACTTGTAATATGGAAGAGCATTTATAGTTTAAAATCTGATATTTCAATCGTAAAAATACAAATAAAAACACATGTAGGAAAGTCTATTTTATCCAAAAATAACTCGATTTTGCTACACCGTAAGATTTTTTAATATTACAAGCTTTTCATGGAACGATTTTGCTGAATCTGCAAATTTAAATTGCTTATTTATCATCATTTTTAAGCCTGACTTTCCATTTCTAAAGTAAATCGAACATTATTTAACTTCAACGATTCTTTTGATTACTGCAAGAATTTCAAAAGTTTTTGCCATTTTTTTATATTTCTAAATTTAGCTATATGAGCATTTTTAATAGAAAAACGACGGCATCACATTTTTTGTCTACAAATTATCTGGTATTACGAAAGCTTTCTTCATTACTTGTATCATATCCATTCAATCCATTTCTTTAACCGGTTAGCAGATGAATTCTTTTTTAAATTTATGATCAATCGATGATGTTGAAGTTGAAATGGAATATCATCTGAGCTACTTGTAAAATGGAAGGGCATTTGTAGTTCAAAATCTGATGTTTCAGTCGTCAAAATACAAATAAAAACACATGTAGGAAAGTCTATTTTATCCAAAAATAACTCGATTTTGCTACACCGTAAGATTTTTTAATATTACAAGCTTTTCATGGAACGATTTTGCTGAATCTGCAAATTTAAATTGCTTATTTATCATCATTTTTAAGCCTGACTTTCCATTTCTAAAGTACGTCGAAGATTATTCAATATCAACGATCCTTTTGATTACTGCAAAAATTTCAAAAGTTTTTGCCATTTTTTTATATTTCTAAGTTTAGCTATATGAGCATTTTTAATAGAAAAAGGAACGCATCATATTTTTTGTTTACAAATAATCTGGTATTATGAAAAGAGTGTTCCTGGGGCGGCATTGCAGTCAATTCCGCCACAGGACACTTTACAATTAAACAAAAATAAAAAGAAAGATAAACATATTTGGATTTTACATGTTAAACAATTGTTTTTATTTTGTTTTTTCATTTGTTTTGTTTATTATCATTATTGATTAATCATGTAATAACAATCTTATTTCAAATGTTTTATAAATAAATATAATACACATTAGTAAAAAAAACCCAACATGGAAAACCCAAAACATATTCAATATCTTAAAGTAAAGAACAATAAAAAAAATATGAAGAAAGAAACCGGATTATTAACTCATCGCTACATCTATCTCTATCTAACTTGATTATATTAAATTATTTTTAGTAACAGTTAATTAAAATACAATCATTCATAGTTACGTTCTAGTTGTTGCAAGACCACAACAATATGATACAATATCAACAAAACAACATGTGTTTGTTTGTAGTTTTGTTTTTGATGATTTTCAAACAAATCACATGTATAACAATACCAAATAATCCATGTCCAAATATATTTACATATCAATCAAATCATGGGTTATATTATGGTGAAATCAAATTACCATACGATGGTAAGAAACAATTGAATCTTAATGTTAACGTTTCATTGGTTGGTCTCTACGATAATATCGTAAATAATATCAAATAAAATTAATTATTATTAATATTTTAATTAATATTTATATTTTTAGAATGTTAAGTTGCAATTATTGACGAAATTGGATGATATTGAATCGAATACATTGTTGGTATATCGTGTGGATTTTCCAGTACAAAATATATTGCCGAAAATTACACAGATCCAATATAATGGACGAATCTACTGTTCCGGACCACCGGAACCATGTAATTACAACTAAACTCGATTTGAGCGTTTTTTGAGGAACGTTAGAGCTGCTCCAAAATAGGGACTTTTGGAGCGTTAAGTTGCACACTCAAATAAGGGCTGAATAGAGTTTAGCGAAAAATTTCATTTTTATTCAGTTGTTTTTTGAGGAATGTCATAGCTGCACTAAGTTAGGGACTTTTGGAGCGTTAAGTTGCACACTGGATGTCATTTCTTAAATAATGACTGCATAGAGTTTACCTACTCGTTATTTGAGGAACGTTGATGCTACACTAAAATAGGGACTTTTGGAGCGTTAAGTTGCACACTCGATGATATTTCTCAAATAACGACTAAATGATGTTTATATAAAAATTTCGTTTTGAAATAAACAATACAATCGTTATTTGAGGAATGTCGAAACTATATTAAAATAGGGACTTTTAGGGCGTTAAGTTGGATACGCGATATTTGACGTTTCTTATCGAAAAATTTCACTTTTATTCAGTTGTTTTTTGAGGCACACTAAATTAGGCGGTGTTCACTCAATGCTTTTAGATAGGACCCAATTTTGTCAGGCAATAGAGTTTTTTAATACCAACTTAAAAGTGTTATTTAGTGATAAACGTGGTTAGTAGTAGCTCTTGCAGCGTATTGATCAACTTAATTCACAACCAAACAGCACGACGACATAAATAAAAACGGCGAAAATTTCGAGCAAGTTGCAGGTAACGGAAAAACTTATGTTTCCTATCGATGTAACAAGGCTATCAAAAGAACGGCTGTGGTTTCAGAATTTTTAGTAATTTTTAGTTTGTCAAGTTTCCAATTCAAACTACACTAAATTAGGGACTTTTTGCGTTAGATTGTTCACTCGATGCTTATTCTTAAATAATGACTGAATAGAGTTTATAACTAAAAATTTTACTTTGAACTAAACTCTATTAACTCATTATTTGAGAAACGTCAAAGCTACACTTAAATAGGAACTTTTGCAGTGTTAAGTTGCACACTCGACTGAATAGAGTTTATCTAAAAAATTTCTGTTTAAACTAAACTCTATTCAAAAGCTGTTTGAGAATCGTTAAAGCTATAATGAAATAGGAACTTTTGGTGCGTTAAGTTGGTTAGTCGACATTTGACATTTCTCAAATAACGACTGAACAGAGTTTAAAATTTTCACTTTGAACTAAACTGTGTTCACAAGTTATTTGAGAAAAGTCAAAGCTACAGTAAGATAGGGACTTTTGGAGCGTTAAGTTGCACACTTGGCATTTCTCAAATAATGAGTGAATCGAGTTTATCCAAAAATTTGACTTTGAACTGAACTTGACACAATTTTTATTTGAGGAACGTCGAAGCTATAATAAAATAGGGATTTTTTGAGCGGTGAGTTGGATACTCGACTTAAATAACGACTGAATAGAGTTTATCGAAAATTTTCATTTAGTACTTAACTCTATTAACAAATTATTTGAGAAATATCAAAGCTAGACTGAAATAGTGACTTTTGAAGCGTTAAGTTGCACACTCGACATTTGACGTTTCTCAAATAACAACTAAACAGTATATAAGAATTTAAATGTATAATATATTAGCGATTTACCACTGATTTATTCACTCACTCACTCATCACGATATCTCCGAAACTATCCGTCCGATCGACTTTAAATTTGGCACATATATTCCTTTCGTGATGCTGACGCTCACTAAGAAAGGATTTTTGAAAATTCACCCTCTAACAGGGTTAAATCGGGCATTATTTCGCCAATACGTTCACCTGTCAGTTGTCACCTCGGTCAATTTGATTGCGACGTTGCCAGTTTATTTGCACATTATGTGACGTACTTATAATCTAGGCGAGCAAAGTGGCCGGAGTACAGCTAGTAATTAATATGATACATTGCAGTGAGTCCCAGAGGTGTTACGAATTTATGGTCGAATTTGCAACACTTCATCTACACATCATCAATTCCTTTCTCGATACCTACAATGAAACCCGGAAATGCATTTTTGGATAATTTCAATTTTAATACAATTCCGCGTAATGAAGTTGTGCAAACACCGACTCCAACAACATTATCAACAACAACAACAACAACAACAACAACAGAATTTCCCCAACGTGCCTCCACAACTTTCAATGATTGTGGCATTGCTAACGATGTACAATCGTTGATAATTAACGGTGAGAAAACTACCGACAACGAGTTTCCATGGTTGGTGGCTATGTTCAAACGTAAAGGTATCTCGTACGAGTTCCAATGTACATCGAATCTAATCACTGATCGTCACGTAATTACCGGTAATTACAACAATTACACAATTATTGAAAAATTGTTGAAGTGAAACTTCTTTAGGCGCAGTAGGATAGTAAATTTTTTTTCGGAAGCATAACGAAAATGAGGGAAAACCCCTCCCCTCTAACAGACAGCTGAGAGGGAAGAGTGGGGGCGTTGCCATAGCGTCGCTTCTACTCTTTATCTGCCAGTTCTGCCAACTGTATAAAATAAACACTAAGGTCTAAAGTCGATATACAGCGCCCTCTGGAACGAGGCTAAAATTTCCTGGCCTACCGTAAATTATGACTTTTGTATTTATTAATGGCGTTAAATTATATATGAATATTAACTTCATCTCTAACCTAAGAAGTTTCACTTCTAACGCACTTTCAATTTTTTTATAATTATCTATTGTTATAGCGGCGCATTGTGTACAATTCTATAATGCCCCATTGGTCGATAAAGATGACATGTTGTTCGTTTTGGGCAATTCGAATTTAACCCATTGGGCCTCATCAACCACCACCGTATTACGTACAGCACAAAAGATCAATGTACATCCAGATTATCGACAATATACAGCACACGGTGATTTGGTAATAATCGAATTAAATCAACCGGTGGTATTTAAAAAAGAAATGCATCCAATTTGTTTATGGTCAATGAATATTAATAATGGTAATAATCGTTTCGATAATAATGGTATAGTAGCCGGTTGGGGTAAAGATGAAAAGGGACAAGATACTGTACCACAACCGCATAAAGTTATGATGCCAATTGTAACACAAGAGGAATGTTTACGTTCAAATAGTGCTTATAATAATCTAACATCGGAATTAACGTTTTGTGCTGGTCAACGTAACAATCAGGGACCGTGTACGGGTGATAGTGGTGCTGGTTTTATTATTAAATATCAGAATCGATGGTATTTAAGGGGTTTAGTTGCGATTGCATTAAAACAGGCGAATTCATTTAATTGTAATTTAAATGAATTCGTTATATTTGTTGATGTTTTTAAATTGATTGATTGGATACAGGGCATTATTAATACGTAAAAATCATCAACAATTCAATATTGGAAGACTTCGATTACTATAAAAGCTAAAAATTCTTTAATTAATATTTTGATAGGTTATTTATTATTTTCAAAATAAATTAATTTACATTAATTTTAAGTTGACTTAGCTTAGATTAAAGTCCTATTTTACTGTAGCTTTTTCTGCTGAAACCCAATCTGTTGCAACATTGCAGCAATATTGTTAGATTAAATTCTTCGACCAAAGGGTTCATAGATTTAAGTTGGTACCCTTGAATACAGTGATATTTGTAGGGATTTATTTGTTTATGTCCACATCCTGGACGTGCTTTGATTAACGGGATTAACGAGAGATCTATTAAATCTAGTTACCCTTATCTCAGTCAATTCACTATACTAAAATCTTGGATGTCTGCAACCAATTATACAATAAACTTGCTATCTATACTTATATAAGACATTTCCCACTCACTGATTCACTCACTCACTCTCTTCACGATATCTCCGAAACTATCCGTCCAATCGACTTTAAATTTGGCACACGTATTCCTTTCATGGTGTAGACGCTCAGTAAGAAAAGATTTTTGAAAATTCAACCCCCTAAATCGGGCATTAAATTTTTAATGTGTTGGAATATAGGCGGTTGTGGAAATACGTTTTGACAAGCGGGTAACCATCCGCATCGCTGGCCGCTTTTGGTAATAAGTTTTGATAATTTACCAGTTTCATTTTACAAAGTAAATAACAGAGATTCTAACCGCACTTTCTTTAAACAATAATTTGTTCAACTTGTCGTTTTTTTTGCAAGATTATGATTTACAAGGAGAGGTCACGACCTCGGAAATAAAGTTCGGAACGTGCTTTTGCAGGCTTGTACAATCTAAATTCTAAATATTGCAGCAATGTTTCAATAGATTTGCCCCAGTGCGCTTTTAATTTATGAATTTCATCCTTGAAGAGAGAATTTGGAAGACATATTGAGATGTGAGAACAGGCAGAAGTCAGTTTTCTAAACCAGGTCTTTTCTCATGAATTTTTACCAGTTTGGAGAGAATCCATCAACAAAGTTCCTTTTGCATCCCCCCCCAAAAAAAAACCGGATGCTAACACTTTCTTGATCGGTTTCTGCGAGTTAACTTGCTTTGGGGCCAAAGTTTCGGGTTGATACCACTCCTTAGCATCTTGTGTTTTTCTTCTATTGTTAGGGGATGCAGCATCTGTTGTGGAGACAACTTTCTGAAACCCAAAACTTCAACCAAAAACAACGCTTTGCCCATCTTTACAGTGTATAGAGGACTATCTCCAGAGATATTGTGGGGTTAATTGTGCTCGTGGACTTTACACCTTCTAGAGGATGAAAAGTTTCGAATGGGGAGGGGTGTGGCAGTTTGGAAAGTACAGAGCATGGAAGCTTAGGATCGTACCTTCGGCAACGCCAGAGGGCCATGCAAATGAGAAAATTTATCAAATGGAAGGTGGTCGAAACAGTGATGAGTGCAAATATGATCAAGATTATACTCCGTAGTGACCATCAGAAGGAGAAGCATGGAGGAGAAGAGCAAACTGAGCGTGACTCTGTCTAAATATAAGAAAAACCACAGCAAATGTCGCACGATCGTGTCGCAATTGTCGTCCATCGCTTCTGATGCTCGTTTTGCTGGAATGCGTGTCATTGTCGATAAAGGAAGAACGTGATCAAGTACTGCCTGTTGAAGGCTTCGAATAGGCTTCTCTGGAGTCAGGGGGAAAATTTTAATCAGTACGAATGCAGCACTATCAGTGAGTACGTACTGAGTCGTGTTAATGAGAATTTTGAGTCTGAACGTACGAAGGACATTGTGAAGCTGATACTAATTACTGAAAAAGTTACTAGATTTAAGTTGGTACCCTTGAATATAGTGACATTTCTAGGGATTTATTTTTTGTGTCCACATCCCCGCCAAAGACAATCACGTAGAAGTCTTTAATTCAAGGTCATTGGCCAAAGATTATAGATATAAAGATGTGAAAGCTCCATAAGAGTGCTATTTTAAAAAACGACCCCGAAAATGGATATAGTGGACGTCTGACACTTTATGTGGCGCTCGAGTAGCCAAAGAAATAATCTAAAATAACTATACACATGTTTACCACGTACCGAAAAAGTTACTAGATTTGAGTTGGTACCCTTGAATATAGTGATATTTCTAGGGATTTTTTTGTTTGTGTCCATATCTTCGCTTACAGTCCTGAGACTGCGTGAGACTATGTACTTTGTTTAACCCAACATCTGTCAAATCTAGTAACCTTCTGGTCGGTGAATTTAGTACAACAGCGCTATAACATCCTCTCTCTGTGCGATATTGTGGATGTACAAACTCCAGAAGCAGATTTTGTATTTGCTACTTCACTAGCAGCTTTCTTCTCTGCTTTGTTCTCAGTTTTACTACGTTGATTGTTTGCCTTATACGGTTGGCAATAGTTAACAATAAATGCTCGTTTATATAGTGAATTCATCGAACAAAGGGTTACTAGATTTTGACAGGTGTCTCGTTAAGCAATGTACGTTGTCCCAGAATTGTAAGCGGGGATATGAACACAAACAAATAAATCCCCAAAAATATCACTATATTCCAGTGTACCAACTTAAATCTAGGAACCTTTTAGTCGATGAATTTAGTATACCTTCTTGTCTAACTTATTAAAATACACTATACTCCTCTCACTTTCTTGTTCTTATTAGTGATTCCCCCACCACCCGTAAAAAAAAATAGAAGTACCAATTTTAGCGAGAAAAATCACCATAACTTGCAATTATGTTATTTTGAGACTTTTTAAAATTTTTAAGTCATAACTTTGATTGTTTCTTTACAATTCACTAAAAATAAACAAAAACCACCAATATTGAAACAGAAAAATTCCTATAATTAATCACACACACACAACTCGAATTACATTTCAAAAATAGTTTATAGAAATATTTGTATAATAAACGTAATTAACGTAAATATTTATCGTATGAGGCGTAAAAAAAGCCCGAAAGAAGAATAACAATCAAAACTATAATATCCGGTCGTTTATTTTCGTTTTAATCTTAATATAACTTTTCAGATGTTGATGATGATGATGGGGATGCTGGCGATAAAGGGGAACAACAACAGACGGCCTCAATTATTCTAAGACGATCACAAAAGACAAAATTATATCTCCAACAACAACAACAAAAACAATGAATTATACAAATATGTGTGCGGAAATTGAGCGAAATCACTCAATTCGCGTTTGGTGCTCCAGTGTATAGTTGTCGAGTGATGTCCGAAACGTTTCATTATAAATATTTGCGTTATAATCACCTACTTTGATTGGAAAAATTCATCAAAAAAAAAAACAACAGAAAAAAAGCCTAAATTAGATTCTCTCACCAAATCATAACGCATACACAAACAAAAATTTTGTTAATTTCTCAAAAATAGAACACAGTATTTCATGAGTGCCGGCATTAGACGTACAGATTCTGGTGGTTATGAATGTTTCCTAGAATATGGTAATTAATTCAGAATTAATTAGAATTAAATTATAATTAAGAAAAAAATTATAGAAAAGTCGAATTTTACAATGGGTTGTATTGAATTAGTTGCAACGGTAGGTTCAGTGATTCTGCTAATTTTAACGTTACCCTTCTCGTTATTTTGGTGTTTTAAGGTAATTAACACAATTTCGACGAATTCCCCAATAAAAATAGCTATTTTTTTTTAAAGGTTGTACAAGAGTACGAGCGAGCTGTAATCTTCCGTTTGGGACGTTTGCGGACCGGCGGTGCTCGCGGTCCTGGCATGTTCTTCATCCTACCGTGCGTCGATAGTTATTGCAAAGTTGACCTAAGAACTGTCTCCTTTGATGTACCACCACAAGAAGTAGAAATCCAGCTAGCTATATTATTAATTAATGATTAATAAACGGTTTTATTGTAGGCATTAACGAAAGATTCGGTCACAGTAACCGTTGATGCTGTTGTCTATTATCGTATCCAAGATCCGCTAAATGCCGTTGTTAAAGTAACGAATTACAGCAACTCAACTCGCCTGCTAGCAATGACAACGTTACGCAACATCTTAGGTACACGGAATCTCGCTGAAATCCTATCGGATCGTGAGGCTATCTCGCATGCAATGCAAACATCGCTGGATGTTGCCACGGATCCATGGGGTGTTAAAGTGGAACGTGTTGAAATGTAATTTTGTTCCGATATTAATCGAAATTATTAATTTTTTCTTAAAATGTTTATAGAAAAGATGTTAGTTTGCCGCAACAGTTGCAACGTGCCATGGCCGCTGAAGCTGAAGCATCGCGTGAGGCACGTGCCAAAGTGATTGCCGCTGAAGGCGAGATGAAGGCGTCCAGGGCTTTGAAGGAGGCCGCTGAAGTGATCCATGCCACACCGGCTGCTCTACAATTACGTTATCTACAAACGTTGAATAATATATCGGCTGAAAAGAATTCAACAATTATATTTCCATTGCCGATCGATTTAATTAGTCATTTTATCAATATTAATCATACACCGACACAATTTATTTGAAATTTTTAGATTTATACAAACGGCAGATATATATAAACAGAATAAAAGATTGTAATTTAAATGTGGCGCTATAATTGATTACCAACTGTAAAAACCAAAAATTACTATACACGTCTTGTTTTGTGTTGTCATTTCATGATAAATCTCCGGAAGTCGCGGAAGACAAGAACATGCTGCGATTATAGACGTCTTTTCAAAACGTTCATCATTTTACAAGATTGTTATAGATAATTTCGTATTATTCATCGAAAAGCGATCATAGTTTGAATTTGGCGCTACTTGTTACCACCAACAACGCAAATTAAAAAGTAACTAAATTTTCTAATACAGTAATATTACCATATACCGTGAACCAAATACGACTAGTCACTGAAGAAAAAAAGTGGGGCGAAGTCTCCTCCTATTCACGGATTACGGTAGAACAACTGTATTGTCAGAGTATGTTTATTATTTAGTTAGACGCTCCACACTGTTGTTAAAATACGCATAACGCATACTTATTGTTAGTCAAGGTTAATAGTTGCTATAAATACGTGTTGTCTTTGTCGTACTCAAAATGAGTTTTGAATAATTCCATTTTACATTTGATTAACATGTGAAAAGATTCTCTTGCACTTTGGAATTTTATAGCTCACGTTGAAAACAATATTTCGAAATGTCTAGAATATATTCTTATACAAAATT
This sequence comes from Epicauta chinensis, assembly GCA_021725515.1. NCBI lineage: Eukaryota > Metazoa > Arthropoda > Insecta > Coleoptera > Meloidae > Epicauta > Epicauta chinensis. Next base: position 106,480 of record JAEDXX010000184.1, on the reverse strand, counting down.
TAACGCTCTACAGAAAGGGTCTCTTACAATTTTTTGATTTATTTAGTCCTTCAAAAGTTATTCAAGGTTAAAGTTGGATTAATGGTAAATTTCTACATTTTTCCAGTTTTTTGACAAAACCATCAACTTTATGGAGAAATTCTATAGAACATTTTTTGTCGAGCATTTTATTCTCTATAACTTATCTTGATAAAAGTTTTTGATATTCTTTACAGGTCGTAAGTTATTTCACTCAAAATAATGAATAGTTATTAATGCGAAAATATTACTGGAATCAAAAAGAAATCAGTTCATTGCAAATAACTTACGACCTGTAAAAAATATCGAAAACTTTAATAAAGATAAGTTATAGAGAATAAAATGCTCTACAAAAGTATTTTATAAAATTTTCCCATAAAGTTGATGGTTGTGTCAAAAAATTGGAAAAATGTAAACATTTACCATTAACCTTGAATAAATTTTGAAGGACTAAATATTTCAAAAAATGGTAATTGACCTTTTTTGTAGAGCGTTAAATTTTTTATAAGACTATATTTTCGATATTTCGAAATATTGTTTCCAACGTGAGCTATAAAATTCCAAAGTGCTTTTTCCCATGTTAATCAAATGGAAAATGGAAAATCGCGACGAGGCACCTGTTAATATTAAAATTAAGAGCTGATACTTTCACAGGCTCGTTTTTCCGACATCCTGAACAATATTTGCAGGGTGCCTTTTGAAAAAAAAATAGTATATATAAACAGAATAAAAGATTGCAATTTAAATGTGGCGCTATTATTGATTACCAACTGTAAAACACAAACATAACTATACACGTCTTGTTTTGTGTTGTCATTTCGTAATAAATCTCCGGAAGTCGCGGAATAAAAAAAACATGTTGCGATTATAGATATCTTTTCAAAACATTCATCATTTTACAAGATTGTTTAGATAATTTCGTATTATTCATGGAAAAGCGATCATAATTTGAATTTGGCGCTACTTGTTACCACCAACAACGCCAATTAAAAAGTAACTAGATTTTCTAATACAGTAATATTGCATAATTGAAAAAATTAATCCAGTTTTCCAATAAACTAACAATTAAACAAATTTGGAGTGGTATTCTATCAAATCAACGATTGGGACTATTTTCAAAATTTGCAGTAATCGGTTTAAATTCGGCGCCACTATCATAATACCAACCTCAAGAATTTAGAAAAAACTAGAATAATTTTTGCAATTGATAACTATATTTATTGTAGAATAATCACAATGTAAAGACAAAAAGACTGGTAAATACACGACTTAACCAATTATTTTCCCAATAATCGCCAAAATAGTGATGCAAGTAATTAAAATTTATCGCAACTACTGCCAACTATACAAATACAAAAATAACCAAACGATTTTTGTTTGTTGTATTTTTTGACAGATGACATAACAGATTACGTCATCGTCCAAGATGGACGACGTGTCCTGTTAATTGTTGTTATATCGACGTTTTTTGTTTTAAATCAAATTTCATTTTTTTTTTGTAATTATTATTTAAAAGAAAATCAAATTAATTTCAAACATTAATTTAATTAATTAATTAGATTCGATTCGAAATTTTTGCAAATTAAACCATTAATAATAATAAATAATAATAATAATAATGAGTGATACCAGTTTAACAAAAACGAATTTACAACAACAACAACAACAAAATGAACCTGTTATGAAAGGTTGGCTGTTTAAATGGACGAATTATTTGAAAGGATATCAAAGACGTTGGTTCGTTTTACAAAATGGACATCTCTCATATTACAGGTAAAACAAAAAAAAACAATTAATTAATTAACCAATTTAATTTCCATAGCCGCCTATTTAGTTCTGTAGTCTATCATTACTCTATTATTATTAATTTATGTATTAATATAAGTTCGTTTCGTTTCGAAAAATCAAGGATGCTCTGATTTATTTATTGTTATAATAATAATACCATTAGATTATTCTATTGTTTTTTCTCCACGTATAACTTGATTAGTTGAGTCGTTTGTTTTATTAAAACAAAAACAATTGAATAAAAGTACAGAAAATTGTCAAAAGTGTGTGTTGTGCAGGGCCGAGAATAATGGTGGAGTCCCTACATTGTCAATACGAAGGCGTAGAAGATTCAAACAAGGGTAAGTTAATACCCTAACGTTTCTCCTACTATCATTATCATCATTACTACTATCATTATTGTTGTTATTATTATTATTAAAAAACAATTGGTGGTGATTTGGAGAAGGCCCTGCACAACGTTCCTCTGTTTATTTATTTATTTATTTTATTGATTTTTGTTTATTGTTTCATCTGTTTGATTGATTGTTGTTATTTATGTTAAATAATCGAATGATGTTGTAGGAATCAAGCCGAAATGGCACACACTTGCCGTGGCAGTATCTCATTACATGGTGCATTAATTTATACAGTTGATGCGTGCACATTTGTCATCTCAAATGGTGGTACACAAACGTTTCATATAAGGGCAGCAAACGAAGTTGAGCGGCAATCATGGGTGACGGCTTTAGAATTGGCAAAAGCTAAAGCAATGTATTTTTCGATTGATATTACACACGTTTTTTTTCGAACATACAGTCGGTAGTCTTAACTATTGCCATGGTAATGTTCTCCATATACGAAATTCCTTTCATGTATCGAGAACGTTCAGTTGATCAGCTAAAGTCTCGACTACCGACTACGTTTAGAAAAAAACTGCTTAAAAATGATTTCTAACAAACTCGTCAACAATTTGTAGACGTAATATGGAATCGGAGGAGGATGAAGAAGAAACGGAAGATGGTAGTGGCAGTCCTGAAGAATGGTCAAGTTGTGTACGTAAATTAGAGGCACAATTGAATGATCTACAAACATGTAGTGATCTAATTAATAAACATTGGAAGGCATTAGTGAAACCATTAAATGATATTGAAACAAATAGCGATCCGGATTTAATACAGAATAAATTGAAGGAGATTGGTGAACGTGCCACATTATTTCGTATATCAACGAATGCAATGATTAATGTATTTTATTTATTGTGAAAATTGTATCAAAAACTGTTCAAAAATCCTTTTTTTGCAGACTTGTGCTGAATATTTGAAAACATCACAAACACACGGCCACAAATGGATACGTTTATTACAACATGAACGTGAACAACGGCAACGTTTACAGGAAATGGTCGAGACATTGGCACAACAACATTCGAAATTGGAACAGGCCGCCACGGCACACACGAATCGACCTACAGGTAATGCACAAACAATACCCCCCAAAAAAAACAATTGAAATTTGAGGTTGTTTTGGTTAAATTTTTATTATTCTATAGAATTACACGTATTTAACCTTGAATTTTATTATTTTTGTAAACCTATAAAATCATCTGTTCTTTTGTAAATGTAAAGAATATTTGTTAAAAACTATAATTTTTTAAACAAATTGTTAATTTATACGATCACGTTAACGATGCATGATTAGTGGTCATTTGTTTTTTTTCTGGTTCGACTGTCAAATCTCTGGTATCACGATTGTGCAATTGCGTGTAAATAATACTTTTTATTTTGGTATATTTTTATTTTTAAACCAACAGAAAAATGGATAAATTATCGTTAAATAATAATGGTAAATATCTATAATTAATACGTAATTAGAATTCTTGTAAATTTCTATATTATTGTAATTATCATTTGACATTTGTGACATAACCTAAGTTTTTTTCTTTTGTTTTTTTTATCCATAGGCGTAGGTGGTGGTGGTGGTGGTGGTGTAACAAGTGATGGTGAAGATGAAGATGAGAATGAATTCTATGATGCAATAGCTGAGAATAGTAGTAGTAATAATTTAACAACAACAGATGGTAATCATTTTACATTAAATATACCAACAAATTGTAATAAAATACGTAGACGTAATAGTTCGGATAGTTCAAGTGAACCAGAAGAGGCAACAGAAACTAAGCAGGTATTTCATTTTTTTTTATTTAATTTAATTAATTATAAGAATCGTTAAAGTTTAGCAATTTATACGAAAGTCAAATATTTAGTAAAACTGTAAAATGTGCCAATGGAGAAATGATCTTCAAAATTGTGTAGTGTCGAATGTAGAGAAGGTTTAGTACCTTACATACATGTTAGTCCAATTGTTTTGATTGATTAGTGACGAATCTAGAATATGAAGGGAGTAACTTGTCCAAGCATTTGGTTGGTTGTTCTATCAATTCTTAGACAAATCTCGCGAAGTAACTTCGCTGAAGTTGCACGGGGCGAGGACTGGTGCCTTATTTTCCGTTGACTCGGGTACAAAAAAACCGTGTCCAAAGCGAAGTTAGCCAAGACGAGGAAAATTAGTACGAAGCGAAGCGAAGAAACGTTCTCTACACACTCGTTCCTCGGTTAACTTTGTGCTTTTTCGCAAGAGTGTAGAGAGGCTATGAGAAAGGAAAACGTTGTTGTTAGTAGTTTCTTTGATTTGTGACGTAATGACGAGATAATTGGGTAAAATTCTCCCTAGTTCCTCCTCTAGACGGCTGGAGAGTCGGTAGGATTTTGGATTTTCTTTATAGTTGATACTGTACACGTTAATATATTTCGACTATCTATAATTTTAAGAAAAAAAAAACACTGTAGATTAAAATGAAATACGAAGAATAAGAGCAGACATTTTATCCCTTGTTTAATTTGTGTTACATACTTTATACTTCAGTTATAAACAGTGTTCTATTATAATATACAAAATTTAAAAATACAACGGTATTAAAATAAAACAAAATTTTAAATAAATTGTAAATAAGTTTTGTTTGGCAGATTTTTTTCAGGTTCGCGAGCCAATTTTTTTTAAATTTTTCATATTTTTAAAGTTGATGTGCCAAACAGTTTTCATATCTCCATCCTGAGCATATAAGAATATTCTGTGGAATTAATTCTGTAGAATAAAAGCAATAATATACCACTTCTTTTTTCTCACGTATAATACCTACATATATACATATAATGCTGCTATAGAGTTTTTACTAATGTACACTTTTCGGCATCCAACATGTACATTCACATAATCTTAAAGTATTTAAGAAATCTATGTGCCCGTCATTTCTTTCAATACTTGCACTTTTTAAACTTTTCAATCCACGCACTACATTAACAAAATCATCTTTTGGAAGTGACTTCTGACAAATGAAGCACAAATCAGCCATAATTCTCAAAACTGTATATCCGCTGTTGCCGAGATATTAAACTATCGAATAAATTGATATAAATTTACAATTGATTTTGCATTACACAGTAAGTATGTATGACTGAGCGCTGCACTCTCTCCACTCTTTATCTCAAGAACGGTTGAGCGCATGAAAAAATGTTTGGAACAAAATTTGTCGAATATTTTATGCTCTCTTATAATAGATGCTAACATCATTGGAGCTATAGAAACCTAGATAATTGCGAAAAACCGATTCTTGTCATCTTTGACCATGACATAACTTAAGACGCAGACACGAGATTTTATGAGACTTTTGAGACAACTTGTAGAACACCAAAATAAAAGTGTATACAAGTTGCCAGCTTATTATCTCTCATTCCGAGGTTGCACCCTATGATTTTTGCTAATTTGACTGGACTAGAAAACGTTTGAAGTAAATAGTCTGTAAATTAATTAATTCGATTTGTTATACAGTATCGTTTAAGTCGAGGGATGCGCTGCATATTTTATGTTCTACATTCTAATCTAAGAAAGCTTTGATTTTGTTGGCCTATTTGGCTTTCATCTGCTACAAATTGCACGTTGAATTTTCAATACAGTGTTCTAGAAAGGTTTTATTTTTTCTTCAATAAAATTAAGGATATAATAGTCATTTCTGATAGTTTCAGACGTTTTTTTGGAGGTCTATTTTGGTGTTTTCACCTTTGGGTTATTCCATATGAAATTGTCTGATTGGTGAAGCCGACTAATCTTCGATTTTGCTGCAAACTTTGAGGGTCTATTCTTTAGGATCACAAAGAACAAAATTTATGCACATTTAATTTTTATAAGCGGCCGTTGCGGCATATTTGTATTAAGGCTTTCAAGAAATGTCATTTTTAGGTTTTAACAATTTTAGCTGTAAAAATTTTACTGTTTAAGATATCTGTGCGTTTGGGGCGGCATTTTGAAGGTTAAAGATGGTAGATTTCATGTGATAGATGAAAATTTGTTCAGTTAATACCGATCATTAACGAAATGGTGCTGAAGATAAGTCTTTTTTACACAATTTTTGTGTTTTTTAACTGACTCCAGCGTCTTGACTGTTTAATGTTAAGTGATAAATGTTACTCATAAATTAATTGTACATATTATAGAAAAAATTAAGCCAAAAATTAACCCGAATAGTTATTCTTTATATACAAAAACTTTGCTCGAAATTTTGAGATGGGGATTCGAAAACAAAATGGATGGCGATGTAGGGTTAGTTATTAGGTATCTCACTCTAAAGTGGTTCATCCTAGTGAGCCCTCGTTTGGGAGAAATCGCCCGAAAAAGATTTTCGAGATAAGTCTAACCGAGTAAAATAATGTTCAGATTTGAGTTGATCGTAGCCGAGTGGTAAAGGTCATGCTCAACACGCTGTGTGGTTTGGGTTCAAATCCTCTTCGTGTTAATAATACTGTTTTTGTTTTTTTTTAAATCTTTGTATGCCTAATTTATTGTACTAATATTAAAACTATTGAAAACCAGAATTCGGCAAAATATTCGAATTTTAGTACTCACGAATGTTCAGGAATGTACTGCGATGCAAGAAACAATTTCGCATGCTGGCGATAAAAAACCCGACGGTAGTACTGCTGAATAAGCAAGTAAACGAAATACGTTTTCCTTTGAATTTATTGAAACATAAGTGTAAGTGTAACAATGTGTAGATTATTCAATGTTCTTGGTGTGAGAATAATTTATGCTTCAAATGTTTTTATGACAATTATCATCCATTACATTGTAACTTCAAGCCGACTACATAAACAAATTTTCCGGCTTAAAAAACTTTCGTTAAACTTCTTTGTATCTGGCTTTAAATAGTTTTTACACAGCGAACTGTAATGCGTAGAAAAATTAAAAAAGGAATATAAAACAAAGTATAAAAAGTGAGCTGACTTGGAATCGAACCTACACCTTGTTGAGCAATGATCAGGGCCCTAACCGCTGGGCTACCACCCATTCAAATTATTGTGTTACTTTATCAGGATACATTTATTCTCTCCTAAACGAGGGCTCACTAGGATAAACGGCTTTAAGGTAAGGCATCTAGTAACTAACACTACGCCACTGTATATTTTGTTTTTGAATCCCCATCCCCAACCTGGAGCCCTCTCCTTGTAAGAATGAAAATAAAAAAACGAGTGTTACAGACATTTGAAGTTGAACATTAGAACTGAAGATCCTCTAAATTTCATATTTTTATATCGCAGTCAACACGTTCATTTTATAGCCTAAACAATGTGATTTTTAGAAATTTCAAACAAAGGATTGGTTTATAAAGAGTGGGCTCTTCGGGTCGATTCTTGGCTTTATTTTTTCTATAATATGTACACTTAATTTCTGAGTAACATTAGTCATTTACTAACACTGGACAGGCGAAACAAAACTTGAGTAAAAAAGACGTATCTTCAGCACCATCTCATTAATAACTGGTATTAACTGAACAAATTTTAATCTATCACATGAAAACTATCATCTTTCGCCTTCAAAATGCCGCCCCAAACGCACAGATATCTTAACCGACTTAACCCATTCGAGACCCACCGAGCAAAACATTTTGTTTGGATTTTCGAAGTCCACGTTTTTAGAAAATATTAATCCAGGAATCCATATATCTAAGTCCATTTTTCAAATCTATCACCAAAAGCAATATTCATACCGCCTAAACGAAACTTATTATCTTACATATAAGAAATTAGAAATATGCAGGCTGCGCAGGTTTAACACTTTCACGTCCACATTATATACCGACCTACAATGTGACACTCTAAAAAGCTTTGCAAATGGCTTGCCAATGCCCCACGTTGGTATCACCCGCAAATAACAACTGTCCTATCAATGTTTACCAATTTTAATGATGTATTTTTATTTTATCTTACATTGCCACACATGGTGTTCAATCCGTTCCTCGCAATAAGAATATTCGGAGGAGCCAGATGCACACACGGCGTACAATCATCTTTTTTATGCGAATTCACTTAGGAATTGTCTGATTTCCATAATAAGCAAGTTTCTTTATTAAAAAAGGGATAGCATAAAGGAAAAAGATGGCTTTTGGAGACCGTGTTCGAATAAGATCGGGGTCTCGAATGGGTTAAACAGTAAAATTTTTGCAGCTAAAATTGATAATTTCATAAACATGAACTTTCTTAAAAGTCTTAATCCGAATAGGCCGAAACGGCCGCTTATAATAATTAAATGTGCATAAATTTTGTTCTTTGGGATCCTAAAGAACAATCCCTCAAAGTTACAGAAAAATCTATAATTAGTCGGTTTCGCCAATCAGACGATTTCATATGGAATGTCGCCTTTGCCAACGTTGAAGTCAAACTATTTTGTAGGCAAATTCTAGTGAAACCTATGTGAAGTACTATTGTTTCTCTTTTGGTATAATTTCTTGCATATCTGGACACCATCAAAGTAGCTGTTTATTTGATTATAATTGTTATTCGTTTTAATTTGGTTTATTATAGATTCATTTCCTATACTTAATATAACTGCACACCTCTCTTTACACGAAATTGTATGTCATGTAAAGCTATTAAAGAAAAATTGCATCATATTGTTAATCAAATTATATCGTGTCAATTGAGGGTAACTAAAACCAACCTCTACGTTTCTAATTTAATAAATAACTGTCCATATACCGTAAAATTTTTGTGTATAATACGCACCCGTGTAGAAACTGCAGGCTTGATTTTGCACTAAATTTTCAGAAAAAATTAAAATTCGTGTATAATACGCACCCTTGACTTTTCAATATTTTATTTAAAAATTGCAGAAGAATTTATTAACATAACTGAAATTTTTAATGAAAAGAAAACGTCAAATTCGATAGAAAAAAACTTAATTTTTTTTCCGTTTATGTAAACAGGTGTATGCATTACGTAGTGCAGAAGTGCACAGCACGCGTCTTACAATAATCCCTTACATCTGCTGCACTATCGTTCGATGTTTAATTATTTTTTTTAATTTTTACTCGTGTATAATATCCACCCCAATTTTTACGGACTAAAATGTGGAAAAAAAGTCCGTATTATACACAGGATTTTACAGTAAGCCTTTATGTTTTACGACACCGATGCGACGTGAAAGCAACGAATGCAGCTGTCTAGAACGCCATTTTTTACAGCGTCTTATATTTGATTTTGTTGAAACTACTGTTAATTGAAACGTTTGTAGATTGATTGTCAACTTTTTTTCATTGTTTTTCCCGAAAGAGAGCCAGAAGCGTCAGGACTGCTTAGGACAGCCCTGGTTTCTTATTTTAGCCTATTAAATCTAAACACATATTTTCAACTTTAGCAATGAATTTGTACACAAATTTTCATCCCCTATTTTATCTCTTTAATTAATTAAATAATTTTCAAATATTCGTAATGCTCGTCTACGTTATGTAACGAATTTTTATGCTTCCAGAGCTAACAATTTACACCGTGCATTATTTGTTAATTTCACGGATATAAAAATTTATTGCAAATAACTTTTTTTTATTACAAGCAAAATTCAATTAAAAAAACAAATCGTGTAATTAGGGTACATTTTAAATTACAGTTATTATCAAAACATTGACGATTAATTAATATCCGTTGTCTCATTTTACATAAACTGATAACAACATAGTGATAATAAGAAACAGGTAGACAAACAAAATAACAATTTTATCTTAACATCAACAATATTTGATAATAAATTATCAGTAGTATCATATGTATTCTTGTTATCATGATGATGGTGTGTCGAGAGGTATCTTTTATCTTTTTAAAATTTTCCATTTTTTTTTCGTTTCGTTTACAAAGTTTTATTTTAAATAATTATTTTATTATTAATTGAAGGTAGTTGTCGTTACTGGTAAATCATCAACAGCAACATCGACAGCAGGACCAGTTGCAACAACTTCAACAGCCAGTACAACAGGAACAACAACTGTAGCCACAGGAACAGCAAATAAACGACAAAGGCGTACACGTGTGCCTGATAAACCAAATTATCCATTGAATCTATGGAGTATAATGAAGAATTGTATTGGCAAAGATTTATCGAAAATACCAATGCCTGTTAATTTTAGTGAACCATTATCAATGTTACAACGTTTAACTGAAGATTATGAATATGCTGAAATTTTAGATGTTGCTGCAAAGTACTTAAATTTTCTATTTAATTAATTATTATAATGAATGATGTTTTTTTTTTTTAATTTTTAAGATGTACTGATCCTTGTCAACAATTAGCTTATGTTGCCGCCTTTACTGTATCAGCATATTCAACAACAAGTTGTCGTACAGGCAAACCATTCAATCCATTATTAGGTGAAACATATGAATGTGATCGTACAGATGATTTAGGTTGGCGTGCAATCAATGAACAAGTCTCACATCATCCACCAATGGTAGCACAATATTGTGAAGGTGAATTATGGAGGTGTTGGCAAGAATTCACAATGACATCGAAATTTCGTGGTAAATATTTACAAGTTATACCATTAGGTACGGCACAAGTTGAATTTGTAAATAGTGGTAATAAATACTCATGGCGTAAAGTGACAACAACTGTACATAATATAATTGTTGGTAAATTATGGGTGGATCAACATGGTGATATGGAGATTATTGGTAAAGGTGCTGCAAAAGGCATTAAATGCCATTTAAAATATATACCATATTCGTATTTTTCACGTGATGCACAACGGCGTGTCAAAGGTGTTGTTATGGATCAATTTGGTATTGTTAAATGGGTAATAAATGGTACATGGGATGATAAAGTTGAAATAGCACCAGTTATTAATATTATCAATAATAATAGTAATAATCCAATTTATGAGACTGGTCCAACAATATTGGCATGGAAACGACGGATGCCACCTGATGATGCTGAACGTTATTATAATTTTACAATATTAGCGGCACAATTGAATGAATTTGAAGATGGTGTAGCACCGACCGATTCACGTTTACGGCCCGATCAACGTTTAATGGAAGAGGGACGTTGGGAGGAGGCCAATCAGGAAAAGATACGTTTAGAGGAGAAACAACGTGCTGTACGACGTAAACGGGAAGCTGATGCTGAACAGGCGGCCTCTGAAGGACGTCCCTATCAACATTACCAACCTATTTGGTTTGAACAGACAAAAGATGAAGAATCTGATACAATTGTACATGTTTATAAAGGTACATATTGGCAATGTAAAGAGAAACAAGATTGGTCCGTATGTCCTGATATATTTTAACAAACAACTATCCGTTTAGAGAGAAATTCAAAATTTCTGTTTTGTTTATTGATTATTATGATTAATATTGCTACTATAATCTATTAACCGATTTAATTAATTATAAATAGAAGACAGTATAGTTGTTTGCCGCCCACCTGCCCCCTTGCTCCCTCCTCTCTCTCTCTCAATTTACTCAGTTTGTTCTCTTATATAATGGAATGGGTTTGAAAATTTTCCAAAAAATGCTACGATTTTTCTTTGTATATACATTTGATTGAAAATTAAAAAATTGAATTTCATGGAAAGTCAATTTTTCTTTTTGTAAGTAATTGGAATTGGATGAATCGAGTTTCCTTGAAAAATTTCCAATTGTTATGTGATAAATTTAATGTAAATACCAATTAGTTCCTGGTAATTGAAGTTTTCTTTTTGTTCACTGGAGTTTTGTAATTGAAAATCGCTTGATTGTAGTTTGAAGAAATTTTCATGTATATTTGGTTGCATAAATAAAATCTACTAAAGCGCCACCTTCCGAGTTTTTCTTGAACTAATCCACAATTGGTAATAGTTGGCTGTGGTTGATGGCGACTGTGCAACGTTGCCAGATTGAGCACAATAATCCCTCAATTACAGAATATAATTTCTATCGATACAAAAATCATGATAATTTGCGCAAATTATCAATTTTTTCTACCATTTTATCACAAAAACCAGCATAAAAAGATCATATAGTGAAGGTTATAAGTTGTAATGGATATTATGGGTAGATTGATAGATATTTATTTAATATAAATTTCGGTTAATAGAGAAAAATACGTGTTGGAATCTGATGGAATAGCAAAAATCGCCGGATTGGCGCCGATTTCAATGCTATAAATCACGATAATTATTTTTTTACGTTAGCGTTTGTAATGGTGGCGATTTTGGTGTGGGCAGTTTGGCAACAGGGCGACCGGGGCGCGGCCATATTGGTTAGTTTTGAGCGATATCACGACATCACACAACGACCGTGAATTGATTTGAGAGGAAAATCTGTTTCTTATCAATTTTTTTGTGTTTTTTTGATAAAAACAATTTACAAAAAGAATTATAAATAAATTAAATCATAGTATCCGTAATAGAGTAGTAATAAACGAGTCGAACACAAAAAAAAACAGCATGTTTGAACGTGAAGATAATGTGTACAAAGCCAAATTGGCTGAACAAGCCGAACGTTACGATGGTAAGTCGACAATTTGGTCATTTCTATTATCAAATTAATTAATTCTGCGGGGGCCGTCACATTTGTGATGCGATTGGTGAAGAACGAGCGAACCGACAAAAAAAAAACTGCGACGGAATTGGGAATTGTGTAACGAAATCACCCGCTATTTTATCGATTTCTCATCATTCAACCCCTGAACGATAAATTAATTATAATTTTTTTTCGTTTCGTTTCGCTGGAATTTCAACAGATTTTGCAAATGATAATGGTGGATTACGGGCCGGAGGAAAAAAAAACTATTGACAGATCGTCTTTTGTTTTATTACCAAGCCGGCTCGATTCCTAATTGCGAATTAATCATTTCCGGTCGACTACCGAATTTTACAATGACTTCCGTTACGATTCGATACACGAACACCATATCAAGTCATCCACATTTTCTTCAACTTTTTTTTTTCCACGAAATTTAATTTAAATTTTAACGGTCATCGAATTATGTAGGAGTATATCGACTTGGAAGTAACATCGGGAGGTTGCCGGGTATTGCGGGGGGGTAATGTAAGGATTTTTGTTTAAATCTCAATTAAAACGATTAGAAAAAAAAGGAAATTTAAACATGGACGCACTTGATGGAAACAATTGATAGTTCATTAACCGGTAAATGGTGACGTGATTATTAAACTATTACTCGTTATCTTTCTCGAATTATTCGAATGTTTGTATAAGATAGATAAAGATGGAGATATACATGTACGTTATGATTTTTATGACGTTAGTCATTTGGTTTTTTTTTCGATAAACTAAAATAATTATCAAATTAGTAATGATTGCATTTGTTTTCTATTACGTATTTGATTTATTCGATAAGGGTTGGAAAGGTAATGGCGCTATTATCGTCGTCGTCATGATGGTGATGGTGGTGGTGGTTTTCTACTACCCTTTCTAATCGATAAATCGTGCATAGTTGTATATACAGGGTGGAATTTGCAATTTTATTTCTTTTGTTATTTAATTTTTTTGTTTTTTTATAGAAATGGTTGAGGCAATGAAGAATGTGGCAAAATGTGATTTGGAATTAACAGTTGAGGAAAGGAATTTATTATCAGTTGCCTATAAGAATGTTATTGGTGCACGTCGGGCATCATGGCGTATAATATCATCAATTGAACAGAAAGAGGAAAGTAAAGGTAGTGATGAGAAATTAGAAATGATTCGACAATATCGTGGACAAGTTGAAAAAGAATTACGTGATATATGTTCAGATATATTATCAGTATTGGATCAACATTTAATACCGGCTGCATCTACTGGGGAATCAAAGGTTTTCTATTATAAAATGAAGGTAAATTTTATTAATATATGTGTACAAGTAGAGGATACAAAAGGGTATTTCCACATTAAAGAATCTGTAAGTCGGTAAATTGAGTCTAAATATACATGACTCTTTTTACCGAGGACCTGAGTGTGTTTTGCCCAGTGACACAGCGAGGGGGTGCAAGAGGGGCGCTAAATATTCTCCTAAAATAAATTTAAAGTGTATTTTAAATTAGTAATGATTGTAACATGGGGGCGCCAATAAAGTCTAGCGTCTTGAGCACCGGTTATATTTGCTACGCCACTGGTTTTGTCACAATTTATTGCTTTATGGCAAATACCTGGGGCTCATAAAAGAAGGTAACACCCTGGGTTCGTCACGATCATCGACCTCCTTCATTCGTCTTCTCATCTACAGACTCGTTCATTATAAGCTAAGTCTTTGGACAATTTCAGTCATACTCCATCCAAAAATTAAGTATAAAATTTCAAATGACAGAAGTGCAGCCAACCCACGCAACGATAAATAGTCCCTCGATTAAGATCCCAAAATTTAAATTCTTTATTGTATTAGACAGAAAATTGATTCGAAAAGGATTTTCCAATCTCCAAAGAAATATAAAATATCAAACTTCAGGGTTAATAGTGAAAAATTACCAGCAAAATATGTAAACAAATGCGTAGGGTTTTATTCAAACAGGAGTGCCACTATATAATATTCTTTTTCTTTCATGTAAACATGTAAAAGTTAGGAACTTTTCAAACATTAAGTTGCCTATAACCTATCATCTGTAATTTGAAATTTTATACTCAATTTTTGGACAGAGTATAGTTTTGTCTTATAACCATGAGCGAGACCAGGGCCGGCTCGAGCTTTTCTGGGCGCTCCAGGCAAGTTTGTATTCGGCGCCCTTTGCCAAAAATTAGTAATGATCAAGTGCACAATTTTAATTGTTAAATTTTGAAAAAAGTATGCTTTAACTAATGTTTCTCTGATCGAAAGTAGTTTTTTTATATATCAAGAGAAAAACCAGTAATCATTCGCGTCACATTATTTTTAGTCGAATTTTAGAAAGTCGAAATAAAAAAGACGGTTGGGGTTCCATCGAAAAGTGTCATAAAAGATTTCATATTAAAATAATTTTTGTATGGGACACCTTTTAGAAAAAGAAAAACAGACTCAGTTTAATTCCACTTGATAACTGTTTAACTAAAAATAGAAAGAAAAACTTAGTATTATAAAGAACATTTAACTAAAAATTTACTATCGTTATGGACATACTAGAGGATGTCTGTTTTTATACTAAAGGCACTTACACTAGCACTAGACACAATCAATTATTAGTTAACAAAGAAAAATCACGAAACAATGTTAACGACCTGATCACAACTAAACAACAACGAATCAATCTGAAAGGAGGGGTATTAAGTAAGTGCTCTTTGTTCAGTTGTTATTAAGAACTTATATACGTGATTAATCTAATCTCCGCAGTAACAAAAACAGGTAAAAATGTATTAGAATTGCCTTTTGTAAATGAAAATATGGTAACTAAAGTAATGAGTAGATGAAGGGATTGTGATTAAGGAGACAATGAAGCTTCAAAAAACTTCCAAGGGTGAACTTGGAAGATTTCAGGTCCTAAGAAGAACTCAATTGTAGGGTTGCCAATTGTTGTACTCTCAAAATAAAGCTGATGATCCTTATCTTAAAATTTTGATAGAATTTTCTCGAAACTGAACTCTTACGATCCACGAGGTTTGAAGAGCTGACTTAGAATTTATCAATTGTTTATCCCTGAATTTGAAATTTTTCCACCTTCAAATAGTAAATAACTCTTCCAGAAACAACATTTTCTAAAATTAATCAAATCTTCCATATTTATCAGTTCCAAAGACTTCTACGGTAGTACGGCAAACCCATATCGAGCAAATCATAGTTAAGACTGTTCTATCGTTTGTTTTTTTAGTTAATAATAAAGACTTAACAAAATGCTACTCATAAAGACCAGCATAGAACTTATTTAAAAAGTGCCGCTCCAGGCAGCTGCCTGTTTTGCTGTGGTTTCGGGTCGGCCCTGAGCGAGACTCATGGTACGGGATTTGTGTTACAAGCGAAAACCACGCGTCTGACTCGATTATTATTTCACAATTCCTTTTATAGCCCCGAAATATACGTGTCATTTTTTTTTTTTGTTTACTATGGCTCGCGTAATCGGCAGATAGACTATAGGCCAAGGGGTTAAAACAGGGGTCGTCAAAGTGACCGACCCATGAGAGTCGAAGGAGTCGATTAAGTATCAGTACATAAAGGTTTTGTCACACAAAATTGTGTAATCCATGAATGTTTTCGAACGTTTTAAGGTAGACCAATCCGCTAAAAAAAAGTTCACCAAAAACTGGTTTAAATGTTTAAAAATATTACTCTACAGAAGCGATTTGTAGATTTAATGTTACGTTTTCGTCCATGAAACAAAAAATGGTTAAGAACGCATGCTTTAGGGAAACTATTTTACCTTTAGGCACAGTAAATTCGACACCCTGTATAGGTGGGTAGATTGTATAACTAATGTCCATAGCCCGAAGAATAATTCCTATTAATTTATCAAAGAGTCTTAGGATTAAGAGTATCGGTAGTCAAAAGGCGTGTCTTCAAATTTTCTGCTACGAAGGCTTACGATTCTTTGCTAGGAATAATTCTGCAGATTATAAAATTATATAGTCGCAAAATCGCTGCAGCATTTGCTCAACTATAAATTAGGTTTTCCCATATCTAAAAATCAATCAATAGGTCTCAAATGGCAAAAACAAATGATTTTCACATTCCAGATTTGTTTTGGTTTAGATGTCGAAGAATCAATTTCAAAGTAACGTAAGTCGAAAGTTTTAAAACAAAGAGTTATAAATTGATATATGTATTGCATTTTATTATAAATTTCTGGAAATAATAGAAAAGGAAACCCCATAGTGTCGCAACTGCTCTCTTATCTTCAGTCTCTTGTTTCTCTTATCTTTCAAAAAACCACGGTAGTGTATCTGATTTCTTTGTTAAATTGAAGACTATTATGAAAATGGGGGTTTTTTGAAACGGGCTTTTTTGATCTTTTAATCTCAAATGTAAAAATAATTCTAAAATCGATCTAACAATAAGATAACCTGAGACGTGCAACAGTTAGGTATCTTTTTGTTCGCCATGTAAAGACGTATTGGCTCTTTCAAGGTCAACAGTTACAGGATTGGGGGGAACAAGGTCGACAAAACAGGCCCCTTCGGAATGTCCCCAACTCCATTAGATTCCATCTTCTATCTATTTGTAATATATTAGCGATTTCCCATTCACTGTTTCACTGACTCATCACTATATCTCCGAAACTATCAGTCCAATCGATTTTAAATTTGGCACATATATTTCTTTCATGATGTAGATGCTCACTAATAAAGGATTTTTGAAAATTCAACCCTTAAGGGGGTTAAATCGAACATTAAAGTTTCAATATGTTGGAAAATAGACGGTTGTAGAAATAAATTTTGATAATTTAGCAGTTTTATTTTCAAATGTAAATAACAAGAGATTCTAACCTCCCTTCCTTTGACGTTTTACTATTAAACATTAATTTTTTCGTACATTTCGATATTTTGCCGAATTATGATTTAATTAAGAGAATTAATATTGTTAGTTTTGTGAATATAACGAAGGGGCGGGACGAAGTCTGCGGGGTTCGCTAGTAATTTCATATGAGCAAAGAAGAAAGGGACCAATTTCGTATAGATTCTCCCAAGCGATTTATTTCTATAAATGGAGGTTTATTATCGATTTTGTGCATCCTCTGTAAATATGGAAATTTGCCCTTTTTTGCTATGTATGTATAAATTAATTGGTAAATTGATTGTATTTATAGGGTGATTACCATCGGTATTTGGCTGAATTTGCAACAGGTAATGATCGTAAAGATGCTGCTGAACATTCATTAGTTGCCTATAAATCAGCTGGTGATATTGCAATGAATGAATTACCACCAACACATCCAATACGTTTAGGATTGGCATTGAACTTTTCAGTATTCTATTATGAAATCTTAAATAGTCCAGATCGGGCATGTCGTTTAGCTAAAGCTGCATTCGATGATGCCATCGCTGAATTGGATACATTATCTGAAGAAAGTTATAAAGATAGTACGTTAATTATGCAATTATTACGTGATAATTTAACATTATGGACCAGTGATATGCAAGGAGATGGTAAATGTTTTTGTTATATTTATAAAATTTTGTTTAAAATTAATATATATTTTGTTTTTAATTACAGGAGAAGCAGAACCCAAAGAACAACTTCAAGATGTTGAAGATCAAGATGTATCGTAAAAGTTTTCTCCATATATATATTAATTATTAATTATTATTATCATTATTATTTTTTTCATTAATATTTTTTTTTGTCATTAACAACAACAACAAAACAACATCAACAAAAAATAATCGAACTTAATCCAGTGCTGTGTAGTGTATTTGGGGGGTGGCTATAATTATTTGATAAAAATCTTTAAATAGCCCCTCTCAGACTTTCGATTTTTATTGATAAAAAAAGCAACAAATTATATACTATTATTATTATTATAACAATAATTATTATTAAAACGGTAGTCGGGAAGATTTCCTAAAAATTTTACACAACACATGTTTGTTTTGCAATTGTAAAATTTGCAAAAATGGCAGCCTTTCTCAACAAAAACAAATTAATAAAATAATCATGCCCGACACATCGTGCTAATTATGATTTCTTTAATAATAATGATAAACAACAACAACAACAAAAAGAACAACAAATTAATATCTTGTAGTATTTAGAAATTTGTACATTCTCTCTATCTATTTTTAATCTAATAATCATCTTTTCGCTCGCTCCTATATGTGTTTCCCCCGGCTTCTTTTTCTTTGGATTAATTGAAAACAAAAAAATGTCTTAATATATATATTTTTTTTTGTCTGTTTTGTGTTAATTTCGATTTTGATTATAGAAAATTATTTATAGAGACAGTATTTGTAATGATGTTTAGAAAACACGCGCATTTTTCCGTACAAATTGCATTCCGTACTTAATTTTTCGTTTGTTTGTTTTTGTTTCGTTTGTTTGGAAAAATTGAGTATTTGTGTGGAGGCATTCAAGAAATATCTATAATTTGGCAATAATTCTTAATCGCTTATTATTATATAATAATGTTTGATACATTACATACATTGAGAATAATCGACAATCTTGCTGCTTTCTTTAATAGTTTATTTTTTTTTGGTTCGATTATGAGACTTGCGCAGGATATTTCTTGAAATTGTTTCAATTCTTATGTCCACTGAGGAATTTAAAAATTATTCAAAATTAACATCACTTGTGTAGTAAATATTGTAAAGAAAGCTGGTAAAATTTTTGGTACTTAAGAGTTGTGTTTTATGATTTTCACTGCCTATTTTAAAAAATAAAAACCACATCATTATCATTGTTAATTATTCATAATATAATTGCATAATTACGAATCTCGGAAATTTGTAGCGGTATTTTCTCCCTCGCCCCCACTCTTGTTGCGATCAATAAATGATTAATTTTTAACAGTAATGAAACAGTAATTTTGTAGTTTTGCCAGTTCTTCTTTGGATTCAATCATTTTTTATTCGATCGTAAATAATGACATTTTTTCTTGTTTTTTTTCTTCCACTTAATAAATTTCGTTTTTCGTTCGTTTTGGCTGTTAGTATTTCTTTAATTATTATTTTTTTTTATTATAGTTAAAATAATGCATTTTTAACGTGCGTATGGATGTAAAAAATGATAAATAAAAATAAAAAACAAAACCGCTGTGTAGATTGATTTGAAAATTAAATAAAGAAATCGATGTATTATTATACGAACGTTTCTGATTTTCTCAGTTTTCCTTCTGGAAAATAGTGAAAATATTAATTAACTTGAAAAGCCCGCCATTCTGAAATTATTGACAATTTCCGTAAAATGTATTTTGGGTTGCCTACATCGGGACTGTCTCATGAAATGTTTGTTGCAAACATACCGGTAAACTAATGCAACTAGATACATTAAAAGAAGAGTGGGAGGAAGTCTCCTATTCACGGCATATGATGGAACAGTTGTGTGGTCCGAGTAGGTCGAATAGGAGGAGTTTTTTATGTTTATTATTTAGTTAGACGGCCACTGTTGTTAAGACAGTAATATCTACAAAAATGTGTTGCCCTTGTCGTACTCATAATGACACTTTTCAGAATCAAATTTCAATCAATATTTACTTAAAAAGCAAATTATAGAATCACGAATTAAATCCGTACACAAGTAAATTATCTAAAAATTCATAAATACCAATTATGGAATTGTAAAAATTACAAAAGAAAACGATTCTTTACCAACCAGACAAAACTATCTAATAAATGAACATTGAAATGAAAAATCAGATGCCTAGTTACTTTATTTTCGAACTATCAGATAATAGTTCTAAGAAATTATACATTGTGTGCAAAATTTCCTTTCATTCCATACACGCCAGTTAAATGTTATGTCTATCTAGCAACAGACTTTTAAACTGTTTGTAACTTTGAAAAGAATAAGACACAGTACAGTTCGCCCTTGTTTAACTCATTACAGCATGAGATGTACCTAGCTGGCTGTGGACAATTTTTAAACTGAGTTTTGAAAACTCATAATGAGTGCAACAAAGACAACACTTGTTTGTTGATATACCTTGCTTAGTCAGTTATATTAAGAGTACTTATGGTTCCCATTAGTTCCCGTGGTAATCGTATTTGACGTTTTTCGGCTACAATTAAGAAGTTGAAGAGAAAATCGATTAAGAATCCGATAACTATGTTAATTATGTGGGGCGCGAGGGTTTTTTTTTTGAATATGCATTTAGTTTTTCCAAAAACATGCAAATATAGTGGTTTTAGTGGGCTTTCAATTTTTCTTTTTTTGCGTTCACTTTTTAATATAATTAAATAAAATTTACTCATCTAACTAGATCAATCTATTCTACAGGGCGCTAGGGTTTTTTTTTGAAAAATGTTATCCGTTTTCCGGAAAATGGATTTTAAAGCGAAGACTGTCAGATTTTCAACCAATACAATTATTCTTTTCTTATACATCGTTGAGAGAAATGCTTATGCATCCAGCAATACGAGCCCAAATTCTTATGTGAGAGGAACAAAGATTCACAAAATAGATGAAACAGATATACAAGGAGTTGGTCCTTCTACCCTGCCAAGCCCCACCCCCCATCATAAATATTACCTCCTCTTTCTCAAAATACTAGAGATATGAATTTTAGATTTAGAAGATCTTGGAAGTTCTAGTCTGACAAAGTGCGAAATACCGGCTATCTTTGTTGTGATTAGAAATTTTTGTAACGAATACATAGATCTGTAAATTTGCCGAAAAGGACAACAATAAAGTCTAAGAGTTGGCCTCTTACGGTGTTTTATACATATTGTTGAAATTATTATGAACCGGATAAATATACTAAGAAAAATAATGATCGTAATTACCAATAATTTAGTTCATCTGAAACCTTTTATCACTTATATCTATAATTAATTTTATATCAGTTATAGATAATGGGCTGTAATGAGCTAACAATAAATATTAAACGAACAAAACAATTAACATTGTGTTTAATATTATTTAAGGCACTCATTATTAGCATAATAAAATCAAGAAATAAACAATTGAGATTGTTTCGGTCTAAGGGCGTCCCTAATTGAAAACATATGTTGGAAGTTCCCGGCATATTCGGAATACAACAGATGTTAAATTTTTCTAGAAATGCTTCAAAAATTGACGCTCTGGTCCATTTTACGATTTCGTTCTTTCTTGTATCTGTTTACTGTATCACATCAAAACATGAAATTGTTTCTCGTGATGGTCTAATTAGGGTACCTGATCACTAATTCAAAATTAATATTTTTGGAAATTTTCAACAGTTGTAAGTAGGGTACTATCGTTCAGATAAAAAATTATTGCTATTTTTTAATATCAAATAATCGTGACTTTTTAATTGTTTTCCTTATGTTGAGGGCAAATTTTTATAATTCATTGAAGGAATTTGTAATCGGCATTCCCGTTTCTCCTAGTATGTTTTACAACAAAAGCAACAGAGAAAGGAATATAAAACTAGAATGAGCAGGTAAAATTTTGGTCCGCAATCTTGCAAAACGACTTTCGCTTTTTCCATATTTATTTATTTTGTCTTCTTCTTGCTCAGGCATCAGTTGGTTATAACAACGGCAAGTGGATCAATTGGGCAATCATAGTACCTACCTGAAATAGAAACCTGACTCGAATTGTCCACCTTCACTCTTTATTATTTTATATCTTCTGTATCACATCAAAACATGAAATTGTTTCTCGTGATGGTCTAATTAGGGTACCTGATCATTAATTCAAAATTAATTAATTGCGTATAGTAATCGGTTTTTTTATAAAAACAAAATTCCATTTATTATATTTTTATTCCACAACAAAGATAACTTCAAATAAATACTTAGAATATGTTGGAATGGGTAAGTTCTCATGTAAAATTACTGAACAAATAAAAGATAGAAATATTATTATTTACATAAAGTTTTATTTATGTAAATGCTTATTATTTTTATTTTGTTGATTTTATTTTGTAAAGCAACATTACACAAAAAACAAGGGTGCGTATAAACAAATCGCCTATTTTTTTATTATTGTAGATGGCAACAGTTGGATAGATATCAACTTACGCCATTTTCAATATAAGCGTCTATTGTCCAAAAAACCAGCCCTTTTTCATGCGGACAGTTTTTGAGGCCACACCCTCCTGTTTAGTCTAGCTAACTCACATAACAATTTACGGTTGCCCGGTTGCCTACTCTGAGTAGTTCAGTTTTCTGCCGCTAGTTGTACCATGAAGTATGATTTGCCCACAATAACCAGTCTTAAATATTCAACACGTATTTATAGCAACCATTAATCTTGACCCCAGTGAGAAGTGTCTAGGGATGTGAAAAAATAATCGATTATATTAATTACAGGCTATTTTTTTTATTAAAAGTAAAAAAATAAGATACACGACGTCGGTTTAAATCAATATAGCGAAACTATCTACACATTTTAATCAATTTTAGCACTAATGAGTTTTTAATATTAATCTGGTAATTTTATTATTATGTACAAAAAAATGCAATTTTTCGAATAATTAAAAAAAATCGAATTTCTCGCAAAAATCGATTTTTTTCTTAATAAATCGATTTTTTCACCCCATGCCACATCCCTAGAAGTGTCTAAATAATAAACATAACAAACTCCTTCTACTGGGACCACACAATTGTTCTATCGTATGCCGAGAATAGGAGGAGACCTCCTCCTACTCTTCTTCTAATGTACCTAGTTGCATTAGTTTATCGGTATATCGCGAGTTTTTGCCGAAACATGCCAAAATCAAAAGACAATCATCTGCGAGTAAACTGCTATTTTCCGAATCAAATATCAGACATTTGTGCGTTAAAGCTTTAAAAATGATATTCGATGGTTTTAACAGGAAATTACATAAAACTTCTCTTTTATCGTCCATTTTTATTTCCTTTTTATATTGTTTTTATCTAGAAGTAGATTTTTGGAGGAAAACCAATAAAAAAATTACATAAAAAATGATAAGATCCGTGCATAAAAGTGTGAAATTTTGAGCATTAGAACATCATTTGTCGACCTGCGGCAGATCGAAACAAAACAAAATGAAAGTCTTGATTGTTTTATGTGGTTTGATAGTTGTACTATCAGCAACACCAACAAAAATCGAAGATTTAAAATGGGAACAATTCAAATCAAAGTATGGTAAATCTTATGGGACTGTGGAAGAAGAAAAGGAACGTTACAGTATCTTCATGAAAAACTTGAAGAAAATTGAAGAACACAACAAATTGTACAAACAAGGATTGACCACGTACACAGAAGGTGTTAATCAATTTGCAGATTGGACTCCAGAGGAATTTGACAAGTATTTACGAGCATTTCCACGTTGGCAAAGTAATGCTGATGGTACCTTTGTACGACCATTAAATGTTGAACTACCGTCCGAGATTGATTGGAGGACAAAGGGTGCTGTGACAGATGTTAAGGATCAAGGCTGCTGTGGATCTTGTTGGGCTTTTGGTGCTGTACGTAGTTGTTTTCTCTAAATAATTCCAGTTTTTTGCATTTGATTTTTTCCAAAATCTAGGTTGGAGGCTTGGAAGGCCAAAATTATATCGTGAATGGAAAGTTGATTTCATTAAGTCCACAAGAATTAGTCGATTGTTCAAAAGAAGGCGTAAACGACGGCTGCAATGGAGGCGATGCGAAGGATGCTTTTGTTTATGTTACCAAGAATGGTTTGACCAGTGATCAAAACTACCCATATGATGGTGATGATGAGAAATGTCGTCGTCAAGATAAACCGGCACTTGTCCACATTACTGGCTATAAAACTATAGCTTCGGGCAATGAAGATGACTTACAAACAGCGGTTGCATCTATTGGTCCAATTACTATAGCTGCTGAGGCTTCCAATTGGAGTTCTTACGAAGGCGGCATTTACACTGGAGCATGCAAAAATACAAACGAGTCGTTGAATCATAATATAATCATTGTTGGTTATGGTACTGAGAATAGTCAGGACTATTGGATTATTAAGAATTCATGGGGTGCTGTTTGGGGTGAAAATGGCTATATCAGATTGCCACGTCATGAAAATAAATGTGGTGTTGCTTTGGATGCCAGCTATCCATTAGTGAAAAAAGAATTGAATTAAAATCAAGATTACTTTGTTTATCTTGAAGGGAAAAGTGAAATAAACGTATACGAATTAAAAAAATAGTTATTTGATCAAATCCTACAATGCAGCCAATTTGAGATACTTAAAAGATTCTTATTTTATCGTGTAGAAACTGTTTTAGCCGTCCAATATTTCCTAAACGTATAATTGGTTGTCTACAAATTGTAGTATTATTGGTTGCCTGCCGCTAGAATTTGTGACATTTTAAACGTCAAGTATACAACTGGACGCTCCAAAAATCCCCAACAATGACATGTAAATTTGTTTCACTAAATTTCTTAAAAAAATTAAATTCTGAAACAACCGTAACAACAACAAATTTTATCGAAAAGTTAATAAATAAACACATAGGGACTTTTGGAGCGTTCAATTGCACATTTAACATTTCACAAATAAACAGCGAATCTTCTATACCTATGCTTGTTGCTATTGGAGTTTTCCAAACAGCTATAGCAATTGTTTCTGTTTATTTAGTTCGTTTGTTTAATTCGTAAAGTGCAAACTGTGTGTGTTCTTCGATTGCGGCAAAATGTTTGCTATTCAGCAAATAATTAATTCCCCGACAATTTTATTGTCACAAAATATTCAAAAATGAAGCGGAAGTAGTTGTGTTAGCGGAAAAATCAAAGGTAATGTATGAAAAAAAAACGTACATAAACGGACAACGGCTTTGTTTAAAAAAAAATGGTAGGGCGCCGCCTACTGAGTTTTTGCGGGAAACAATCACGGAAACGCGGCAAATTTGAATTGCCAACTATATTTTTACACCCAATTCTGTTTTTACACGACTTTTTTTACACGGCTTTGATTTAACGCGAATTGGCAACAATTATTCAACTGTAATAGTAATAAAGATTACCAAAAATTAGACGGGAGCCTAGGGATTTTTGAACTGCACAGTTGCATACATGACATTTGAAATTTTACAAATAATTAGCAAATAGAAGGTAGCATATATATGTAATACTAGTATTATATTCCGGGAACCAAATTCATCTAGCAACATAAGAAGAAAGAGTGGGAGGAAGTCTCCTCCTCCAATCGTGTAATCAGAACACGTCAAATGGGCGGAGGTTATTATGCTTATTATTTATAGTGAATTCAGCGAGAAAATGGACGTTTTTTTGTAACTAGATTAGTTACTAGTTCTATGGCGCAAAATTCAAAATTACTTAAAAAATACGAAAGTTGCGAACACAAAATTATAAGTACACGTAGGCAATGGGGAAAGCCACTTCGATATACAATAAATAGAATAAAAAAATTTCTCACAGAAAATCTCTTCAATGCGTTAGGTAAAAAAGCTGCCAAATACTTAGAAGAGCTACAAAAAGTTGCGTTTAGAATTAAATATAGGAAATTTTATTCTATCATGTTGGTCACTAGGCTGTCAAAAAAGTCTCAGTTCTCTCAGTGTATAGGGTATAGACACTTCCCGCTGTTGTTAAGATGCGCATACTTAGTCAAGGTTAATAGTTGCTATAAATAGGTGACGAATTTAACTGATGAAGCAAGGAATATCAACAAACATGTGTTGTCTTTGTCGTACTCATAATGAGTTTTGAATAATTCTCCGTAGACAGTATATATCTCATTCTGTAATTAGTTGGACAAGAAAGGATTATACTGTGTCTTATTCTTTTCAAAGTTAGGGAACATGATCCGTTCGGAGGAGGGGCGGGGGTCGTCTTCAAAATAACATTCTTGGTCACTGGGGCTTTAGATATTTGTCACGTAGTCAATATCAGCCAATATTCGATCTTTATCCAAATTATGGCGCGCAACGTTCAGGGCTTTTTACTCATTGGTGGCAAAATGACAGGGCCGCCACGTGGATATGAGTCGTCCGTTTGCAAACTCTCTTGGAATCGCCCCTTCAAACAATTTACAATAATAACAAAAAACTGAAGTTTTTGATACCGAGTATAATAAATATTTTCTTCGAACTGTTTCTCCATTTGGGAGCTTTCGAATGTAATAAGTTTTGGAAAACTTGCGCCCTGAATAGTCCTTGGAAAAATTGGGTCACATTCTGTTATGATGTCAGAGCAGATTATTAAATTATTTGTAACTTTGAAAAGAATAAAACACAGTATAATCCTTTCTTGTCCAACTGTCTATGGAGAATTATTCAAAACTCATTATGAGTACAACAAAAACAACACATGTTTGTTGACAATTCTTGCTTTGTCAGTTAAATTCAACACGTATTTATATCAACTATTAACAACATTTGACGTACTCTGACCACACAATTGGAGGAGAATTCCTCCCACACCGTTTTCGTATGTTGATAGATGAATTTGGTTCTCGGTATATGGAAGGTAGACGATCTCGTGCTACATCTATACAATTGGAGGAGACTTCCTCCCATTCCTTATGTTACTAGATGAATTTGGTTCCCGGTATATGAAAGGTAGACGATCTCGTGCTACATCTATACAATTGGAGGAGACTTCCTCCCATTCCTTATGTTACTAGATGAATTTGGTTCCCGGTATATGAAAGGTAGACGATCTCTAGCTAGCTATTATGGAGTCTATATAATGAGCACGAACTCAATTTATCCCATTTGAGTTCGTGCTCCTTGTATAGACTCCATGCTAGCTATACCCAATTTGCTGATTGAACGTGAATGTCAAACGTCAAATATGCAACTGAACGGCCTAAAATTACCTATCTTTCCATACATACGGTATATACTTCGGGAATATTTTTGACATTTTTGACGTTTAAAAATTCACTTTCAACTAGCAAATATGGTATACCATAGAGTAATTAGGTAAAGAGTGGAAGGCTAGCGAACCAAAAAAAATGCTGCCCTCTGTTGATTCAGGCGTTCACTAATTTAGTAAATTTTATTTCTGTAGGTTGTCATTCTGAAAAAACTGTTATCGCCTTCATTTGTTTTTTTAAAAAATTGTCAATAAAGTCTGTTTCATTTATTATCTGTGGATTCAGTCCATTTTATGAAGTGTTGCATCTCTTTATCGTAATTAATTTTTTATAATTTTTTAATTCC
Source organism: Epicauta chinensis (assembly GCA_021725515.1). Lineage (NCBI taxonomy): Eukaryota > Metazoa > Arthropoda > Insecta > Coleoptera > Meloidae > Epicauta > Epicauta chinensis. The sequence continues at coordinate 78,686 of JAEDXX010000184.1, read as the reverse complement.
GATTTAGTAATTGTTATGGTATAATGTTATAATATTTGATAACACTTTGGTAAAAAAGTGAAATTAGACTGAATGGTATATGTATTTTAGATGCCATATCCAGGGCCCACCAACTCTTAACAAATTTTAGTTTCCATTTTTGGTCAATACTACGGGGCGCTAGTATGTAAGGTAAAGTACTTAGCTTGGTGCGGATCCAGGATAGGTGCATAACTAGACTAGGTTTGAAACCATAATACCCTAATGAACCGACCAATGTGGCAAAATTATTTTGGGGGAGAAAAATGAAAGTAAAATTCAAATTGGTTTCTTTTTATTAAGAAATTATTAAAAATACATATAGTATTTAATAAATACTATATAAATATATACAAACTATCGGACCCGGCGAACTTTGCCTCGCCCCAATTTTACGTGAATGCGTAATTTACGACTATCCGGAATCAGTTTAACAATACACAAAACTCGCAGCAAGAAAAATAGCACATTTACTGTAAAAAATTACAATGCCAAAATGACACCTGTCAGATTGCGCAAAGTCTAAGTCAACTCGGATTTTGAATGAAAACTTTCGATTTTTCCAATTTTCCGACTTTTGCGGAGAGATTTTCCAATTTTCCGCATTTCGCATTTTCCGCAATTTTCCATGATTTACACTAAGAACTTTCTATTTTTTCATTTGGAAAGGCATTAAGGATTTTTCCAATTTTCCGACTTTTCCGGAGGGATTTTCCAAAATTTTCTTCCGTAAAAACCTTCTCCTCGAAAATACGAACAACTGACAAAAAATTTTACAGAAATCGGCCCAGCCGTTCTCATTTTATGAATTACTATACATTTTTTACACCATTTTTATATATATAATAGATTATATTTTTTCTTTAAACGAATTATTCGACTATTTCGAATTATTCGAAAAATTCACGAATTATTCGAAAAAATCGGGAACTTCGATTCAAATAAGTAGTATATTCGATTCGATTCGAACGCTATTCGTACACCCCTAGTATTTATATTATATTAATTATATTATTATTAGGGGGTTTTACACTTACGCTCCGAACCGCGTGATTTAGCACGTTCCACACTTTGGCGTCTAAGTGTAAATGCAACCACACGCCACACTCCGGCGCGCGCTCCGACACGCACTCTTTTAGGCGGTCAGGATTGTGCATTCCAAAAATACATACGTTTACACTTACGCTCCGAACCGCGTGACTGAGGAGCGCGTGAAAATAGACGTTCCGTCACGCGCGTCAAACCACACTCCATCGCGCGCTCCAGAAGCTGCTGTGTAAATGCAAATTACACGCGCCATTCCACGTTCAAACCGAGGTTATTTTCGACCATGCGCAAAACTATCTAAAAATACAAAATTTGTTGATTTTTATAGATTATTGGAGCGGCGTGTGGCGTTTCAGCTCGTCGAAAGTTTTTTGTACGTTCCAACAAGTTCGTAACTTTTATTGTTTAATTTGAGTCTCACAAATAACTTCAAATAATTTACATTGGGTAAAATTTGTATGTTAGAAAGGGAAAGTAAATAAAATCAACAGAAAATGCTCAATTTCCAATGTGAATTAAATTACATTGACAATAATTGCTGAAGTAATTATCTGTTTTGAACTGAAAGAATAACAAAATATGTTTATTATTTTATGTCATTCATATATATTATTGAACCATTAATAGATATCAAAACGATCGCATTAATAAGCAAATAATAATTGTTTACTTGATAATGGGCAATTATGGCGTTGCGATGGCGTTATGAAAAATAATAGCGCGTTGCTATGATAAACAATTTTTTTTCTGTCATTAAAAATGTGATCATTACCTCAAATTTTCAGAGGTCAAAAAATATTTAAAAAAAATAAGTTAAATTGCTTCTTTTACTTATGGCGTAAACTCATGAATGCACCACGGGCGTTATGGGTATAACGCCATCGGTAGACGTACAGCCCTCGGGCCGTACACTGTCGATACTCATGCGTTATTTGCCTCATAACGCCCTTGATACATTAATTACTATTATAATATTTACAAATGTATAACATAATATTAAAGGGTGCCATAATTATTTTCTCTTCTGGTATAAAATTCTAATACTGTACGAGAAGGAAAAAATGTACAAACTAAAGTATTCAACAATATTTTTTCAAATTCAGAAGTCTCGCGGCTATTCGGCATGTGGAGTGTGCTAAATCACGCAATCCTAAGTGTAAACGACATTTTTTCTGAAACACCATACACCGCTCCAATAATCCGTAAAAATCAACAGATTTTGTATTTTTAGATAGTTTTGCGCACCCCTCTATAACTTCAATGGGCGAAACAGCACAAAAACTGAACGAAAATGTCCCGTGATTTTAGTTCTTCTAGAGGGCGCTGGTGGTCCTTTGCACCGTGTGTGATGAACGCGGTTTACTAGTTATTGCATTTACACTTAGACGCCAGAGTGTGGAACGTGCTAAATCACGCGGTTCGGAGCGTAAGTGTAAAACCCCCTATAGACCTTTTCATCGTAAATTTTTTTTGTGCGCATGCGTCAAATACAGCCATCTTTTTCGTACAGTTTTTGGAAATAAGCACGTTAAAATACCCGTGTATGAATAATTAAAGTCAACAAATATTAAATAAATTATATTCATTCAAATCAAAGTAAGAAAAAATAAAGAAATAAGTGTATTAATTGGAAAATAAATGCTTTCGGTCGAATATAATAATGTTATCTCTACAAAAAGGAGCAACGAGACAGTGTTCTTATGGAGAATGTAAGAGTGATACACGGTATAAATCATCATTTAAAGGGAATACATATTATTTTATCAATTTTTGATTTACTTTTTAATTGGAATATAATTATAATTATTATTTGTTTTTATTTTTTTTTATAATACTTAATTACTGGTATACCTTACTCTCAATTAGGTCACCTTTTTCCCCTTTTTGTGGACGTCTATGACATTTCAACCACATTTTTAATTATTCACAAATTATGTGCTTTCACAAAGTTATCAATCAGTGAAACACCATCCATGATTTTCTCGAATAAATGATTTGTTTGTACAGATAATATTGCTTTTACATACATTGTTGATCAAAACTGTACGAAACTTTTGAATTGCCGCCATTTCAATATGGCGACTGCGCTTGCGCACATCACACGGTGAAAAGGTCTATTGATAGACAATCTCGAGCGCTACATCTAGTTGCGAATTTGCAATGTAGGGTTATGAAAAACGTCAATCATCCCCTTATCAAAATTCTCTTCTTGTTTGGATTGTGATAACAGATGATAACACATATGTTTATGATTTAAATAGAAATAATCACAAATTATAAATATTGATAAATATTGATTTTTTCTCGTTTATAATTATTGTGTGTGGATCTGTCAAAAGTACAAAGTTTATGGCTGTGTTTCATTTTAATAGAATTATGTTAATTTTATTACAAATTCATCTAATTTTCTTAATTAAATTAATCCAATGTAATGGTATTGAGAGTGCTGGTAATAATGATGAATTAAAAGCTGTTGTTGTTGTATGTATTACATCCAATTTTAATTAAATTTCAATTGTTATTTTTGTAATAATTCCAGGTGTATCGTCACGGTGATCGCACCCCGATCAGACCATACCCGAACGATCCATACAAAAATGCATCTTATTGGCCTGTCGGTTTCGGACAATTAACAAATGTAATCAATTTCTACCGAATTTATTACCATATTCTATTAAACACAATTTTTGTATTGTTTTAGTTAGGAAAAATGCAAGAGTATGAATTAGGTAAATGGTTACGTTCCCGTTATGTTGGTAATTTTTTATCGGAACAATTCAATGTTAATGAAATTTATATACAATCAACCGATGTTGATCGTACATTAATGTCAGCTGAAGCAAATCTAGCCGGTTTCTATCCACCTGAAAACCAACAAATCTGGAACAAGAATCTCACCTGGCAACCAATACCGATCCATACACGGCCCGAATTGAACGATCCAATATTAGCAATGAAACAAACATGTCCTAAATACCAACAATTATTGAATAATCTCTTAACGAAAGATCCATATTTCCGTAATATAACACGCAAGAATCATGATTTGTACGCGTATTTGTCGCGTTATAGTGGTTTGAAAATAACGAATTTAGAAACTTTAGAATATTTATATAATACGTTAAAGATTGAACAATTGAATAATTTCACATTGCCACAATGGACGAAGAATGTGTTTCCGGATAAGATGGAATTTTCGGCGCAATTAAGTTTTGCAACCGGTTGTTATACGGAACAATTGGCACGTTTAAAAACCGGTTTGTGGTTTAATGAATTGATTGGTTTCTTTAAGAATCACACAATTGGGCAGAATAAGAGGAAAATGTTGGTGTATTCCGGACATGATATTACCATTGCTAATTTGTTAAAGACGATGGGTGCTTTCGATTTGCATTGTCCACCGTATTCTAGTACGATCCTATTTGAATTATATTCAAATAATAATGATTATTCGATTGAGATTTATTATAAGAATACAACCACAAATTTACAAAGAATCTTGCCAAAAGGTTGTAATTCGACTCGATGTAGTTTATCCGATTTTATACAAAGTCTTAATGGTGTTGTTCTAACATTTAATCAATGGTTGATTGAATGCCAATTGAACACGCCGGCTTGGCCTTGGTTGTCTGATAATGATAATCGTTTCGATAATTTCGTATTATTTGTAATAATTGCAATGATTATCTCTTGTTTATTTATACTTCTATTTATAATTGTTGTTGTTGTTAAATGTTGTCGAAATAAACAACACAACACAACAAATTATCAACAATTACCAAATGATGAAGTAGCTTAAGATACGTAACACAAAAGAAATATGTCTTAAATTATTTTTATAAGTCAACAAACAAAAGACGGACAATTGGTTGTGATTTATTTTTGGATGTTGTGCTGGAAACTGTACTAATTTTTTCCAAAAAAAAACAAACAAAACTTTCCAGAGTCGTATTAGTGCAGTTTTCAATTTGGGTACTTAAAATTTGCCATATTTTTTTAGTTCTTTGAATTGTTCGCATTTAAAGAGAAATAAATCTATAACTGCCTATTAAAATGGATGTATAACAGTATTTGTGTGCTTAAACAAATATTTGTGATCACAATTGACTTAAAAATAAAAGTAACTGAATACAATTATACAATGAGATTGTTTTTTTAATTGTTTTATTTAATTTAAATAAATTGCACCTGGTTGATAGGCCACCAACTTTACTTCAATAGCAAATGTATAGAAACGTGTGCAACCTTGGGGTGTTGTCAAGTCTATAATTATTCTTTCAATTTAAAGAAATCGAGTTTAGCACTAATTCAGACCATTTATAAAAAGTTTAGTGTTTTTCCGTTTATTATCAACGTAAAAATGTAACAAAATTGAATTGTTTCACCTTTGAGAAAATTACTGGTTTGTCTATCTTTATAAAGATTGCCCTTATTGATAGGCAACCAACTGTACTTCGTGAGCGATTCAGGGTAGAGTAAATTCATCGATCAAAGGGTTTCTAGGTTTAAGTTGGTACCCTTGAATATAGTGATATTTTTATGGATTTATTTGTTTGTGTCTATATCCCAGCTTACAATCTTGAGATTACGTACCACGGAGTATAGATATAGGAGTCCGAACGCAATGTTAAAATTATGGCACCAATTTAGGGACAAAACTTTTGCCGGCAGAGCGCGCTACGATCGGCAGAGTACTCGTTAAGGTTGATATAGTGGTCGCCTGGACTTAGTAAATTTCGACTTATAAGCCATATGGTTGGGGTGCACAAAGAAAATTTTCTACCGTAATTTACATGAATAGCAACGGATAATTTACAACTCATACCAGATGCGGACAAAATTGCTATTCATAGAAATTACGGTAGAAAATTTTCTTTGTGCACCTCAACCATAAAGTAATTTGGCTTATAAGTCGAAATTTACTAAGTCCAGGCGACTACTATAACAGTACGCTACAGATCTTAGCGCCGCGAGTGACAGAAAAATGTACTATTCTCTGGGTTCATTTTTATGTACATAAATATCGTAAAAAAGCCTATACCGTTCGGACTCCTTTATCTATACTCCGTGCTACGTACTTTGTTTAACGAGACATCTGTCAAATCTAGTAACACTTCGCTCGATGGATTCACTATAGTTCTAAGCACATACAATAGAGTGTTGCCAGATTTGTAATTACTCTCTCAATCTAAAGAAATTGAGATTATAAGAGCAATTCAAACATTTATATAAGGTTTAGCGTTTTTCGATTTACTATTACTTAAAAATATAAGAAAATGGATTTGTTTCTCTTAAAAAAAAAGAAGTCGTTTTATCTAGTTTATGTGAATAGATTGTGTTCGATCAATAAGCAACCAATTATACATTGTAAACAGAAGTAGTTTAAAAGCAAAAATAAATGCGTGCAACCATAGAATGTTGTCAGATCTGTAATTGCTCTCTCAATTTAAAGATATCGAGATTTTATGGGAACAATTCACAGATTTACGCAAATATTAGTGTTTTTTCCTGTTTTCTATCAACATGAAAATATAATAATCGAAATATCAGTCTGTTTAGAAAAAAAAAATTGAAAGTGCGTGGAACGCTGCACGTAAGAAGTGAAACCTCTTAGGTTAGAGATTAGGGTAATTTTTTTCTTGACTTATTATTCTGTCGTTCCCGAAGCCTCGATTTTTTTTTGCAGTTGCCATTTTTTGCATTTCACTTATCTCAAAACAATATTCATATACAGTTGCGATCAAAAAATTTCGAACATAATTTTTTTTGACGTCTAAAAATGTTTAATCTGGGCCAAGCATTACTGTTATTATTAACGTTTTAAATGTCAAAATTAATGACTTTTTGAATACAAAATATTAAAGATTAAAGGCTGTCCTACATCAACTGACAATTAGATGTCCTAGATATCTGAAAATTTTTGATCGCAACTGTATAATGTAACGCCATTAAATAATTCATAAATACAAAAATCATAAATCGCGGTAGGCCAGGAGATTTTAGTTTTGTTCCAAAGGGTGCTGTACATCGACCAATGATACCAACTTTAGACCCTAGTGTTTATTTTGCACAGTTGCCAGAACTAGAAGAGTATAAGCGATGCTATGACAATGGTCCCACTCTTCCCTCTCAGCTGTCAGTTAGAGGGAAAGAGTTTCTCCTCACTGCATCTCTCATTTTCATCACGCTTTGAAAAAAATTTACTACCTATGCGCGCCTAAAGAAGTTTCACTTCAAATATAGAGCTTCGTATAAATGGCAATGTCACTTCAAAAATCATACTACACTGAAATGGCGTACGTCTATGGAGTGAAAAAGATAGGTTGATACATGTTGTACTGGATTTGAAACGGTAGAGAAACATAAGAAGATAATATAGCGTTGCAAATTGTAATAAATTTTTGAAGTGAAACTTCTTTAGGCGCGCTTGGGTGTAAATATTTTTCAATGTATTTTCCCTATGTAACGAAAATGCGAGACCACGTGGGGGGAAACACTTCCCTTCTAACAGACAGCTGAGAGGGACGAGTGGGGGCGGTGCCAATAGCGTCTGTCAGTTCTGTCAACAGTGTAAAATAAACACTAGGGTCTAGAGTTGGTGTCACTGGTCGATGTACAGCGCGTTCTGGAACGAAACTAAAATTTCAAGGCTTACAGCGATTTATAATTTTTATATTTATAAATTAATTAATGGCGTTAATGCAGAACAAAAACGAGCCGTCAGGCAACGACAGGAAGAAAATAAACCAAGAAAAAAATGAACTTTATCTCTAACCTAAGTAGTTTCATTTCTAACGCACTTTCAATTTTTTTCTAAATATAAAAACTTTAGAAAATTATTAAATAGTTTTGACAAACTTTAGACATAAGCAAGTATCTTTCCAACAACAGTTTTTTCTTGTTGAGCAATTGTTGAGAATTGCCCCCTAATAAATCCGATTGTGATTTGGCAACACTGTCTACTAATTTCATATTCATTAAAGTATAGGCAACCAATTATACAACTAACACAGTAAGAGAGATAGATTGATACGTTTTGTTGTGATTTAGAAGAACACCGAAATAGTGAGGTCATTGTAATTTTATAACAAAAATTCGAACAATTTGTTGTGTTTCTTAAGAAATTCTTTCGTGAATTAGCAACAATTATCAACAAAAAAAACAACAAAAACAAGATAATTCTTCTCAATGTCTGTTAGTGCATCAATGCCTACTTAATCGATTGTGTCGAATTTGAGGTTATGTTGTGGTGACATTCTTGAAATTGGGGCGGTGTAGAAGAAAAACAAAATGGGTTCGTTATTATTATTATTATTACTACTACTATTATTATCATAATAATTATTATTACTATTGATTTTATAGCCCAACCACCAACGACAAGCGAAATTAAGAAATTACAACAACATCTATCATTATTGAAAGAAGAATATAAAAAATTACAAATAAATTACAGTGAATTACAATTAAAATATGATACATTGGTGGCAACTACAACAACACCAACAACAGATGATGATAGTAATGAACACGAGACATTTCCATCACGTCTCTTATCAATCATACGTAATTTATATAATTGTGAATTGTATTCGGATATTAAGATAAAATTACAGAATGGTCAATTATTTAATGGACACAAATTGATATTAACAGCCCGTTCGAATTTATGGGATCAACAATATTTAAAGGATTTACACGAAATCGATTGGACAACAATTGATAATAAAATCAGTGAAACAATTCTATTATGGATATATACGAATGATATTAAATTATCGATAATCAATCATGAGAATTCGTTGAATAATACAACAAATAATCGATATGAAGATGAAGAATTCTTAATAAAATTGATACGTCAAGCGCACGAATTCAATTTAAATGATTTAATCAAATATCTACAACAATTTCTAATTAATTTAATTAATCTACGTAATTGTGTGAAATTCTATACGTTAGCTGATGATTTACAAATCGATAATTTACGTCAATATTGTAGTAATTTAATATCAACGTATTGGAATGATTTACAAAGTGATGATTTCGAACATATGTCCGGACCGTTGTTGTATAAAATGTTGAAAGAGAAGACGAAATTACCGTTACATTCAGCTGTACGTTTACAACGTGAAGATGTCGTGTTTCTATGTTTGGTTGATAAGGTGAGTTGGTTAATTGTACATATATACAGGGTGTGTTTTGTAAACGTGCGCGGTAGTCGAGATATCTATTTATCGAAACAGTTTTTCGAGTTTCTTTTCGTTAGGGGCTTTCTGTAGAGAAGGCCGGTCCTGTTGCGTTCACATTTGTAATTCATCAACCTGCAAAATGGGAATTTTCAGGAGAACTCTTAAGACTTTTGCAAATAACAATAAATCGATTATTTTCTTCTTCAAAATCCCCTCATAATAGTTTCAGGGAGGTGAAAAAAGATGCCTGTGAGAATGTCAGCTCTTAATTTTAATATTAAAAAATGCTTGATCGTGATTTTCCATTTTCCATTTGATTAACCAAATAAAATCATTTTTACGGTGCGACTCCCGCCGATTCCTGTCAAATTTTGTGGAGGTGTTCTTTACTTTGACAAAAAAAATCCCTGAAAGTTTGAGCTCTTAATATGCGGCCGTTTCGAAGTTATGAATTTTTGAAATCTTGAAGAAAATTTTTTTCAACTTTTTCGTCAATTTTTTGAGGTAGAAAACTTTTTTTTCAAAATTGGTAAAATGTACCGTTTTGTAGGAAAAATTCTCAGCTTTTCAATGGGAGCATTCATTTTTTAATACGCGCAATGGAAGACCCTTTAGAATCGAATCAAAGTGAAAAAAGCGATTTTTCTCACAGTGCGGCGCTTGGTACACCAAATTTCATATTTTTGTCTGAAAGCTGAGAGTTTTTCCCACAAAATATGTCATTTTTGCGATTTGCATATTTCTTGTTTTCTTACAATTAAATAAACTGTAAGATCTCGATAATTAAAAAACGTACATTTTAAAACTTTTTTCAGATATTGACACGGTTGTTATAGCAACCGCGAAAAATACTGGTATATTCGATAGCTCCATACATGCAGGTAAAATAGAGTTTACACACGAATATGTTTTTTAATTGTCTAGATTTTGCATTTTATTTAATTGTAAGAAAACAAAAAATATGCACATCGCGAAAATGACATATTTTGTGGGAAAAACTCTGAGCTTTCAGAAAAAAATGTCAAATTTGATGTACCACGCGCCGCACTGGGAGAAAATCCGCTTTTTTCACTTTGATTCGATTCTAAAGGGTCTTCCCTTAAGTGTATGAAACAATGAATATTCCCATTAAAAAGTTGAGAATTTTTCCTACAAATAGGTACATGTTACCAATTTTGAAAAAAAAGTTTTTTGTCTCAAAAAAATGATGAAAAAGTTGAATTCTCTTTTTCTTCAAAATTTCAAAAATTCATAACTTCGAAACGGTCGCATATTAAGAGCTCAAACTTTCAGGGATTTTTTTTTCTAACGTAAAGAACACCTCCACAAAATTGAAAAAAATCGGCGCGGGTTGCGCCGGAAAAATGATTTTATTTTGTGGAATGACCCATAAACAAAAAAATCTCTTGCACTTTGGAATGTTATGGCTCACTTTGGGAACCATGTTTCGGAATGACTAAAATATATACTTATACAAAATTTAACGCTCTACAAAAACGGTCGCTTACAATTTTTTGATAAATTTAGTCCTTTAAAACTTATTCAGGGTAAACGTTGGATTAATGCTAAATTCTTACATTTTTCCAGTTCTTTGACCAGACCCATCAACTTTATGGGAAAATTTTATAGAACATTTTTTGTAGAGGATTTTATTCTCTATAACTTATCTCGTAACAAATTTTTGATATTCTTTACAGGTCGTAAGATAGTCACTCACAGTATTGAATAGTTATACAAAATTCATCCACCAAAGGGTTCCTAGATTTAAGTTGGCACCCTGGAATATAGTGATATTTCTAGGGATTACATTCTTCGCTTACAATCTTGGGATTATGTACTTTGTTTAACGAGACATCTGTCAAATCTAGTAACCCTTTGGTCGATGAATTCACTTTATCAATGCGAAAATATTACTGAAATCAAAAAGAAGTCAGTTTATTGAAAATAATTTACGACCTGTAAAAAATATGAAAAACTTTTTTAGAGATAAGTTATAGAGAATAAAATCCTCTACAAAAAATGTTTTATAAAATTTTCCTATAAAGTTGATGGTTGCGTCAAAGAACTGGATAAATGTAAGAATTTACCATTAATCCAACTTTAACCTTGAATAACTTTTGAAGGACTAAATATATCAAAAAATCATTAGAGACCTTTTTTGTAGAGCGTTAAATTTTGTATAAAACAAGTTTAAAAACGGGCACAATTTCAAATCTAAAGAGGATCCTGCACTGCATGAACCTCGTAGCTAATTGGAGATTTAGAAAAATCTCTAGTTGCTGTTGAACGGACACATTAAGAATTTTGTTATTTTTCTTCCTACCATCGTAATAAATACATCGACCATAGGGTTCCTAGATTTAAGTTGGTACCCTTGAATATAGTGACATTTCCAGGGATTTATTTCTTTGTGTCCATATCCCTGCTTACAATTCTCGGAGTACGTACTTTGTTTAACGAGACATCTGTCAAATCTAGTAACCTTTTAGTCCGTGAAAATTTAGCATAAATAAATTTTGTAGGGTACAAATCTTGCCCTGGACATTTATGACCTTAACTACGATACTATGGCTCTCGATACATGAAATCCAAAGACCTTTTTCATGCTTTCATTAAATCTGCAAAATCTGTCATCTAAGCGATGAAAACCTGCCACTCATCCAGGGAACAGGCACACAAGACTGAGTATATTCAAGTTAATGACATCTTTTTTTTCGAGATATCGATATATTTCTTGAGAAAAACTAAATAATTTTTCCAATCAATTTTCATTTGTTATTATTCATTGATATTGCAAGAGAAAACTTATTGGTGCGCAAATTTGCACGTTATCATCCATTCAACAATACTATCTTAACACTTTTTTTTATTTATTTATGTCACACGTATATATTATTGAATCATTAATAGATATCAAACCGATGGCGTTATGAAAAATAACAGCCCGCTGTTAAGGTCCGTTGCTATAAAAAACAATCTTTTTTGTACTCATTAAAAAGTGTGATAATCTCAAATTTTCAGATGTCAAAGGCAACATTTTAAAAAACCAAAAATAAAGTTAAATTGCTTCTTTTACTTATGGCATAAAATCATGAAAGCACCAAGGTCGTTATTTGCCTCATAACGCCCTTGATACATTAATTACTCTTATTTATTTATTTATTTATTACACCAAATTAATCACAGTCATTATAACAATTATAAAATATTGATAATAATTACAATTTATTATTGTTGCTACATTACATAGATATGATTTACAATAACAATCAATTGTTTTCGATGTACGTATACCTTTATCATCTACTGTACTACAGCCCTCTTGATAGGGTTCTTCAATTAAGATCTCTTTATGCCATTGTCCATTTCGTAATGTTTGTGTTGTATATGATTGATGGGCACAATCACGTTCGGTTGCATTAATTAATTGTGTTGGTGTTATTTGTATTGTATAATAACGTTTCATACAAAATGATGAGAATGGACAATTTACAATGAAACGTTCGCTAAAATCAAATTCTGTACATAAACGTTGTGTTTCATTACTAAATGGTGATGGTTTCGTTGTTGTACATTTATAACATTGGATTGATGCATTTGTTTTATTGAATAATTCTAGAAATTAAAAAGAAAAATATTATTATTAGATAATTGATAGAAGACAAATTGTAGGGGGCAAAGAAGGAAATGATAATAGTGCTAGAGGTGGTAATCTTGAATATTTTAATAATAATAAGTGTTAATAGAATAATTGAATAGATAGGGATAGAGAGAGAGAGAGAGAGCAACAGGCCAAACACCCACATCTTCCTGTTTAGTGTGTGTTTAGAACGTCCGGCACTTCTATTATTATTAAAGCACCTATTTTAACATTTTCCTTCTTAGAACCAGTGTAGGATTTAATCGCCCTAGGTCTAGTCCCTTTGCGCAATAACAGAACAATTGTGGCGCCCTAGATTTGGACCTCAACCTAAATCCACTACTGCTTAGAATTAATTTTCTCAATTATCTCTCCTATACTATTTATTTATCTGATCTTCATTGATTTCATCACCATCTGGATTCTGTGTTTATTTGATGAAGACATAACACATAAGCAATTAAAAGATTGTTGTGTAAAAGTTGAAAATTTTTCTCAAAAAAAAAGTATGTAAAACTAATAATAATAATAATTGGATGGATGTTATTTATTTATAAAGTCAGAAAGTGAAATGAAACAAAAAATTGAAATTTCACGCGACATGGACAATTTCCACAATATTTTTTGTTTTGTTTTTATTTGTTGAAAGGAATTGAATACTTTAAGAATATATTTTCAAGATTTTGAACCGTTATTTTTTTCGTTTTGGTGGGCAGTTCCGGTTTTCTTTCCGGAAAAGATATCGGTTTTTGGTTTGCAACCTTGCAATTTTTCTTGCTTTGGATGGATTTTTTTTGAAGTGAAACTTCTTTAGGCACGAAAGGGTAGTAAATTTGTACGGAAGCTTGACGAAAATGCTAAACCTCATGAGGGGCGAAAAAAGCCTTCTAACAGACAGCTAAGAGGGAAGAGTGGGGGCGTTGCCATAGCGTCGCTTCTACTCTCTCTGTCAGTTTTGCCAACTGTGTAAAATAAACACTAGGGTCTAAAGTTGGTATCATTGATCGATGTACAGCGCCCTCTGGAACGAAACTAAAATTTCCTGGCCTACCGCGATTTATGATTTTTGTATTTATAAATTAATTAATGGCGTTAAATTATATATGAATATTGTTTTGAGATAAGTGAAATACAGAAAAAAATCGAGCCTTCAGGCAATAAACCAATAAAAAAAAATGAACTTCATCTCTAACCTGAGAAGCTTCACTTCTAATGCGCGGCGTTCCACGTACTTTCAAGTTTTTTTCTTTCAAGATTTCCATCGGTTTTCTAGAGAAATGGATTAACACAGAATACGATTTTGTATGAGTTTCAATTAATTAGGGAAACAAATCGAAATGGGATAAAAATCGGGACAAAAGCCGGTTTGTGGGTCGAGTTATACCTTTTCTTTCGTAATCAAAATAAAATTTTTAAAAGATATAATCTGCCTTTGATGATCATTCAGTTTTTCAAAAAAATTGAAAGTGCGTGGAACGCCGCGCGTTAGAAGTGAAACTTCTTAGGTTAGAGATGAAGTTAATTTTTTTCTTGGTTTATTTTCTTTATATCGTTGCCTGAAAGCTCGTTTTTGTTCTGCAGTGTTAATTTTCGGCATTTCGATTATCTCAATTTAACGCCATTAATTAATATTATAAATATAAAAATTTTTAGTTGCGTTCCAGAGAGCACTGTACAACGATCAATAACACCAACTCTAGCCCTTAGTGTTTATTTTAAACAGTTGGCAGAACTGACAGAGTATAAGCGACGCTATTGGCAACGCTCCTACTGTTCCCTCTCAGCTGTGTGTTAGAGGGGAAGTGTTTCCCCTCACGAGGTCTCGTATTTTCGTTACATAGGGAAAATACACTGAAAAATATTTACAGCCAAGCGCGGCTAAAGAAGTTTCACTTCAAAAATTTGGTTACAAAAAGCATTTTCATGTTAAATTTGTTAATGTCGTCTTAAGCTTTGGGAAACCTTATTGTTTCGTTACATATAAGGAATTATTTTAATAAGGAAAGACTGAAATCTGTTACAAAGCAAAATCAGCCTTTTATAGAAGTAATAAAAAGCTGATTTAATACAAAAAGCAAATTCTTAGTCGGTGCTTGGCAACTTAAGATAAATTGGATCTAAAATGTCTTAGATCAATTGTAAATTTGACATTTCTCAAGCTACTTATAGTACTCAGTTTTGTGGAAAATGGATAGAAATATCGAAAAAATAACTTATACTAGCATCATGTACCTACGTGATTTGTTTAAATTTCATTCAATTACATAGAATAGCAAATGTGAGAAATGTTTTTTTTCCTCGGAAAATATAGACTTCTCTAAGAAACACGGCTCTGTGGGCTACCGCAAATGACACTTCATTGCACAAGTACGGGTTTCCCCAAAAATTGTGTGTTTATTTTATTTTTCCCCAATATTTTTACTTATTTTCTAGCAAACGTGATTAGGTAAAGAGGCATCAATTTTGATCGCATTTTCTGGAAAAACACACTTGAAAACGCCACTCAGCATATTGTATTATATAATTTTTAATGAGTTTTATTCGATTGTGTCGATTTCCATGTGGTGAACAAGTCAAAAACGAATTGTAAATGTGCCAAAGATCGCTTTCTGAGCAACACTGTAGCTGCTTGCTTTTTTTGCTTGTAGACAACATAATTAAGTCAAATTTAAACAAAATCATAATCGATTTTAGGCCATTGATGATATGAATTTAGTTTTTTAATATTGCTATGCGCCTCCAAAAACAAAAAATAGCTTAGAAAAACAATTCGTAAGACGTTAGGTCAAACGTTTTCCAAACTAAATTCATTATTAGAGTTTCTTGGGGAAAATCGAGGCAAATACTAGAAAAAAAACACAATTTTGAGTACCATCAACGTAGAATTTTCTAGAATTTTACAACGTTACTATTTACAATCTTAAATGATAATATTTTCAAAAAAAACCACTGTTTTTTCCAGGGAAACTAATGTTTAACACAGGGCTGGCCCCGATGCTAATGACATTTTGGTGGTCCTCAGTTCGTTTACATTCAGAGACTTTTTATAAAAAGATAAACAAAATGCAGTGCTGACTTTCCCTACTTAGGGCCCAAGTGCAAGTGATATTTTGGGGGCCTAAAGCTCTTTGGTAATAAAAACTCAATCTTTGTTCATTAGAAATTAGAGAAAAAGGAAAAACTTGGGACTTTTTCCAACCCATTTAGATTGCTTTCCATAATCAACATTTTCTTGATAAAAGCGACTTTTCGGAAAAACTGTGAAACTCTAGTTGGCCCGATTTGGATCATAATTTTCAGATTTTCTCGTTGCCTGTTCAAGATAATTGAAAGAAATTGACAAGAAATGTAAAGCATTGAAATTAAATTAAGGGGAAAAAACAATTCGTAAACTTAATGCTTTTCATGTCACTTTTTTTCAAATTTTATAGAAAATCAGGCAGAAGTATTACCCTCATTAAATCATTTGTATTGTGAATCAGTGAGAAAAATTCGATTACATTAAAATCCAATCAGATATATATATTTTTTTATAATAATGTACCGATTTCGACCTGTTTGGCTATCATCAGCGCATCAATTGTGAACAAATCGATATGAAGTGTTGATAAAATGATCAAATAGGTCGAAACCGGTACTCCATTAGATTGTAATTAAAAATTCCATTACATTTTGATTGATTGTTCGTTTTTTAAAAAAAATTGAATAAATAGGTTTCTTAAAGTGAAAGCAATCGAGATATTATTAGCAATCCAAGTCGCCACTGCAAAATTATTATGAGAAACATGTTTATTCTCTCTCTCTCTCTCCCTCTTTTTCTTTGTCTCTCCTTTTGTTTGGCCATCTCTTCAATTGTTTTAATCATTTTATTAATGTTTGCAAGCATATATGGTTAGTTGATTGTTTCTACTTTCATTGGAATTTTATTTTTAAACATATTTCGTGCGTGTGGCGAGTTTTTGGATAAGAAATCTCAAGGGATTTCCGGTTGTTTTGCATTTAAACAAAAAAATGATTAAACAAACAATTAACGAATTTATTCATTTGTTTCGTACGGTCAACGATAAAATGATAAGAATTTAATTAACAACCACGCCTACTAGATTTATTTAGAAAAAAAAAACAAAATCTAATTAAGAAATAGTGAGAGGCAATAAATGGTATTATTGTGATAAAATTGCGTCAATCAAGGACATTTTTTTCGTTAATTTTTATCCAACAAAACAACAAAAATATGTGAAATAAATGAAAAGAATATGACCGGATATAACGATAATTGATGATTGATATTTTGTTTGAATCATTCTATATAGAGAAATAGAGAGAGAAAGATAGAGAGAAAAAGGGTCAACTCTAGTGTTATCGTTGATGATTAATTTGACAATAATTTTCTCTTAGAAAATATGGAAAAAAATTATTTTTGTATTTCTTACGTGTTAAAATAACAGTCACAGCCAATATGATTTGATAAAACGTGTCCTTCATTGTTGTTTTTTGGCACTCTTGTTGGTTCATCAAAAAAATATATCATTTAGACTAAATTTATAGGAACATTTCTATTTTTTTTTTTTTAATGTTTCTTCAATAGTTTAATTCATATAAAAATAATCACAGAATTGTACCACTTAAATCGAAAAACGTTCCAACTATCGTCTGGTTTTGTAACGCACTAATCTCTTATGTCTCAGCTGTGTCCTGCTGCTGCTGGTGGTGGTGGTGTGTTGTTACTGCTGCGGTTGTGGTTGTTTTATAATTATTTTTTTGTTGTTACAATTTGTTCCATTCTAAAGTTTGTTGGCGTTTAATTTGTGAAATTGTATTGCGCAAATTTCAAATTTGTCACTTTGATTTCACAATTATGCCACTTTGTGTAGTGTGTACGTATACACACATACACACACAACATTAAAAGTCTACAATTTATTTGCTACTATTTTATATTAAAATGGATACGATTTAATTTGTGTTCGAATAAGTAAATGGATGATGATGAATCATAGAATAGATAATTTTAAAATAGCGGTTGATGCTTTTTTTTTGTATCTCTAACAGTTCCTTGACTTCGTTTTTTTCGCTTGGTTTACTCATTTTACAGTTTGTTTCATGTTCATTGCCAACGTATACAGTGGTGGCAAGTGCACTAGGAGTTTTCGAATTTATCTGGGCTTGCTGATCATTGATAATGTATACAGTGGTGGCAAATAGAGTAGGCGTTTTCGTAGATAAATAGGCTGGTCTTTATAGCTACGGATAGTCGATTAAAAGCTTCCTTATAGGAGTAGGGGGGCAGTTTGCCCCCCTTAAGGAAAAAAATCATAATATCAATGATTTTTTTTACGTGTTTACTTTTTTTTAGACCCTTGATACTTATTTAGGTAACATTATTATGCTGCGTCCATTAAAATTAAAAAATCGAAAATTTGTGGCAAAGTGGGCCCCCCAAAAAAATTTCATAATTGTTATTTTTTGTATGCTGTCTTTTTATTTTTACAATAATTATGAAATATTCAATAAATGGATGGTCCTTTTTACTCCTCATTATATAAGAAATTTCAATTTTTTTGACATATTGAAAATTTTAAAGGGCCCACTTTGCCCCCATATTTTCTAAAGCTTTGAAAATTTGAAGGGGCCCATTTTGCCCCTCCCTCCCTTACATATATTTGTTTCTTAATTTGTTGGGATTGTTTCGATTAGGAGCAGTAGATATCTAATCTAATTCGTAATGCAAAACTGTGTTCTATTTTTGAATTATTTGGCACTTTGCTGCTTTTAGAGCTGTTAATCTTCTTTAAATAGAAAGAGCTTAAATCATTAGGAATCTCGTTATAATTGCGCGTGCAGGTGCAACTTTTATTCCTTAATTTTCTATAAACTTTTAGCGATCATAGATTATCAACAAATAGGGACTGGAAACTTCTAAAAGTCTACAAAAAGGGCTATTTTTTGCAATTTCATTCTACTAAAAGCCGATAAACGTGTTGTGTATCTGAAAGGAGTTGATTGAAAACTAGTCAAGCTTTGTTGCATATGTAAAGATGTTTAATCGCTACTAATTGCACCCTTAAAGACACCCTTAAGGGCCTCCTTGAGGTCTGCTTATAAACTTTTCTTCCAAATTACGCAAAATCAGTCTCATTTGAAAGAAAGGCTCAGATTGTTACTAGTAGAGCCAGTGGACCTCTAGTGTAGAAAAAGTCTTAAATAATTGAATTATTGCACGAGTCCAAGTTCTAAAGGACGAGTGCAATATACGATTTCTGACATGAGTTTTTTATACTATTTTTTCTATTTTGCCTATTTTGTGCCCCCTTTTACAAAAAAATTGCGAGATTTCATATTTAGGGAAATTGAGATGGGAGTTGGTGTTACTGATAAAACAATTGAACATTGTTTAATTTTTTTGATTGATGTATTAGTGGTTGTTTATGTTACCAAAACCATAGATAAGTAACCAAAACTTACTATGTAATCTATGTTTTTGTTTATGATTTTTGACATTTGTCCAAATCAAAGAAAACGTTACCAACGTTAGGGAAAAAAAATTACTACATTTTCCATTTTTACACAGTGTATCGAAATGAACTCATTTCGATACAGTAGTAAGTTTAAAAATAGCGCTATTATTGACGCAAAGTAGAAAAAGATCAATAAGATGCGGAGTGCAGATGCAACTTTATATGTTCCTATAGAAATCAAAATAATGTAGTTATGTTCTGTCCAAGGTCAGAATTATTATATGTTCCTAATTTAAAAAAATAAAAGGATAGGCAACTTGTAATACTCCAAACAAAAAGAGAGAGTCACTTGTCGGGTCACTATTTAAAGTAGAAAACGTACAGTGAACAAATTTAAATGTATTACGTATTCGAAATGAGTTGACAAATGTCAAACAGTTGAATTTTTTTTGTCCTAGCATAGCAAAAGAGTTTCTAAAAACGCAACCTCAAGGGGACCCTTAAGTTTTATTATGTATTTTACATAATTATTTGATATTTGACCAGTCAGAGTGCCCATGTAGCTAATTTGGACATAAGAAAGAAATCGCAGAACTTTTAAAATACATGCAATAGGCACTGGAGAGGTATTGATTTTGAATCTTCAGGCTACTTTTTCATATAAAATGAAACGGTCTTGCTGGATTGTACAGGATAGACCATTTTCGATGGTTTTGCAGGGTATCTCCTATAAGGAGAGCTCGTACAGAATAACTGATAGCACATTCCTGTCCTACTTTTTCCTGACTAGTCAGATGGTGCAATTAGATTTTTGCTATGTTCTTTTGTTTTCGAGTTATGGCCGTTTTTTCACTTTTTTGCGATTTCTAAGATGCCTTATATCTCGTAGGTTTTCAAAAAAGTTGACGCTTTTTCCACAGTTTCTAGTGTAGTTTTTAAAGCTGATTCTATTTAGCTAATTAGATTTTCTCTAGCTCTCACCGTTTTTGAAATATAACACAAACTTATGTTTTTTTAAATGGAACATATATTTAATTTATCGCTCATTAAATTGCTTATTTTTTTCTGATTTCAAATATATATAGTTTGATATAGTTATTATCAAAAATGCGGGAGTTATTTTGAAAATTTCGATTTCGCAAGTAGTGATTACAAAAATTATACTCGAAAGGACTTTAGAGTGCCATGAAACAAATTTTACCTATTGCAAAATACGAAAACAAAAGAATAAATAAATAGCAACCAAAATAATAGTTCGTTGACAAGCTAAAAAACGATTGTTTCATAGCACTCTAAAGTCTTTTCGAATATGATTTTAGGAATGTTTCCCTTCGAAATCGAAAATTTTCAAATAACTCTCACATTTTTGAAAATAACTATAGCAAACCATATATATTTGAAATCAGAAAAAAATAAGCAATTTAATGAGCGATAAATTAAATATAGGTTCCATTTAAAAAAACACAGGTTTGTGTTATATTTCAAAAACGGTGAAAGCTAGAGAAAATATAATTAGCTAAATAGAATCAGCTTTTGAAACTACATTGAAAACAATGAAAAGAAAATGAACTTTTTCGATAGCCTACGAGATATGAGGCATTTTTGAAATTGCGAAAAAATGAAAAACCGGAAATAACTCGAAAACAAAAGAACATAGCAAAAATCTAATTGCACCATCTGACTAGTCAGGAAAAAGTAGGACAGGAATGTGCTATTAGTTATTTTGTACGAGCTTTCCTTATAGGAGATACCCTGCAAAACCATCGAAAATGGTCCACCCTGTACAAATTTGAATTTTCAGTAATATTTTTTGAGGCTGAAATAATCAAATTTTGAGACCAAAAAAAAGGCATTTGTTATCAAAATTACACATTCAATATCAAGAATTTTTGTTGTGACTTGCTCATGAATTGCAAAAGAGAGAGTACCACTTATTTTTCCTCATTAATTACATGGACTCATGGACTAATGGTACTTTATCTAAATAGTAAAAGAACACGGAAGTGCAGATTAAATCAAATTATTCTCATATAATGTGAAAAACGAGACTTGCTAATTTATTTTTAGTGATTTCTTTAAATTATGAAGTTCCTTTCTTTCTAATTTGTCGTTGTCATTGTACATCGCACGGTAAAATTGGCAATTATCACATTATCTCAACGATTTCAGAAAATTCATGCATTTCACAATAAATTCAATTTCTTTTATCTGGCAACTTCTTATCTGCCGTGTGTTCGAATAATTTTTGAACTAAACAGTTTGATGTTTTTACTGTTATCTATTTGCCGTGAAGATACTTCTTTTTTGCTGTGTAATTAAGTTACATCAAGAACAATAAAATATTTGAAATGCACATTAATTTGGATAACTCTCACATCAACAGATCATTCCGATTTTTTTCTATACATCTTTGATTATTAGATTTGTCCCCTGAAATGAGTAGTTTCAGTTATTAGTTTGCATCACAATTTAAAAAATTGTCAAAAAATGTTCAACTGTTCAATTGCGAATCGATCCAGAGACCTTCAATATGGTCTAGTCTCTGTGATAATCTTGGGTTCGATTCCCGATTCGAACACACTTTTTTTTCCCTTCCAATTCCAATCATACTAATACCGATTTAATTTTCTAGTCATCTGACACAATAAATGTATGGAGTGATAATGGTGATAATACAGACGATTTACCATTAGATCTAGCATTACGTCATCACAATACAAGCATAGCAACAACACTATTACAATACAATGCCGATATTAATATAAGAGATAAGAATGGAGATACTTTATTACAACGTTTTATACGTTTAAATGATGGCAAATCGATATTATTTCTATTAGAACAACAATGTAACGTTCAATTAACAACTATACAACAGAATGATACAGCATTACATTTAATTGCAACAAATACCGATATTAATGAGAAATTAGAAATTACACAAATCTTAATTGAGAAGAATATCAATATAAATGCACAGAATCGTCTAGGATTGTAAGTAAATTTAATTAATTTTCTCCAATACTAACCAATAACTCGATGGTGAAGTAACACTTTACCCACTAGTGATCGAAAGTGTTGTCTTTGACATTTAAATAAACAAAAACTAAAAACTAGTTGTTTATGGTAATCCATAGCAACCGACAACAAATAAATAAAAACTAGTTGTTTAGAGGAATTCAATAGTAACTATTGGCAACTAGATGAATTAATTTTATTAGAAAACAAAAAAAAAAATTAAAAATTAACAATAAGTATTGGAAAAAAACTTGTACTGCACACAGCGAAAAAGTCCCTTTATCCACTCGTGGATAAAGTATGACTTTACCACTTTGTACAGTAAATAACTATTTTTCCAATACTAACTGTCAAAATCCTACTTTACAGACTAATAATTGTCTTTGATACTGAAATAAATAAAAAACAATTGCTAGTTGTTTATTGAAACCCATAGCAACCGACAGCAAATAAACACAAACAATTGCTAGTTGTTTAGGGGAATCCAATAGCAACCATTGGCAACTAGATGCATAATTATTTATTATTATAAAACTAAAAAAATAAAATACATTAAAAACTAACTGTTAGTAGTGGAAAAAATCTTGTATTACAAACGGTACAGTATGACTTTACCACTTTTGTACAGTAAATAACTATTTTTCCAATACTAACTATCAACATCCTGCTTTAGCAACTACTAACACGATGATAAAGTAGCACTTTACCCACTAGTGATGGAAAGTGTTGTCTTCGACATTCAAATAAATAAAAAGCAATTGCTAGTTGTTTATTGAAACCCATAGCAACCAACACAGTGTGCAGTACAAGATTTTTTCAATACTTGTTACTTAAAGCTCTTTTTAATTCATTTAATTTTTTTAATTTTCTATAAGTTATGACCTTAATTATTCAATCGTTGTTGGTTGCTATTGGATTTCTCTAAACAACTAGCAATTGTTTTTGTTTATTTGCTGTTGGTTTCTATAGTGCTGCTATGAAGTTGCTCGATGGTAAAGTGTCTACTCAACGGTAAAGTAAACACTTTACGATCGAGTTTTTAGTCGATAAAGTAGGACTTTAACAGCAAGTATTGAAAAAGAAAACAATTGCTAGTTGTTTAAGGGAATCTAATAGCAACCTTTGGCAACTAGATGTATAATTAATTATTATTATAAAACTAAAAAAAAAATGAATAAAAATTAGCAGTTAGTATTGGAAAAAATCTTGTACTACACACGGTGATAAAGTCACTTTATCCACG
This sequence comes from Epicauta chinensis, assembly GCA_021725515.1. Classification (NCBI taxonomy): domain Eukaryota; kingdom Metazoa; phylum Arthropoda; class Insecta; order Coleoptera; family Meloidae; genus Epicauta; species Epicauta chinensis. The sequence goes on along the minus strand of JAEDXX010000184.1, from coordinate 55,070 downwards.
AGTGCATAAAGTTTGGCTTTCTCACCATATTAATTAATTTAATTTAATAGAAAATTATAATTGTAGCACAGCTTTACATTTAGCTATTCAATCTGATAACCGTCCAATTTTCGATTTGTTACAATCACAACAATCAATCGATATAAATTTGAAGACATTGGATGAACATCCACCAATCTATTATGCTTTATTACAATACGAATCAAATGATAATGATTATTATGTACAAGCATTAATTAAAGCCAAATGCCAATTAGATATATTCTATACGAAACAATTGAATAATAATTTATTACAACAATTGCTGGTGAATAATTTAGAGAAATCAGCATGTTATCTATGTGAATTTATACAGAAATTTAATCATTCAAATGATAATGGTGAAACTATTTTACATTTAGCATGTAAACAGAATTTATATAAATTTATTGAAATATTATTTCAACGATTCACGGAAAAACAAGATGGAATTAATACGAATTTATTAACAAATGATTCGAATTATACACCAATACATTATTGTATTAAATTTAATGCTATTGAAGCATTAAAATTATTGGTACAATATCAGAAACAATTCAATATTAATTTTAATATACGTGATTTGAATGGTGATACACCGTTGAGGTTATTGTTGAATAATCATAATAATAATAATAGTGTGGATGAATTGATTAAATTGTTGATACAAGGTGGTGCTGATGTTAATGTACGTAATGGTAAAGATTTCACATTGTTACATGAAGCGATACTGAAAGAGGATGCTAAGACGGCTCTGTTTCTTCTGGATAATGGTGCTGATATTAATGCAAAGTATTTACATGATTATTACAGTAGAAGCTCGATTATTCGATAAGTATTGCATTTAAGTTTTTTTTCCATGTCATACGTATATATTATTGAACTATTAATAGATATCGAAACGATCGCATTAATAAGTAAATAATAATTGTTTACTTGACGACGGGCTATTATAGCGTTGCGATGGCGTTATGAAAAATAATAGCCCGTTGCTATGATAAACAACCTTTTTGCTGTCATTAGAAATGTGATCATAACCTCAATGTTTCAAATGTCGAAGAAAAATTTAAAAAAAACAATATAGAGTTATGGGAGAACCGCTCGCGGTCGATATACAGGCGTTATTTGCCTCATAACGCCCTTGATATTTTAATTATAGAGCCATCATCAGCGACAATATTGCTGGCGAATTTTTCGGATATCCATAGAAGAATCTATTCTAGAGAATCTTTTTACATATAAGTGTCCGTTCCTTAAATTTAAGGGAGTAAGCAGTTCATCCGGCAAAATTAATTTATTTGAAATAGCTTCAAAACGGCTCAGTGATCTTTAGTGGTTTAAAAACTGAACGATAGACACTGTTTAGGCTAACTTAATTAGGATTAAATTATATGCTTTTGTCTTTTTCCTTACTATGAATAATTAAGGGATGAAATTAGTAAATTACAGGTTGATTCGTAAAAATAGAAATCATTCGACTTTAGAGTTACAGAACTTAATGGCGGAAATAGGAAAAAAAAAACGATTTGGGGGTCGTGGCGATGTGGGGTCGTTCAAGTATTACGCAAGGATTTTTAAGGGATGAGAGGTTCCATTTTCGCTTATTGTTGCTGACATGGGGGTAGATAGTAATCTTATGTAATGTAAAAGCTCAAACGAGGAATATTTGAATGAAGAATCATCGTCAAAATCAAGTCTTTTTGTATATAATATTGACATTTTTTAAATCTTAGTGAATTAGAAAAACTTAGTTATATATTTGGAAACAGGGATTTTACAATTTTCTTATTTTTCCGTATAAAAAGAGGGTTCTAAATCCATGAAATTATGATTGAACGATTCCTTGTGCAAAAAAAAAACGTGTCTTTAAGCTTAATGATGGGGCAGAATGAGGTTAAAAACTTAAAGAAGTTCATAAAATTGCTGATATTTTAAGATTAAAGACGATATAGAGAAATCTGTTTCATGTAATTGCCCTTAAGAGGTGCTCTGTTGTTCAGTTCTTTTGAAATCACTGATTTTGCAGCATGAGATCCCATTTTCTCTCTAAAATATTTGGTATTTTTATTTGGGGCCCTTCTATGAGTGGCGCCCGGGTCATGGTAGACGCTCTTGCACTCCCTCGCTACGCCACTGAAGTCAACGTATAGAAAAACGGCAGAAATTGTTGCTGATGATGATTCAATTTATGTGATGTGATAGTGTCAAAATAGGTGCCAACTTGCGACTTTTTTCCATAAAAGATTTTATTAAAAAAAATATGTTGGAAAACGCCAAAGATATTAACAATAATGCGTTGGTCCGCCAAAAAATCTTCCACAAATGGTGAAATTGATTTATTCGGCATCTTTTATCTGGAACGCACTCATTTGCATTCTCTACAAATTCAGTTTTCTTGATGAAGCTTTTTTTTTGTGGATGTGACAATAGAATCGTTTTGAGAAATTCTTTACATTTTTGTTATTCTCAAATGCGTTTTGATCATAAAATTTTATGTGAAAGTAGTCTAAAAAGTCTTGTTAGTAACACATACATCTTCCAGTTTTTAGATAATTTATATTAAGTAATTCTTCAAAAATATGGGAAGCACGTTTTTCAACGCCTTCACAGAGGTGTTTTCCTTGAACCGTTTGGTTGTTGCGAATCTTTGCTGTTTCGATGTTCAAAAGCACACCAATAAGCGCTCTTTACGCTTATTTCTGCTCATTTTTTTCCGGGATCCTTCTGAGCTCAGTCACATAATTTAAACATATTATTTAATTGTCAAGATTGCACATTTTATTTAATTGTAAGAAAACAAAAAATATGCACATCGCGAAGATGGCATATTCTCAGTTTTCAGAAAAAAATGTCAAATTTGATGTACCACGCGCCGCACTGGGAGAAAAATCGCTTTTCTCACTTTGATTGGATTTTAAAGGGTCTTCCGTTGCGTGTATGAAAAAATGAATATTCCCATTAAAAAGCTAATAATTTTTCCGACAAAAAGCTACATTTTACCAATTTTGAAAAAAAAGTGTTTTACCTCAAAAAGATTGATGAAAAAGTTGAAATATTTTTCCTTAAAAATTTCAAAAATTCATAATTTCGAAACGACAGCATATTAAGAGCTCAAACTTTCAGGGAATCTTTTTTTCAAAATAGAGAACACCTCTACAAAATTTTTAAAAAATCGGCGGGAGTCGTCCCGTAAAAATGATTTTATTTGGTGGAATGACCCATTTTTTTTTTGTATATTGTTGTATTCCGCTGTTACCAGGGCACCACCTTTTAGCGTAGAAGGTCCGCAACCACGGATAATGTCAATTTCTGAATATCTTCTGTATTGTTCGATGTCTTCTGGAGACTTAATTTGTTTAACTTGGTTGACCGTTTTCTGGAGATTTGATTTGGCTGACTGCCTTCTGGGGACTGTTTTGAAATTGATCGGACTCTTTTGGAGACAGTCTTCTGAAGACTGTCTTGAGATTGATCAGTGTCTTCTGGAAATTTGATTTGGCTGACTGTCTTGAGATTGTTCAGTGTCTTCTGGAGACTGTTTTGAAATTGATCAGTGTCTTCTGGAAACTTGATTTGACCGATTGCCTACTGGAGACAGTCTTGAAATTGATCCGAGTTCTGAAAACTTGACTTGGCTGACTGTCTTTTGAGATTGATATTCTTTTCCTTCTTCTTGTGTCTTGCTTGATTGACAGATTGATTGGCTGGAGGGTCTCGATGCATTTCTTTTTATGCATCCGAGCTATCCGGGCTTTGGAGTGCTCTTAACCGCTGAGCTATCGACGGCCTGTAATTATCTCTCGGACTAAATTCCATGGTTCGAATCCCGGTCGTCGGCTGAACATTTTTCGGACTAAATAACTGAGAATTAAAATGTCCCTTAATCATTAATTAAATTATATCTATTAATTAATCCCAGTAATCCAATTCAGATTGATTTCGGTTAGTTTGAATTTAATTTTGATTAAATAACACTCTGGACGGATCAAAAAAATTATTTGACGCGTCTTCGAGAAGTATTTGAATTGGAATGAATATTCCCCCGCTCTCGAAGCTAGTAATTTATGAATTTAGTCCGAGAGATAATTACAGGCCGTCGATAGCGCAGCGGTTAAGAGCACTCCAAAGCCCGGATAGCACGGAGAGGGCCCGTGGTTCAAATCCCGGTCGTCGGCTGAACATTTTTCGGACTAAATAACTAATATAATAATTATTAGATTGATACACCTAGAGTTTTATATTGTGGAAACTTCGTGAATATTCGAAAAAAATTTCCAATGGGCTCTCAATAATTACAAAAATCGAGTTCTTGTCGGCATTGAAGCTGGAACTCTTCCAGCGAGACAGAAGAGGCGCAAAATCGCCACTTTGCATTCAAATGGTTACTTAATTCGAGGTACTACAACAGTATCTCACGTTGCAATATTTAAACACTATAATCGAGCTTCTACCGTTATTCTAACGTCTAAACTAATTCTCGTTATTATTATTTTTTCTAGAACGGCAGACAGTGAAACACCGTTACATTTAGCCATCCATTGTCGTCTAAACGATGTCGTCGAAGCACTATGCATACGTGGCGTTGATATGTCAGCAAAAGACCGTAACGGCAACTGTCCATTATGGTCAGCATTAGATACGAATCAAATCGATTTGGCTAGTATTTTGGTACGTTACGGTGCCGATACAGATGCATGGGATTTAGGACCGGACAATTGTCAACAGACACTCTTACATCGTGCCATCGATGAAAATAAAGAAACAATAGCTATATTTCTAATACAATCCGGTTGTGATTTGGATACACCACGTTTACCAGGACCGAATGGTGAGGGTGGTGATGAGGCCAATGATAAATCAACACCATTACATTTGTGTTGTCAATGGGGTTTAATTAATATAACACGTACATTAATTGAACATCGTGCCCAATTGAATCAAAACGATTATGAGAATAAAACACCGATACATATAGCAATTGAGAATCAACATGATGATTTGATACAATTACTATTGAGTGTGCCGGAGATTGATTTAACGCAACGCGATAAGAACGGTTTAACACCGTTTGCAACCGCTTTAACATATCGTAATAATCGTGCCGCACAATTGATCTTAGATAAATATCCACAGGCTGCTGAACAATACGATACGAAAGGTCAGAATTTTCTACATATTGCTATAAAACGTGGCGATATCGAGAGTGCTCTATTTCTATTAACTTGTAATATTGATGTGAATTCACGTGTACAAGATTCAATACTCTCACCACCGATCCATTTAGCTGCGAAATATTGTAATGAAACATTGGTGCGTAGTTTATTGTTAGCTGGAGCACGTATCGATGATCGTGATGTACATAAACGTACTGCATTACATGTAGCTTCAGAAGTTGGTAATGCACCGGTTGTATTGGCTTTGATACAGAATAATTGTGATTTTGATGCTGTTGATGTTGAGAATAATAATGCATTACATATTGCGGTGAAAGAAGGTCATTTGAATGTTGTCCGGACATTATTAACTGAATCGACAATAAATGCAGAAGCTGTTAATTTGAAGGGACGTAATCCATTACATGAATTATGTCGATATGGTAAAGATAATGCGGCGACGATTTGTGAATTGTTTCTCGAATGTATGCCAGAGTATCCGATCAATAAAACTGATATTAATGTAAGTATTGATTGTTGGGACGCAACAGTGAAGTATCGCGTAGAGAGATTCTATCACACTTCTTTTAAAACCTTTTTTTTACTTTTTAATTTTAAATGAAATAACCCCTTGAATATTTTTTCACTCAATACAACACTTGAAAGTTGACTTTACTTTACTAATATCTCTATGGTAAACACTTTTCTTCACTAGTGACTTTTAGTTTCTACTGGGGGATACTAAAAGTGATGTTCAACAAGTTTATTTGTGGGACAAAATCGTCGCAATTTTCTTTCTCAATACCACACATTTTTAACAATTCACAGATTAAATTTTGGAATATCAGAAAAAAATTAACAAAAAATAAAAGTCCCAAGAACCCCACAAAGTTTCTAACTAATCGGGAAATATAGAAAATTTAACCCAAGTGTCATATAATTATCCGTATGTCAAAGCAACCACCACCACAAGAATGCTCTCGATACATGAAAATCGAATATGTTTTTTTCATTTCTTAATCTCGTCAATTTCAGTCAAAAAAAAATCTGAAAATTGGATGCATATTATGTAAGGTTAGTGGCCTCGACCTTCAATGTTGCAAACGTATGCAATCAGTTGTTGCTATACAGCAGTGTTTCCCAAACTTTCGACATATGTGTACCCCTTCTATAATTTTCGTAACACGTGTGTACCCCTCATCAAAAAAAATGCATATACTTTAATAATAATAATAATAATAATAAGTCGCTTGTTGCACCAGGCGCAGCAAAAGGCCGGAGCCACATGTACCCCTTCAAACTCTTTGCGTACCCCAGAGGGTACGCGTACCACACTTTGGGAAACACTGCTATACAGTATTTGCACCTCAAAGTGATTACACAAATTTGTTGATGCAGTAGAAATGAATTATCATTATTTGTTATTCTATAATGCCAGAAAACTAATGAAAATGTTTACTGATAACTAATGTACTGGAAATTATAGTAATTAAAACAATTTCAAATTAATAAGAAACGTAAACAAACAATTTTTAGTGATAAAATTAAGGATTAATATTATTAATTTGGTCGTATACTGCTGCTTTTTTTCGTGAATGAAAACTTTTTGAATGCTTTCCTTTTCTTGATTAAACGAAAATTTGTCACTTCCCACTTTCCAGACAAAAAAAATTCGACCCATAACTTGCTCCTGGTTGGACATTTAATATGGCACTCGAAGGTAAAAGACTTTAATTTACATGATTTACAACTTAATGGCAACGTAACACTTGAATATCATTTCTCGAATAAAATAAGAAACAATTCGTCCCCTTTCTTGGTATATCTCGTATCTACAAAATCGTAATTTTTCAGGAATCAATAAAAACTGTTTCTAATATCAAAACTACATAAATATTAATAATAAATATCAAATTCAGACTCTTTTCGTGTCAATTTATAAAGATCAACGAAAATTTCATGATTCACATTGGCAATAAAGACCTGATGGTGATTTCTGTGGATGATTTTACGTAGATACGAGTTGTTAGCTATAAACTTTTATGTATATACGAGGTTATAATTAAAAAAAAAATTACTTATGATCATTTTTTTTGACACAAAACTTATCTACCAGTTTAATTAAAGTATTATTAGAAAGTTATATCAGTAAGCAATGCGTTAGCGGCGCCATGTAAACAATTTCTGCGGTGTTTAAATCAAAGGGTGTAGATACGAGGTAAATAGAGACCTCTAAAAAAATTTCTATTGTCATTCTGCACATTTTAATTTGTTTTACACTAAATTAGAGTACTCACCGATGTTTTCCACTAAAAATCTCAATTTCACAAAAAATGTAGTTACGAGCTATACCCAGAAAGGGGACGAATTGTCACATTTTCGTATTTCATAAATCACCATCTACTGCAGCGGTTTCCAAACTTTTTGCACTAACGCCCCCCTTATAAAAAATCTTATCTCTGCCACCCCCACCCCCCGCAATGAAAAAATTATAAACAATTTCTTTACTGTATTTACGCACTAACATGAAGGTGAATTTACACGGAGACAGTAACTAGATTTAGCCACTTGCATTGTGTAAACGTTTGATTTAGTACTTTAGTACTAAATAATTTAGTGCTTTAGCACTAAAGTTTTTACTGTCTTCACCTTTTCTCTGACCGCTTGAGAATTATTATTGTTAAAATATCACGTACAGTAGCGAGCAGAAAAATCAGTGTTAATATCAAAAGTCCATTATTCGGGAATTATGTTCAAGCGCTATTTTTAAAAGCCATGAATTGTTCAATCTTGCTCGCCCCCCAGATTGGAAACCGCTGATCTACTGTATTAATGCACCCACCTTCGTTGCTAATATGCGACAATCAATTTGATATGAAAATAATATTTTTCTTTCAAAAACTTCATATTTGCTGCTCAAAAATAAATTAGAACTTCTCTGGGGTTCAATAACTTATTCATTGATAAAAAAAAGCCGACGTCAGAATTGTTTACGATGGTTGCATTGTGAATGTCATTATTACAACATTTTATTCATAAACAATTGCAAGGCCAACACTATTTATAAAATGGTACATTCAAGAAAACAATTGTTGATATTCCATCTTTGTAAATAACATAAGAATAATTATTCTTACAACAGATCTAATTTCTAAAAGTTTCTTTTCTCGATTGTATTGTTTATAAATACTATTGGCCTTGTAATTGTTTTTAAATCAAATCTTGTAAACATAACATTCGCATTGCAAGTATCGTAAACAATTCTGACGTACGGTTTTTTTCACAGGGTATTGATCCCTGAGAAGTTCTGTTGTTTTTTTTTTGAGCAGCAAATGAGAAGTTTTTAAAAGAAAAATCTTATTTTCATTTCAAATTCATTCGCAGTATACATTGTAGGTAATTGGTTTCCGAAAAGCGAGTAATTTTCGAGACCTTATACGATGTTTTGGCTTTTCCAAAATAGCTAGAAAGAAAATCGTATCGGTCAATTGAAGTCTAATTTCTTTAGATTTTCCACTTCAATTCACAAACAAACGAGATATTTGAGGTGGAACACTTACCTGGGACACCCTGCCTTGTACATTCTCATGCAACAATAAAGAACGTCGATTTATTTCATAAAATGTGTATTACGAACAAATAAACAATTTAGTGATATAATGGTTTTATGTCAGCCAGAAAAGACATGAGACGCTAAGTGTTAATCCAGTAAAAAATTCACTTAAATTTTTTTTCTTCAAAATCTGAAAGAAAATTAAAATAAATATTGCAAATATCGTATTATTAGTCATCTTAGCGATTTAATAACAACACAATTTTATATTCTCATACTAAAAAAGAAACTACATTCCCATACATTTCACGTAAGTCAAAAGTATGAAGAAAATAATTTATTAATTATTGTTATCTTTTCCACAACTATAAAAGATAATAAAAATACTACTCGTATATGCGTGACCTTGTTTGCTTAAAGTGCTGATGCTGTATGAAATTGTTGACGCCAGCAATAAACATCTGTGGAAGGTCAAGATTGTTTATCGTTTAGATTATTGACCTGTCTTTTGAAGCATAATTTGAATTAAAATTTTTGTTTAAGTTTAAAGAAATTAAGAAATAAAAAAAATGTTTTTGGATTTCATGTATCGAGAGCATTCTTGTGGTGGTAGTTGCTGCGATGTACGAATAATTATATGACACTTGGATTAAATTTTCCCTATTTCCCGATTAGTTAGAAACTTTATGGAGTCCTGGGTCCTTTTTATATTCGCAACTGTACACATTCTTGGGACTTTTATTTCTCTTACTTAACGGCTAATGGGAGATCTCGTAGCCGTCCATACTTAGAAAAAACACCCTGCATATTATATGTCTAAAACCTGTGTTTACAAATACAAAAAATGTGATATTAAGCTTGATTGAAAAAAATTGTTAATGAATTTGACGCCATATATAACCTAACATTATTTTATTAAGTTTAACTTGACGCTTGCGCAATAGCGTGAGATTTTCTCTCATCGCGATACTACGCAAGACGTATGTTCTGAAGAATTAATTATGTGATGTTCCAGGGCAATTCTCCATTACTCTTGGCCTACATGAATGGTAATACGAATTTATGTCGTGTTCTTGTAAAGGCGAACGCCTGTCTAGGTACCGAAAATAACGAACATATAACAATCTTCAATTATCAAGTACCCAGTAAACAATTATTGAATCGTTTATTGGATCAATTAAATCAACCATCGTTATGGACAACGACCGATTCATGTCAGGAATGTGGTAAGAATTTTTCGTTTACAGTACGTTCACATCATTGTCGACATTGTGGCCGGGCATTGTGTAATAAATGTTCCGATCAAGAGGTGCCGATTATTAAATTCGGTGAACACAAGCCGGTACGTGTATGTAAAGTGTGTTTTGATGTTTTGAAAATTGGTGCAAATTAATTACCAAAAAAAAAAGAGAGATAGATAGATAGATATAAGAGAGAATCAAATATAAATTTAATTTTACATTCCTGTATTTTTTAAGATGAAATGCAACAGATTTAGCTTTAGCGTTAAGACTGAAAGGCGGTGTTTTTGTGAATATTTCAAGCAAAAATTATGTAATCTTTCGATTTGTTCTGTTTCTTAATAGGTGCTGGACACGATGCTGAAAATTTTCCTGAAAATTTAATTAAAAACAACTTAACGCCGTTCGAGTTGTTTTCTTCCGTTGAATTTTCAGCAAAGTGGTTTTCTTTAATTACAACATTTCGAAAGGTGTTGTTAGGTCAATTGAAAACATTTCAGCCTAGTTCTCAGGAAAAAAAAGATGTGGCCAATTTTTAGCTCTGATCGTATGTAATGAGATAAAATCTTTTTTCATTGGGTCTGACCTTTTTTTCCATCGCCGATAAAAGATTTTATCTAATTATATATAACTATATATGATTAGAGCTAAAAATAGGTCAGATCTGATCTTTTTTTTTCCTGGGTTGCCACTTTTCCACGTAATTGATGCCTTCATTGTGGCAACCTGTTGTATTTTCCGCTTTTCACATTTGCAGATAGAACATATTAACTTTCTTTTAAGCTGTTACTGTTAAACAATTGACAAACGATAATTTTCATGGATTTTCAAGAAAATTTCTTCAACACCAACTGTTTATTGTTTGTTCAATCTGGCAACTTGACGCCTTTCGAATTGTTTTCCTTGGTCGAATTTTCTGGAAAGTGGATGGAATTTCTTTAATAAAAACATCTTGAAAGCAATATTATTCAAAAGAAAAAGCATATTTCAGACTCGTGCCGTTATTGCCACCTATGCTCGAATTTTACGTTCGCCACTTTTCACTTAGCAAAAATTTATTTTTATCTGTTTTCAAGAAAATTTGGTTGGAAGTTTGAAGGCTGTTAAGTTCGCCAAATTTTCTTCAATTTACACAAATATTAGATTTTCTCCAATTGCGTTGGTTAATGAAATAAAATGATCACGAAAAGTTGGATGTAGACGTGAATTTTGTACACTTTTCGTGAAATTAGCGTTTCCAAAGAAAAACGCTGCCTTCGGCGTGATTACTAACTATTTCTTCAATTTATAATCAACGCAATTGGATAAAACTCACAAAATTATAGAAGGAAACGGTGTTTCCGGAAAATACGTGAAAATCTTGGAAAACAGCATTCTAAGAGTATAGTATTTTCTATAATTATGTTCGGTGAAGACTAGGAAAAAAACTTTCTTCGTTACTCCGTAATTGTGTTCAATGTTTCTATTTTTGCAGAAAATTCGGCTAACAAAAGCAACTTCAACTGTTTGAAGACAATTTTTTTGGCCCAATTTTGCGCCATTTATAAATAATTTTCTTGTCTGAAATTAAACAACGTAAGCGAATAATTTGCTTGAAATATTCAACTTTTTCCCCATAAAATAACATTAATCCGGCTTTCAGCCCTAACACAAATCATGGCAATTTATATTCGAAATTATTGTTATTAGAATTTATTATGATTAAAAAATGAAATAAATCTTTAATATAAAATTTGATCTGCCACTCTTTTCATTATTATTATTATTATTATCTTTTTTTTTATTTCTCAATCATAATTTAAACAAATCCATACAACATACCAGGATTGGTAAAAATAGAAATAAATAAACATTAAAATTAGCAACAAATTCAAAGCTATATATATATATATCTGTCGATTAACTAATTAATCTAATTAATTAATTAATCAACTAAACGATTAATTATCATTGCAATTTTTTTATATATAAAATAATCCACATAAGTTTAATAATGCATAAATAACTCTGTTATTTTCCTCAAAAAAAAAAATTAAGTATAACTGTTACACTTTGTCTGTAATCACATTCTATTTGAAATATTTCTTAATCTAAACAAAACAAACAAAAAAAAAGATCATAGTTTTGGAAATTATCCAGATAAAAATCAAACAAAAATCGAACAAAAATCCAGATTCGTTAGAAATTCATTCATCATTTGTTTTAAAACAAAACCAAAAAAAAAGCGGAAAAAAAAACAACTGAAACTCATCTCAAGCAACTACATTGAAGAAGAAGAAGGAGAAAAAAAAACATAAAAACTTTCCATCACAGTTGTTTACCATCTCCTCTGATTTTGTTGTTAATTTAATTTAACAATAAAATGGTAAATGGTAATCACCAGCACCACTCAAACGAATATTATTCGTATTATTTGTATTACTACAATAACGTCCACCATTCTGATAATTCTGATGATGGTAATTGTTATGGTAATTACCATTACGTTGATATTCATGGTGTTGTTTTCGATACGGTACCGTTGTGGCTGTTATTGGTGATGATGCAGATGATGATGATGATGGTGCAGAAGATACTCCTCTATACGGCATCACACCTGCTGGTATAAATTGTCAGATTTCTACTATTCCACAAACAAAACAAAAAAAATAGAAAGTTTTTATAAAAAAATAATCGAAAAAAACTAAACAAACAAAAATAATAATTATAGCAAATAACTAAAATAAAAGTCTTATACAATCTATATTTTCATTTATCTTTTTTTAAATTTTCTAACATTAGAGTAACCAAAATTACGGATAATTAAAAGAACAAATTGTGATTACTCCAATATTAAAACAACACACATTTTCTATTGCTACCAATTTGACAAAGAAATAAATATAATTATACGTATATTTAAATATTTTTTGTTGTTACTTCTCTTAATTCCTAACAATTATGCAAAATAAGACTTGCAATGATAATGATAGTTATCAATTATTATTATTATTATTATTATTATTACTATTATTGGTGATGTTTCAAATCTAAAACGAATACAAGTAAAATTCAATTTTTTTTCGATTGTTTTTTTTTGTGTCTGAATTTCTCTCATTATTTATTTATTTTTATTTAATTAATTTATTTAAATTATTAACTTGGAGGTATTGTTGTTCTTTTTTTTTCTCTCTCTCTGTGTCAAAATTTTGTTGTTGTTGTTGTTGGTTTATTTTTTTGATAACTTTTCGAATCAGTAAATAATAAAAGAACAAGATTCAAAACCTCCTCCTCTTACCCCGATTATACATGGGCATGCCCCAATTATCCAAATATTGTGCCTTTTGTCTACCATGATCTTCAGCAACACGTACACTTAATGGGAACATGGCATTATCTAAGAGTTTACCATCAAGATTGGCAATGGCCGCTTGGGCTTCTTCACCTTTCGAGAATCTACAACAAAAAAAGAAATGAAAAACAAGAAATTAAGAATATTTAGTGGAAACATGATTACATCAGTTGGAGCGACAATCAAGTACAATATTACATGGGAAAAGCAATTATTTATAGTACAGGATCCGAATTAGGAACGAACTTCACCCATCTGTTTAATGGATGAAAAGTATTTTATATCAAATTTAGTATATTAAAAAATATATCGCGAGTAGGTTGCGTAAAAGATTGAAGAATGACTTTTTTATTAAACATTGCACCAATGAGTTTAACGAATTTAATACCAACCGAAAGTATGAAGCCTGTAGAATATGCAAACGTTAGGTTGCCTATTTTTTTCCTGGCATAACTACTGGATTAGCATGTATAAACAGGTATGTTGATACTAGTTATTTTCACCCATTTGTTTAATAAATAGATACTATGTCAAAATAAGCGCTGCTTCATTGCGAACACGATGATATAGGGTTGTTTGCAGGGTTGTCGCGTTTTTAAAAGTGAAATTTTGATGCGTAACTTACGACAAATAAAAATAAAATAAAAGTAACCTGAGCTACTACCTATTGTTGTGATAAAAAAATGCTTAAAAAGTGTTTTTGTGTGACGCAGACGATTTATTAATTGATTTTAATGTGAAACTTTTAAAAATTATTCATTGAAGTTAGCTTTTCGTAAAAAAAGGAACTTTAAATACAATGAAGTTGAGCTAACTAAAGCATCACTCGATTTTTTATCACAACAATAGGTAGAAGCACATACTCTCAATTTCAATATTTTAAAATATTAATTGCTCAGTGTTTGCTAGTGCATCGCTATCCTCTTCTATCGCACAGGATACTTAGGTCGGACTTTTTTGTCGTAAGTTTCCATTCGCATCAAAATTTTACTTTTAAAAACTCGCCAACTCTCATTCAAACCAGATATTTTGCAGACAACCCTAACTCATCGTGTTTGCAATAAAATAGCGCTTATTTTGGTACAAGTTTGATTTATTAAACAAATGAGTGAAAATAACTACATAGTATCAATATACCTGTTTATATCTGCGAACCCAGTAGTTATGCCAGGAAAAAAAGAGACAACCCAACGTTTTCTAAAACATTCACCTATCCAGTGTTAAATCATATATTTTTACATGGGAGTGAGTGAGTGCTAAGAGAATAGATGATGCGTAAGAACGATAAAAGCTGACAGAAGCCAGTTAAACATGTTTTCGAACGTTCTATCGACGACACAAACTTGAACGAGCAATAGAACAACAGCGGTGGTTTTTGAAATCAATAATATAAAAAATTAAAAATGGATTAGATAGTCCAACGGCTATATTTATACTATTTTAACAATAAATTGAATGGTCATATTTATCTATCTTTTATTTTTTATATTATTCTCCCCGAAATTATATTATTCACTCGTTCGTTTCTAAAATAAATAAAAATGTAAACATCTACACTCAAAGTTGTTAGCTATTCATTACAAAGAATTTGCAAACATTATGTTTATTTGAGATAAACTGTTTTAAAGAGAACACCTCTATATTATATAATAAGACCTCCCTACCTCTCAAACCCGCTCGCCATATCATCATTCAAATAAGCTTGTAGAATGTTGTAAGCCTGGCTATAACTGATGTTTCATTGGTTGCAAATATAATTTAATAGTGGCGCTCAGTGGCCCTGATTGTTTACGAGCGGCTGTAGAAAGACTAGCCTTAACCCCTTGGCCTATAACCATGAGCGAGACTCATGGTAAGGGATTTGTGCCATAAGCGAAAACCACGAGTCTGACTCGTTTATTATATCAAAATTGCTTTTGTAACCCCGCAGTATACATCTTGCGCCAGTTTTTTTTTGTTTACTATAGCTCGCGCGATCGCCAGATACCGTATCGGCTAAGGGGTTAAGTGTAGAAATTAGTTCGTAGCGTTTTACAAGAGATTTTGGTGGAAGTTTATGGGGTAAACCTGTTTTAGCTGAGCAAACATGTCAGAAGTGATTTGCACGTTTTAAGAGTGGTGATTTTAAATTGGAAGACAAGGAAAGACGTGGATAGCCTAAAAGGTTTGTCGATAGGAAATTGAAGGAATTATTTGAAGGAAACACATCTCACACACTTGAAGAACAGTTGTCTAACATCATTGGGAGTTGATTTAACTATTGTGCCAAAACACCTTAAAGGTTAAGGAAATTAGGTCCCATATGAATTAAAACCGAGAGGCACGTTGAAAGACGTCGTTTTTTGACCTATGAATTACTGTTTCAACGACACAAAAGAAATACGTTTTTACATCGGATTGTAAGTGGTAATGAAAAAAGCGTAGAAAATCACATGGATTAAGTCTGGACAACCATCATCATCAGTGGCAGAACGTAACATTCATGAGTTTAAGCTCCTCGTTTGCATTTGGTGAGATCAACAGGGGTATGAAGTGGTAAAACCGAACGAAACCATCACCGGGAACCTTTACCGATTATAACTGATGCACTGGAGTCGTACATTGAAGGAAAAATGGCTGGAACCAAAGCCACGATAAAGTTATTTTGTTCAATACTTGCTGTTAAAGTCCTACTTTATCGACTAAAAACCCGAGGGTAAAGTAGCTCTTTACCCACCTCAACGGTAAAGTGTTTACTTTATCGTTGAATTAACAAAAACATGTGCTAGTTGTTGAGAGAAATCTAATAGCAACCAACAACCATTGACAACTGTATGAATAATAGTCCAGTCAAATTTAACCTCGTAATGAGAGATAATAAGCTGGAAACTTGTATACACCTTTATTTTGGTGTTCTACAAGTTGTCTCAAAAGTCTCATAAAATCTCGTGTCTGCGTCTTAAGTTATTCATGGTCAACGATGATAAGAATCGGTTTTTCGCAATTATCTATGTTTCTATAGCTCCAATGATGTTAGCATCTATTATAAGAATAGTAGAGCTTAAAATTTGCGACAAATTTCGTTCCAAACATTTTTTCATGCGCTCAACTGTTTTTGAGATAGAGGGCGGAGAAAGCGCAGTGCTCAGCCATACATACTGCAATACAAGGTCAATTTTGAATCTCGGTGAATTTATCCCTTCGTTTAATATCTCGGCAACGACTGACGTACAATTTTGAAAATTATCAAAAAGAGTAGAAGAACGAAAGGATTCCTTAGGAAAATTAGTCAAAGATTGTGTACTTCATGTGTATGCCTTGCTACACTAATTTCTTGAATCTAGCACCATCTAACTCAGAATAAGTCTCGCGAAGAAAATCAAGTTGCTCAAGCAATTAAGGTGTTTTTTTGTTATATTGACAAATACATAGAAATGAAGATTCGCAGTTTACCCTGAAAGTCGAGCTTAAAGATGTCCTTACGAATTATGTACCAGATGAGAAGACTATTATAGCAATAGTTCTACAAAAATATTTAACTGATATAGGAATTACGAGAAAAGTAGGATCACTTACTAATATATATTTTCGTGTCACACAATATATTATCAAAAACTTGTCTAAGCGCTGCGCTCTCTCCACCCTCTATCTCAGGAACGGTTGAGTGCATGAAAAAATGTTTGTAACAGAATTTGTCGCAAATTTTAAGCTCTACTATTGGAGCTATAGAAACTTAGATAATTGCGAAAAACCGATTCTTGTCATCTTTGACCATGAATAACTTAAGACGCAGACACGAGATTTTATGAGACTTTTGACACAACTTGTAGAACACCAAAATAAAGGTGAATACAAGTTTCCAGCTTATTATCTATCATTCCGAGGTCGCACCCTTTGTTTTTTGCTAATTTGACTGGACTATAATTAATGTCATAACTTATTAGAAAATTTAAAAAA
This sequence comes from Epicauta chinensis, assembly GCA_021725515.1. Lineage (NCBI taxonomy): Eukaryota > Metazoa > Arthropoda > Insecta > Coleoptera > Meloidae > Epicauta > Epicauta chinensis. Next base: position 37,835 of record JAEDXX010000184.1, on the reverse strand, counting down.
ATAAAATAAATTAATTTAAAAAAGTTTTAAGAGCAAGTATTGAAAAAATCTTGTACTGCTCAAGGTGGTAAAGTCCCTTTATTGCCTTGTACAGTAAATAACTATTTCTGTACGATAATACTCGATCGCACATCTACAAACACCGAAATGGAAAGTCCTAAGCCACCTGCAGTATTCTCCAGATATTGCTCCAAAGGACTACCACCTGTTTCGATCGATGGCTCATAGTTTGTCAGGGGAGAATTTCACTTCTTATGAAGATTGTCAAAACTGGATCGATTCATGGCTTGCATCGCAAAAAGTAGTGGCAAACGTATTTTCATTACGGTATTTTTGAATATTTTCATTCAAAAAACGCTACGAATTAATTCCAACACCCAATAATTTTTGAGAAAAACGGGAAAATCTGATTTCTTTAGAGGTTTTGAATATCTCTGGTGCTATGATATAGAATTAATTTTCAGCTTTTATCAAATACCTCCCCATTTTGATCGGCAATTCTTTTACACCGTTAACAAAATGTTATTTAGAAATAAAATTTAAAATTTTACCTAACGAAAGCAACACCACGTGGCATCCCAGTAATTTTATCTTTCAATACAGATTTCTGGACAATTTCACCATAATTACAAAACAAATTGTGCACATCATCTTCTGTAACATCTTTCGGTAGATTCGTTATATATAGATTCGAATCTTTCATATCAGCAGCTGGTGGACGTGAATATGAAACTTTTAAACGTTTATTTCTATCAATCCACAAATGAAAAAAAAAATGATAGATTACTGTTAATTATCATTTGAATTGAGTTGGAAGTTATATAGAGTTAAAAAAAAAATGTAAAATTTACTTATAATTCATGCCATTTAATAATTCAATAGCTTTGGCCGCATCATCCATCGCAAAATATTTAACAAAACCAAAACCAAAACTATAACCAGTCTTATAATCTCTCATTATTTTGATACTTTCAATCTTCCCAATTGGACCGAACAATTCGGCCAGATCCTCTTCGGTGGCGAATTGCGGTATATAATTAACAATTAATTTCGTCTTATCCTGGTCGCACTGTTGCTGTTGGTATTGTTGATCGTCCTGGCCACCACCACCACCACCGTTCTCTTTCAATGTTGTTGCAACAACAGCGGCGGCCGCCTGGGCCGCCCCCACCGCCGTCGTCACCGGTTGTGGTGCACTCATCATCGTCGTTGGTGTTGTCGGTCCACTACCCTGTTGCATCATCCACAAACGAGCACAGCAAATCGGTGATACTATCGGGGGGAAAATTTGAGGTTAGAATCCGGCAAATTTTCATAACGTTCCACCAACAAAAAATCAATATATAGATATATCGACACATATACACGCAATTATAGCGAAAATATCCATAATTATTAAATTATTAATAATTAACTCGTTTTAATTGTTTAATTATTGGAATTACTTACGTGTCGGCTGATTTCCGATTGGAAATTTTTCTTTTAAAAGAAAAACAAAAGAAAAACTAAACGACCAGCAGCGCACTAGATTGGTGTTGGAAAATTTTAAATAGCATGCGCTGATTGTTTAAATGACGCATCACATGCCAACTGTTACCAAACAAAAACACTAGATCTCTTGTATTTATTTAAATGGCGCAAAATTCAAATGTTATACATTATAAAACAAGAAAAAAATCAACTATCAAATGATTGTTTTATTTTAGGCCTAATTATTGTTGTTCTGGTTGGTCGACTATCCATCTAAATCAACTAAAAAAAAAAAACAGGGAAGATTTTCGTTTTTCTGGCGACCTTCTTATTGTCATCTTTTTTCGCCCAATTATTGTTGGGCTGGTGATGCAAAATTATAGATGGCTTCGTACACTTCCTGTTGGTATTTTGTTAATTTCTGTTTCATTTTATCCGTATACGGATCGAAATTTAGTACGCGTCGTTTACGTCTGTAAATGCCCTCTTTACGTTCAATGGCACATTTGAATAGTTCCTCATTACGTTGTATATTTAAAAAATCAATAATCGATCGTAATGTTGTTTGTAAATTATCAACTAATTGTTCGTAGAAGATCACATGTGTTGGACCTGTGAAATTATGCAACCAATCCAGATTTGTTTGTTTCCACGCCTCTAATTTGTTATCAACAAATTGTTGCCAATCTACAAATAAACAAATCATCAATCAAGTGGGCGAGAAGAAGAAGGCGGGGCCAACAGTAGCCCCGCCTATGTACTTCTCCTACGAAACGAGTGTATTACATTTGCCTTTGGTACGTTTATATCGGTCCGGTGATGCGAATCCGATATGTCCGCCACTTTGTCGATTGAATTCCGCCTGTATCGCCGGTCCGGGTGCACGTACTAAAAGTATCGCCTTCTGGAAGTGACGGCGTGCATTTCGGCCCCATTCATGTGTCTTCACCACTAATACCGAACCATTCGAGATGTTCTCAGCGGGGAAACCGTTCTTCAACAGACCATAATCTTTATACACCGATCCTGTGTAGAAGCCTTTACATAATCAAAATCAATACAGAAAATCGGCTAGAATTCGAAAATACTTAAGTATACCTGTGGCTTGTTGTAGTAAATACCGTAACCATGTGTTACCACTACCTGGGAACGAGGCTAAAGCTATCGGATACTTGTGGGGCGGTTGTAGGTATTTCAATTGTTTCGTACACCATTGGATTTTGCTGCGACGTAATGGTGGTCTTAAGCCGGATGGGATTTGTTGGCCACCAATGCCATAATCGAAATTCTTCAAACGAATCAATTGTTCATGTTTCTCCCGCTTTTTGTTTTGTAGTGATAGAAGGGGAGAAACAAGACAGGTACTTAAATTAAGTAAGTAGACTTAAAATTTTACCTTCAAATTGGATAGATTTCGTGGTTCATGTAATGTTACAGTTGATAGAATCAAAACACCAGCTACATAGAGAATTAATAGAATTGCCAATATTGCAAATCGTATCTTATTGATATGCATTTGTCCATCATAAGCTTTGGTGATGGAAAATTGGAAATTTTCGTAAGTTCTGTAAATCAAAACAAATAATAATAATAATAGAATATTTTATATACCTACCCCAAAACAATTACCGTCAACAACAACAAGGAAGATCTCGTCTTAATGATTTAATTAAATTACAATTTATATACAGTCTCACTATTATTATCATTATTTATTATTATTATTTTTATTATTATAAGATTAAAAATTATTTTATAAAAAATTACATATGTTAATTTGCTAATATATACATGATTTTAAAATAAATTAAATAAAATGATTCCGTTGGGTATTTTTATCTATCTATTTTTGTTATTATTATTATTATTATTATTTCAGTCTAAATAGGGCGTCGTCAGATCGACGACGGCGACGTCGACGTCATTCAAATAACGTAGGCAATTCAAATTTGCCTCCATAAAAATCGAATAAGATATACCAACATAAATTTTCAAACTAGCGCTGCAACATTAAGATGAAAGTCACTAGATTTTAAAACTATTTAGGTACTGTTATAGTCTGTCCACAAATTAACTATAAAAGTTCAAATAACAAACGATAGGGTATATGCAACTTAATATTTGAAAACTTTTACATGCTTGACGTCATAATTGTGTATTTTATATTTCTTTGGAGACTCTAAAATTTTCTTTCGATTGTTTGGTCGATTGTAATCAATAAATTAAATATATTAATGTGGAAAATTGAAGTAATGTCCTTGACATTATGTAATATTAGAAATGGCAAATTAAGGTAGTACCTTCGCGACATTCGGAGCCAAAAATTTATGTTCGAATTTACAGTAGAGTCAATAATAAATTAATATTCCTAAGCCCGCAACTTCTTGTTGTCTATGTATCATTTCTAGCCAATCCCGAACGAGAAACCACATGTTTGAAAGATCTGGCAACACTGTCCGAGAATTTTTTCAAATAAAATGTCCCAAAAAATTTATCATAAAGGAAAACTAATTAAGCAAAAAGACCTAAATCAACGACTGAAAGCTATTTCGGCAATGGCCGAAGCGAAAATATGCACAAAAAAACGTTACTCAACGCATCGATAACGGTGCATTGTTGCCAGCTTGTTATTACTGTATCCCCTCCACTACTGAAATTTGACAAATCTTTCATTATTTATTTACGAATATCTTAAAAACTGTGCAGTAACGATGAATTATTATTATCTTAAAAAAATCGTTGATTTTTATTTAATGTTAAGTTAGTTTTTTATAAAAATCTTAAGAAAAGTTTCTGAGATAAAAGTATATTTGTGCGAAAATTGTTCGGTATTTTGTATAGCGTAATGTATAAGAGTGTCAAAAACTCGAACTTTGAAATTCAATATCTCTGGAACTGTGTAGTACAGAAATTTCATTTTTGCACCGATCGATGCAGATTCATTTGAAGATTAATCTGACAAAATTTTAAAAAAATCCTAAGAAAACCCAGTTGGCGAAGATACTACCTTAAATTTCATTATTTAGATGCGTTTGGCTAATTGAGAAAATATCAATAAAAAGAAATGAATGTTGAGATGGGAAACTAGTACTTTGCACTAATTGAGTAACATTTTTTATGTTTTTTTTTTAATACATTTTATTCAATTTTCCATATATTTACTTAATGAAGTTGGACTTAATTTGATTTGTTTTTGTTTGTTCTTTGTTTCCATAGTAATTCTTAAAATAATATCAAAAGTAAATTTGGTTGTGAATAATTTTAATTATACATCAGGTGATTACGAACAATCGATGATTACAGATCGTTTCAATATGATTTTGTTTTTAATAATTCTAAAAATTTTTGTAGAATTCTCATTGCATTTTCAGTTAAATCCAATTAATTCAAATTCTTCCAAATAATCGCCTTTATTATAAATTGTAAAAAGGTGATATCGATTTTTGTATCCAGGAAAAAATATCTTGTCGAATCATATATACTTGGTACATTCTTGTAATCTAAAATTTCGCCATACAAGATGTCAAAATTCAAGCAACTCTATGGTTAGAAAGTCCCTAGATCACGACATAGTTGAGGTGATTTTATTGTTTGTTTTATTTTTTCAAAATTTTAACAATGAGTTTTCAAGATAGAGTTGTCACAATTTGAGAAGAACATGTTCAGTCATACAAATCTGGCTGTGGAATTTTACCAGTGGCATTATTCGTCTTTGAGGACTATAATATTTTCTTGGCTCTGGGATCTGCTTTTTCTTGGAGAAGAAAAGCAGACCCCAAATGCAGAAAAACGAATACTTCGGACGGAAGTCACAAAACAGAATAATGGACGCCACTGTCTAGACTTTCCTTCCCTTAAATTCGAAAGTAGTCTCGTCTGCACCTATTTTCACATTCTGCGCAACTTTATTGGTGTGTTCTTCTCAAATTGTGACAACTCTAGTTAAATATGATCGTTTAATGGAAGTAAATTTTACCGTTTCAGTACTACTTTTCCTCTAGCGGATTAGGGACTTTCTAACCATAAAGTTGCATGATTTTTGACATCTTGAATGCCGAAATTTTACATTACAATAATGTACCAAGTATATAAACGTACAAGTTATTCATATATGATCAGATCCAAAAAGTGGCCATGTCTAATCATATCTATTTATGCATTATCATACATAAACATATCTATTTTTAGAAAGAAACTGGTTTAGTTTGGAAACTGCGACCATTTTTTTTTTCAAGAGTCTTTTATTAATTTAATAATAATTACATCGATTTTACAATCTATCTTACAATTAGTCTATAATAAACATGTTTATTATAGGTATATGCATATACCTCCTTGTTATCTAAACTTCATGCAATGAATATATTCTATTTTCTATTTCTTGCAAGACGCTATAACAATATACCGCTACATGTATTGTTAATTATGACATATTGAACTTATACTACATTATTTATACTGACTTTTATATAAATATATATAGGTTTACACATGCTGCTTTACCATACATAACTGTAGATTTGACGTATATGATGAGAATTAATCATATATAAACTTGTACATGAATAGATATAGTCATAGACAAACCTATGTATAAATATGTATGAATCCATATGTAACCATATACCTACATGGTGCAGTAGTCTAGATATAATCAGATCCAATTATACATTATTATATATGATCATATATAAATATGTATCTGATTCCATACATATTTATAAATAATTATAAATAATCATGAATGATTAGAAAACATCTTTTTTTACAAGGTAGATTTACAGAGTAGCCTACCAATTTTGTTTTTACTCAAACTACACCTTAGGTGACTTAAGTTTCTATTCTAACAGATTGCAGACGAATACTTTAATAATTGAAGGAGTTGTGAGAGGTGATGACTTGGACAGAAAAAGTCTATATTGTAATATTGATTTATTGGTGTTCAACACACGTGCAAACATTGAAAAGCAATCAAACGACATCTATTTATTGCAATTCGGCAGCACGAATTGTAGAATGACAATAAAATACGTTGTAATTGTTGTTAGAGTAGTAAGCAGTAAAGTTCGATTAATTGTGAAGAAATTAGCAGCTGTAATCTGGACCGGATTATATTTTAAATATTTCAATAAATTCTGATATTGTAAATCATTCTCAATTGATAGATGATCACATGAAACATTTCGTAGAGTACGATAAAACTTTTTATAAGCATTTGTAACAGAATCACACTTCACCACAATAATCACCATCGGTACCTGAAATTTTAAACAATAGAAAATCTCGATAATTGCTCTTTTAGCATAAATACTCACAATCTCAACTGCCAGTCTCAATACATTACTTATAGTTACTATTATCGCATTATTGCCATTGTAACGATTTTGAAGAAAATCGTCGACAATAGCATGCAAAAAGATTAAAGCGTGCACAAGAAGATTTGTCAAGCCGAAAAACAGCGACCATCCAAAAATTCCATTGAAACAATCAACGGCTTTAATTAAGTTGGTGGTGATTTTCTTCATTCGTACCATTAATAAGTGGAATTGTGGTGATGTCGTATCAAATGAATGATTTTCAATTTGTTGTGTTAAATATGTGAATTTTAATTGAAAATCATTCAGTAATGTAATTGCTATCACTTGAAAGATTATATAAAAATACAAGAACATTCTGTCTATCAACACATAAAGAAATTTCAATTTGAATATTGTATACCATGTTGTGTATAAAAAGATTTCCACAAGAAATCGCATCACAATGCAAATTATAAATTTCATCAAACCGTTCTTAAATGATCTCCTTTGATCGCTGTCTTTAATAATAATATAATTATCAATTATTTGTAAATTATTTAATAATTTTATCCATAATTCTTGATAACAGAAATTGTTTTTAATGAATATAACATAACTGAGCAAAACAAATGAAGATAATTGGAAAAAATATTTAAATGCAAAGTATACAAACTTCTTATAAACGAATATAGCACCCACATATGAGATCGGTACAAGAAGAATAAACACAATAAATAATAGCATAGCACGGATCTTATCACGTTTTGGATTTATTAAAATATTTCGTGTAGCACAATATGTTGGTATCAATCCGAAAAAATTGCCTAAACGTATTGAAAATTCACGAAACGTTAATGAATCCGTCTTGGAATCCATCACTTCTAATACTAAAATGACTAGGAAATAATTGTTAATTTCGTAAAGTGGATGTTGTTTTCTGAAAATTGAATGAATTATTAATTTTTCGATTTCTTAATGCAATTATAATTTCTATTATATTTATCTTAGAACGTTCATTGTAATCAATAGTCATTATTATGATTAAAACGATCGTTTTATTCATACATCGAGGTGCACTTATTTGTATGATCGATTCATTGTTAAATTTCTATTGATTTTAAAAGGCTGGGCATATTTCTGTTCTAATAATTAATATAATAACTTATTAGAAAATTGAGAAAAAAAATGAAAGTGCGTGGAACGCCGCGCGCTTTAGAAGTAAAACTTCTTAGGTTTCAAATTAAGTCCCAGGAAAAAATGATTTTGTCTGATCGCTTATGATTATCTACAATGTAGAATTATATATAACCATATCTGAACAATATAAACCCTGTATCTGTTCATACATGGTTAGATTAATTGTAAACCAGCATGTGCAAACCTATGCATAATTCTATATAACCTTATATATAATTATATAAAACTTTGTATAAATAATATATGATTGGCTCTAATGAAGATCTTAGCATAATGTCACACATACACAGATAAAGAGAGAAATGAGATTTTCGCAGTTATTTTTTGGCATTAGTATGTAAACATCTTAAATTTTCATCTCAATTTTCATAGGTAAAACATATTTTTATATAATACAATTTTTATCCTCGCTTAACGTAAGTTAATCAATAATGAGATCATGTCGTCCGCCTTCTTCGATTATCTGAAAATGCCGGCGGCACTTAGGTAAGACAAAAGTTTGATATGAAGTATGTACGGCTTGTTTCTGCTAATTACTCCAAGGGAGGTGTGTCATTTGTAAAGTGTAATACTTTAATGTTTACGATAAGACTGTGGAATAATCACGTTCTAACGAATCAAAATAAATAAACAATTGCCTAGGCAGTATTGTAGATGGTAAATGAGATTTTTTTCTACCATTGAGAATTGACCTCACTGTGTTTTCCACACTTCATTGCACATTATTGGTAAATTACTTCAATCTCAGTATAATCCCCGTGCCACAGTTTAGCCTGCCCCTCGGAAACAAGGTATACCTATTTTAGGGTAAAGATTCGTACCAAAATTTCTGGTGCAGTCCCAGATTTTAGTATACTATTCTGCATCTGAACTCTTTCTTTAATTTACTATTCACAGCTCTACTACCCGCCTGCTAATACTACTTTTGAGAACGCATTGACTTTTTTTGCTTGGGACAAGATATGGAGAAGAAAATTCCAGTCTTCCACTATAATTAAAATTTTGCCAGTCAATTGTTAGAGTTCATTTTTGATTAAAAATATTTTGATCTTTAAAAAGTTCGTTTGGAAACGTATATCGTTAGGGTTATTATATTATTATCAGGGCCGGCGGAAGCGGGCATTCAGAGCATGCCCTGCATTTCCGGGACATAATTCTTAAGTTCATTTTTAAATAACACAATTTAGGAAGTTAATTTTATGTGATCGTAAGTTTGCAATATTGCGACTATTTTTTTCTTAAATGTACCCTGCAAATATGGTTCAGAATGCCGAAAAAATTAGCCTGTGAAAATATGAGCTATTAATTTTAATATTAACAGGTGCCTCATCGCAAATTTCCATTTTCCATTTAATTTAATTTAATTAACATGGGAAAAATTTTTCTTCAAGATTTGGAATTTTGTAATTCTTTAACCGTTTATTATATTGATAAGATCGTGGCACACTCTTATAGGGAATTGAACGCACTACAGAAGAGGTCTCTAATAATTTTTTGATAAATTTACTCTTTCAAAAGTTATTTAAAGTTAAAGTGAAATTCACCAAAATTTTTGAGATATTTTCACTTTTTTGGTGAATTTACAGAACCAATTGCCAAATTTTGGCCTAAATTATTTGTTTCAAAGTCTTTTTGAAATTCTGAGAGTATCTTCAGTCCATTTGATTGGTAGTTTTGTTCAAAAAATCTTGATCTAGACACTTTTCTTGATATACATACAGGGTGGATTATAAAAAACGCCCCAAGCCATAACTCCATCATTTTTAAAGATACAACAATACTTCTTGAACAAGGTTGCACAGTTTATCATCATCTATGTTTTGGGGTAGATGCCAAATCAATGCTGCTTCCTGTTTCACCGGAAGTGACATCAACTTCAGTTTCTTAAATGGAACACCCTGCATATTTTATTATTTCTGGATACAGCGTTAAATTGTCTTTCTAAAAGCTCTAAGGCATTATATGCCTAAAACCAATCGTTAGTTAGATATTCGTCAATTAATATATTTATTAAAGTAGGCATTTTGCATATGCTTACAAGCAATAGTTATTGATAAATTCAGTAAAGTAGGCTATGGAAAGAATAGAAATTTTTTATTCATTTTATTTAAGATAAGCAAACGACTAAACTTATTTTATTAGAGAGATTTCTCAAAGAATCCACCATTCCGTTTCACACAATACTACTTTACAATAACTATTGCTTGTAGGCATATGCACAATGCCTACTTTAATAAATACATTAATTGACGAATATCTAACTAACGATTTGTTTTAGGCATATGATGCCTTAGAGCTTTTTGAAAGACAATTTAACGCTGTATCCAGAAATAATAAAATATACAGGGTGTTCCATTTAAGAAACTGAAGTTGATGCCACTTCCGGTGAAACAGGAAGCAGCATTGATTTGCCATCCACTCCAAAACATAGATGATAATAAACTGTGCAACCTTGTTTAAGAAGTATTGTTACATCTTTTAAAATAATGGAGTTATGGCTTGGGGCGTTTTTTATAATCCACCCTGTATAAACATTTTAAAAATATTAATCTTTATTATCAAACCTCATATTTCTGATCTACAATTCTTTTTCTGTATTAATAATATCTCAATTTTAGCTAAAGTCATAATTATAAATTGTTTTTGCTTAATAAATTTTTTAAACTATTTAAATTTAATGGATTACCCTTTTTATAATTTAAGTTAGGAATCATTTGCCGGTTGTCTTTCAATTTTTCAAAATTGAAGCGTACTGAGGATACGACCATAAATCTTAAAATTATTTTGATGGGTATAAATTTTCTTCTAAAATCAATTTAATATTTTGCAGAAATATCATCAGAGAAACGATTATAAAGAATTTTCTTTCATCGATTTTTTGGAAGCTACTGCAACAGAGCAAATTTCCTGGAGATGTGAGGCCATATTCGATGTATGGCAAATGCTATTTATAGTCTTCGTCATTTTTGCATTTTTATTGTCGTATGAACTAAACATACTCTCACAAATCCAAAAAAGACTTTGAAACAAATAATTTAGGGCAAAATTTGGCAATTTGTTTCATAAATTCATCAAAAAAGTGAAAATATCTTTAAAAATTTTGGTAAATTCCAACCTTAATCTTAAATAACTTTTAAGAGTAAATTTATGAAAAAATTATGAGACATTTTTTGTAGTGCGTTCAATTCTCTACAAGAGTATGCCATGATCTTCTTAATCTGATAAACGGTTAAAGAGTAACAAAATTCCAGATCTTGAAGAAAATTTTTTCTCATGTTAATTAAATGGAAAATCGCACCTATTAATATTAAAATTAAGGCTCATTTTTTCCACATTCTGAACAATATTTGCAGGGTACTTTTTGGATACAAAAATAGTCGATTTTTTTGATGCAATCTAATAAGCAAATATTTATATTTGATCAGCATCTTACGTTTAATCAATGATTATAGGTAAAATTTCTGAAGGAGAAGGGGACGTGTAAAGGGGGCGCTTAGAAATAAACTGCATGCGGGCGCCAAAGTCCTTAGCACCGGCACTGATTATTATATAATAAATTATATAAAATTATCATATAATAAAGTATTAAGATGCACTAGTTAGCGATTTTCAAGAAAGAAAAAGCTTCCAACTTTTCTAATTGACGTATATACTAATAATTCGTCCATAATTGTAAGCAATGGAATGGCTTAGGAGTTAATGTTCGCAATTTCGACCTAAATGGTTGGGCTTCGATCCCCGTATGCAGCCTACTTTCTTTTTAAAAATAGATATATTTTTATGTAAGATAATGCATAAATAGATATGATTAGACATGGCCATTTTTTGGATCTGACCATATATGAATAACTTGTATGATTAGGGGAGATGTAGGTAATGAGGATCACTTAAGCAAGAATTGAAATAAAACAAAATCTATTAATCAACTATTTATTTTTATATTTTTATAATAAACTTTGCATATTTAACTATTAATTCAAATCAACTTAAATCACTTTGGCTTATCAATTTTGGAACAATAAAGACGTAAAAAAAAGTCAGGGCCGATCACCATTGTCAACATAGGTTGGCAATGATGATCAGCTTGCATGCAATGGTGATCAACACATATCGCACTCATAATTGCGAGCAGATTCCCACCCAGTATACTCGGTATGAGCCCAAATCTCACAAGAAGTACACCGATACCAAATTTCGTGGTCTCGTCCGAATTCACCACATACAAGATACGAGTTATCGATGTCTTCTGCAGCATTGTTTTCATTATCTTGACATAGCTCGTTCACGTTTGACGTCGAAGTTTTATTCGATTCCTGCAGAATTTTTTTCTTACCATTCTCGACCCAGGAAAAAAAAGATCAAATCTGTCCAATTTTTAGCTCTAATCATATATAGTTATACATAATCTTTTCTCATCGGCGATAAAGAAAAGGTCAGACCAGATGATATTTTTTTTTTATCTAATTACGTATAACTACACATGATCAGTGCTAAAAATTGGCCAGATCTGATCTTTTTTTTTCGTGGGGATACTAATACTCTGTGGCTTGGTCTTCTTTATCACTCCTTTTCCCTTGTTTTTCGTGGCTCTAGCTGTCTTTTTCATTAAAGTTTGGTTGTGTAGACAATTGGAATCTCCTGACTCCGATTGCATACATGGGCGGAAAGAAGAAAAAAAAATCCTGACGAAAAACTTGAAGTTATAATAACAATCTGGGATACGATTATTACATATCAAAAGTACAGAAATAAAGATTCAATAATTTAAGACTTACCTTCGGATTTATCTTCTCGAAAAATTACATCAAAATGGAACAAAATCGTCATTTGTCTGTATCTCTCCAGTGCGTTGCACGAACTGAGTGAGCGATCGCCTGAGTACGGGAATGACTCAAAGCTAGCGCGTATGTACGTTAAAATTACATGCTCGCATTTGGTTTTCGATATTTTGTGGTGATCACCATTGCCAACTGACTCTGATTACCTACATCTCCCCTATATATGATTCGACAAAATATTGGGTAGATTTACAGAGTAGCCGAGTAATTTCGTTTTTACTCAAACTACTCCTTAGGTGACTTAAGTTTCCATTCTAGCAGATTGCAGACGAACATTTTAATAATTGAAGGAGTTGTGAGAGGTGATGGCTTGGACAGAAACAGTCTATATTGTAATATTGATTTATTGGTGTTCAACACACGTGCAAACATTGAAAAGTAATCAAACGATATCTATTTATTGCAATTCGGCAACAGGAATTGTAGTATGACAATAAAATACGTTGTAATTGTTGTTAGAGTAGTAAGCAGTAAAGTTCGATTAATTGTGAAGAAATTAGCAGCTGTAATCTGGACCGGATTATATTTTAAATATTTCAATAAATTCTGATATTGTAAATCATTCTCAATTGATAGATGATCGCAAGTAATATTTCGTAGAGTACGATAAAACTTTTTATAAGCATTTGTAACAGAATCACACTTCACCACAATAATCACCAACGGTACCTGAAATTTTAAACAACAGAAAATCTCGATAATTGTGATTTTAACATTATTACTCACAATCTCAACTGCCACTCGCAATAAATTACCAACAGTTACCATTACCGCATTATCGTCATTGTAACGATTTTGAAGAAAATCGTCGACCATCGAATGCAAAAAGACTAATGTGTTCACAAGAAGTTTCATCAGGCCGAAAAACAGCGACCATCCAAAAATTCCATTGAAACAATCAACGGCTTTGATTAAGTTGGTGGTGATTTTCTTCATTCGTACCATTAATAAGTGGAATTGTGGTGATTTCGTATCAAATGAATGATTTTCAATTTGTTGTGTTAAATAATTGAATTTTAATTGAAAATCATTCAGTAGCGTTATTGTTACCACTTGAAAGATTGTGTAAAAATATGGGTATATGTTGTTTACCAATACCAACAGAACTTGCAATTTAAACATTGTATACCATGTTATGTTTATAAAGACATCCACAAGAAATCGCATCACAATGCAAATTATAAATTTTATCAAACCATTTTTAAATGATCTTCTTTGATCTGTGTCTTTAATAATAATATAATTATCAATCATTTGTAAATTATTTAATAATTTTATCCATAATTCTTGATAACAGAAATTGTTTTTAATGAATATATTATAACTGATCAACACAACTGAACATATATGGAAAAAATATTTTAAAAGAGCGAAATCGATTTTCTTAAAAACGAGCATACCACTCACAAACGAGATCAATACAACAACAATCAACGCAAGAAATAATAGAATTGCACGGATCTTATCACGTTTTGGATTTATTAAAATATTTCGTGTAACACAATATGTTGGTATCAATCCGAAAAAATTGCCTAAACGTATTGAAAATTCACGAAACGTTAATGAATCCGTCTTGGAATCCATCATTTCTAATACTAAAATGACTAGGAAATAATTGTTAATTTCATAAAGTGCATGTTGTTTTCTGAAAATTGAATGAATTATTAAATTTTCGATTACTGAATACAATAATAATTTCTACTTATTTATCTTAGAACGTTTATAGTAATCAACAGTCATTATTATGATTAAAACGAGGTGCATTTATTTATATGGTCGATTCATTTGTTAAATTTCTATTGATTTTTAAAAACAGGCATATTTCTGTTCTAATAATTAATGTAATAACTTATTAGAAAATTGAAAAAAAGAAAATAAATTAAAAAGAGTTTTACGGTTAAGAGTACTTATGGTTCCTATTAGTTCCCGTGGTAATCGCATTTGACGTTTTTCGGCTACAATTTAGAAGTTGAAGAGAAGGTCGATTAAGAATCGTATAAATATGTTAATTGTGTGGGACGCGAGGGTTTTTTTTTGAATATGCATTTAGTTTTTCCAAAAACATGCAAATATAGTGGTTTTAGTGGGCTTCCAATTTTTCTTTTTTTGCGTTCACTTTTTAATATAATTAAATAAAATTTACTCATCTAACTAGATCAATCTATTCTACAGGGCGCTAGGGTTTTTTTTTGAAAAATGTTATCCGTTTTCCGGAAAATGGATTTTAAAGCGAAGACTGTCAGATTTTCAACCAATACAATTATTCTTTTCTTATACATCGTTGAGAGAAATGCTTATGCATCCAGCAATACGAGCCCAAATTCTTATGTGAGTGGAACAAAGATTCACAAAATAGATGAAATAGATATACAAGGAGTGGGTCCTTTTACCCTGCCAAGCCCAAAATACTAGGGATATGAATTTTAGATTTAGAAGATCTTGGAAGTTCTAGTTTGACAAAGTGCGAAATACCGGCTATCTTTGTTGTGATTAGAAATTTTTGTAACGAATACATAGATCTGTAAATTTGCCGAAAAAGGACAACAATAAAGACTAAGAGTTGGCCTCTTACGGTGTTTTATACATATTGTTGAAATTATTATGAATAGGATAAATATACTAAGAAAAATAATGATCGTAATTACCAATAATTTAGTTAATCTGAAACCTTTTATCACTTATATCTATAATTAATTTTATATCAGTTATAGATAATGGGTTGTAATGAGCTAACAATAAATACTAAACGAACAAAAGAATTAACATTGTGTTTAATATTATGTAACCCTTAACTGGTATAACATTTTTTCGAAACGTAACTGGTATACTGGGGTCTCTCATAACCCCAGGCATATTTTTCAAAATTTTTGCAGATTTTTGTTTTTTTTTAATAATGTTAATTGGTTTTTATAGAGAAATTCTGTAAAAAAAACGCGTTGCGTAACTGAAAATAATTTATTTAAAAAAAGTAAATAAACTATTATACATTCTATAACGTAACATAACGTCAAAAATGTTTATAAAAAAAAATAAACATTGTTTTCCACAGAAACTTCGGGGACATGCTTTTCATTCATCACTAGTTTCCCTGAAACAAAAAGTAACGCATTTCCATAAACTATAAAAAAACTGACAACCATTGCTTTTGCTTACGCGTATTGGTCGTTAGCGCACGAACTGCATCGAATTTCCTGCCGTGAATGTTGCTTGCACACTGCTTTCGAGCACTTGGAACATCTTGTTGCGTACTTCTGATCTTTAGCGCGTGGACAAAGAAAACATCTTTGTCTCTTGAGCTGAGATCTTGGCGTTTCTTCCATGGGAAACGGAACTTTGAGAATTTCAGCAATCAAAGATCTCAGCTTTTTTGGAACGTTGTTGTTGTGGAGTCTAGCCATTAAATGATCGTGGAGAAGTGCCATTCCCAGAGATATACCATATTCCCTTCTAGTCATTTTGTTGCCAAGATTCGCCGCTTTGAATAATACGTATGAGTTTACCCTTGCAATATTCATCATTGCGTAAAAAACAGCTAGTGGCCATCTTCGAGTTCTGCGTCCGCATGAATAACTGGCACATTTCTGATCGAGGCTGTCTACACCTGTCTTTGTTGCGTTATAAAACTCAATAATTTCTGGTTTTTGTGATTCAGGATCTATCTCGTTAGAATGATGCATTGAAGAGAATAAAATTACTGCTCTATGCTTCTTTGGTACATACGATACGATTGTTCGGTCTTTCGTGAATCCAAAAATTGAAGTATTCTCTTCTCTTTGCTTTTGGGGAAGAAATTGGGGTGGTATTTCTTTTTTATTCTTTTTAGCTGTTCCTACATATGTAAGATGTCTAGATTTTAGCTCATTTATCAGTTCAATTGATGTGAACCAGTTGTCTCCGGTTACATTCCTATTAGTGTTTTCAATTGGTTTCACTAATTTTAAAACATCAAGGGTTGGAATGCTTAGCTTTGCTGTGTTATTTCTTTGTCTTTGATTATCCTTTCCGGTATATACAAAAGCATTTAGGAGATAGTGGCTTTTAGAATCACATAGGCACATAATTTTAATGCCGTATTTTGCGGGCTTACTTTTCATAAACATTCTGAAGCTACACCTTCCCCTGAATGCAACTAACATTTCATCAACTGTCGCATATTGAGAACAGGTGTAATTATCCTGACAATTTTGTATCAAAATGTTAAAAATTTGTGAAATTGCTGCTAGTTTATCACCCTCAGCCACTCTGTCCTTTCTAGTTGTATTATCATCAAATCTTATTGCACTCAAAAGAAACAAAAATCGTTTTTTTGACATCGTTGCCCGGAAAATTGGTCTACCAGTACCATCTGTCGAGAAAAAAGAAGCTGCATCTTCTCGTCCGGATTTGAAAATTCCTGCTAAGTAGATTAGTCCCAAAAATGCTTTCAGCTCGTCCATGTCCAAATGGTCTGCAAACGAAATATGGCTTCCACGATAATTACATGATAATTCGGTTATCTTAGCGTTGGTTCCAGGCATTACAAGGCGTGGAAGGTTTTGTTACTAGAGCAAGACCTTTCAGTCCTGGTAGGTGTGTCACCAAATTATGGGCTGGTCTTCTTACTCTCTGATTTGGTGGATTTTTTGCCCATTTATATCGATTCTTACCGTAGTAATAGTTACCTGAGCTTCTATCTTCTTCAGAGTCGGTGGATTCTACATGTTCTTCTTCGGTTTGTGACAATTCCATTTCCGACTCTGAATTATGTTCAGTATGTTCACTTTCGTTTTCTGAAAGATCTTCGTCTGATTCATCAGTCATTTATACCCTCTACGGGTTCCTCTACGTCGCTTAAATTTCGAGCAATTTCTTCCAGCTCTTTTTCCGTTAAAAATCGACGAGCCATTACAACTTAGATAATTTATAAAAAAAGCTCGCAACTGGTCAACTGGTATACTGGGGTCGTGGGTGACCCCAAACGCCTATATCTCAAACACTGGAAGTGCGGCTTGGACGGCTTTTCAAGTGAAACTGCATTAACGCATATCACGAAGCTACTGAGACGCCCGAAGCCGCGTTGCCATATATTGCGCAATTACACGTAATATTCTAAGTCTGGGGTCACGGGAGACCCCAGTATACCAGTTAAGGGTTAATGCACTCATTATTATTAGCATAATAAAATCAAGAAATAAACAATTGAGATTGTTTCGGTCTAAGGGCGTCCCTAATTGAAAACAGATGTTGGAAGTTCCCGGCATACAACAGATGTTAAATTTTTCTAGAAATGCTTCAAAAATTGACGCTCTGGTCCATTTTACGATTTCGTTCTTTCTTGTATCTGTTTACTGTATCACATCAAAACATGAAATTGTTTCTCGTGATGGTCTAATTAGGGTACCTGATCACTAATTCAAAATTAATATTTTTGGAAATTTTCAACAGTTGTAAGTAGGGTAATATCGTTCAGATAAAATATTATTGCTATTTTTTAATATCAAATCTGTTTTCGATCACGGCCAACATCCATGTAAAAACACGTAAAAAAAAACACTACTCGAACCGAAAACCGAAACGAAAAATAACGGTTCGACGCTCCCTAATGGTACTACGAATAGAGGGATACATTAGGAATCGACGCCAACAAAATCATTTATTCTTATTATTTATATTTCATTAACAATTGTAAATTAAAATATCACAAACACAAACAGATTGAAGTTATTGCTTAAAATTCACTAAAAAAATATCAACATTTATGTACTGAATTTTTGATTAAAAACGTTGAATTATCGTTAAATTACTACCCGCCAATGTTGACTCAGATTGGTACCTAAAAACAATCAAAAATCACCAACTAGTAAAAGAAGAAACAAACAGTTAATAAGTGAATTTAGCAAAGAAATAATAAGTGGAAAAAGTGTGAAAAACTTACAACAGTATTTGTTATGTCCGCATTAACTAGACTATTACCTAATTTCTTTAAGCTGTTAAAAATAAAAAAAAAGAAAAAGAAAGTCAATTATAGTAGAAATGAAAGAGAGAAAAAGTTAAATTTTTTTTTGTGTTAAACAGTTGGTAATTCACGAAAAAATCAGCAAACTCAACATAAGCGTAGCGTACAATCTGCGACATACTTTTGTCTATACTACATTCATTGACTAAAGGTGTACTAGATTTAAGTTGGTACGATTGAATATAGTGACATTTCTAGGGATTTATTGGTTGGTGTCAAATCTAGTAACCCTATGATCGGTGAATTTAGTATATCATAGCCTACTGATTTTTTAGCGAATTTAAGCACTCAAAAAATTTTGATACACCAATACATACACGTTTCACCCTGTTTTAATTTTTTTTAATTATTAAGTTGACGCAATTGAATTCTCTCTGAAATAAAACCAATTCAATTTAAGTACAACGAAAAAGGTATACACACACAAAAAAAAAGACAGCTATAGCCCAACATTTAAAGATATAGACAAAGACGTACCAATTTAAGCGTTCTTGTCTAGAAAACATGCACGTTCAACTTAACTCACCTGGAATAACTGACCGGATTGACGGATAATTGTGCATCAACCGGACCACGTACGTATTTATTAATAAAATCGTATTCCAATAATTTCGTATGACCCATTGATATTATCATATGTAACACTAAATATGCACAAAATAATAAATATAATATAGCAACAATTACAACGATTGTCAATGGTAACCATGTTAATTCTAAATTATTTACAGTATCAATCACAAAATACGTATTAATACCGATTACAACGATACTGAGTAGAATTGAGGCGACTTTATTACCCCTAAAAAAAATTCGTTTTAGAAAAACAATTGATAGAGATTTTGGCGGATTAAACGATTGCGATGACCTTGAATGCGCGCGCGCTCACACCACCATATTCGCGAAGTTATCACCGTTAAATGTAGCCCTCAATCGTTTAATCGTCAAATTTAACCCAATTTACCATCCATTAACAAATTCACCCATAATCTGTTGATTACTGGTAAATGCAATTGTTGGTATTGTGGCAAATGGTAATTGTAGACTCATTATAGCATTTAAAATATCATTCATGCCAGTTAGATCGTCAATATTTGAGAAATACGCTAAACAAAATGTTGGTAAAATGGCTATGGTACGTGTGAATAGGACACGTTTCCAACGTGCCCATTGTAAATTCAAGAAACCCTCCATTGAAAATTGACCAGCATATGTACCGGTCATTGTTGAACTTTGACCAGCTGCTAAGATACCAATCGCCCAAATATATAACGCTATTAAACCGTATTGGCAACCTAAATAGACACCACCTTTATACAAATCAGCTTCGACTGTCTCATTATTTTGCTATAAATAACATGTTTACAAAAACTTCACTACACTCATTTGTAATAAGTGAATTTACCGGAAATATTGATGCATTAATTGATGGATACTTGATGCACAGGTCATGCTACAAAAAATTAACTATAAAAGATTTGATCCTAGATAACACGCCTATACTGTATATTTTATAGAATCTCACCAATCACCGTGGTGGTAGTTAGTGTAGCATTTTAACAATTAATCGGTTAAATGTTAATTAATTAATTAATTAATTAATTTTGTAAGAATACTTACAATATCTTGATTGGTTTTGCCAAATAATCCATGCGCAAATACGGCAACCACAAATACATTTATTATAAAACTAACAAATAATGCTATACAGGCTTCAATAAAATAATACAAATTGGCATCACGTACTTTCTCCGATTTCGTACGATCAATGTCACGTGATTTAACTAAAGCTGAATGTAGATAGAGGTTATGTGGCATTATTACGGCACCTGTAAACAAAAAAAAAATGGCCTAACATCCTGTATATGTTCAAGGACAAATTCCGATAGTGATACAGAAAACAATTGGGAAATTTTTTAAAGTACTCGAAAATTATATAGACAGACAATCAATACAGAAAAAAACAATTGATAAAGGGATGGCGCCAATATTTTCAAGTATCAAACAAATAATAATTTAAGAAAAAATTCCAAAAAAATTTTGATTATAATTGTTTGATCATCCCAAATATAGTCGCTTGTTTACAGTGGCCACCCTGTATAATTTTGTTTGTTTTCTTATCTCTATAAAAATGATAATGATTATGGAAAATTTCTAGAATTTTTGTTTAGAATTACTTAAAATTATTTATCAATTTTAATAAATTTCAATTAAATATTGATGTTAATGAATAATTTCTCATGATTCATGAATATTTATCGTTTTTGGATATATACGTAAATAAAACAATGAGTTTTTTCCCTTATTACTCATCCGGTTATAAAATAGAAATTTTATTAGACGATTTGGTAAAATTGAGAAATTAAGAGTGCGCCCACATGTAGCGACTTTCAATTCTAACCTCACTTTGTATCCAAATAAATCGCCATTTTTGGGTAGAATTGCAAATGGCGCGAATAAAGGTGCAAGCACACGTAACGGCTTGCTTTATAACCTTATTATTTAGTTGGAAGCACTCGCAATTTTAGCAAAAAAAATTGAAAGCGCGTGGAACGCCGCGCGTTAAAGATGAAATTCATTTTTTTTCCTGGTTTATTTTCTGTCATTGTCTGAAGGCAGTTGTCTTTTTCCTGCGTTTCACTTATCTCAAAACAATATTCACATACAGTTGCGATCAAAAAATTTTGGTCGGCATTGTTTTTGACGTTTAAAAATGTTTAATCTGAACCAAGCATTACTGTTACTATTAACGTTTTAAATGTCAAAATTAATGATTTTTTTGAATATAAAATATTCAAAATTAAAGGCTGTCCTACACCAACTGACAATTATTTTTGATCGCAACTGTATAATTTAACGTCATTACTTTCCATTTTAAAATGTAAATAACAGTGATTCCAACCTCACTTTCTTTGACGTTTTAAGTACAATAATTTGTTCAAACATTTCAATATTTTGCCAAATTATGATTTAACTAATAGTTTCACTTCGAAAACAATTCGAACCTTGTTTGAAACAATTTTCAAATAATCGAAATCGTAAAGGCGCAAGCACACATCGCGACTTGAATCCTAACCTCATTTTAAATAAAGTAAGTTGCCATCTTGAATTACCAACAAAAGAAGCCTATGTCAAGTCGACTTTGCTAGGAATACAAATTACGGCTATTGCTAGATTTGAGTACCAATAAAATGGCGGAAGTTAAGGTGCAACCACACGTAATACTTGATTTCTAACTTTATTTATCCGCTTAGAAATTTTAAAACGTTTTTCAAATGAAAGAAAACGTAAAGATTCGCCTACACACGAGTTAGTATCGCGTAAATGGATTGTCGTTAAACTTAACTATCAATAAAATGGCGGATGATATTAAAAATTACTTTACTTTATGATAATAAAAAATATTAAATTTATTATTTGGTAGAAATTGACTACCAATAAAATGGCACTTGTTTTAAGGCCAAATCAACATTATTTTTTATAACATCTCATCAGCATTACAGCCGTAATTTAAAAGCATCAAAACAATAAAGGTGCAACCACACGTAGCGACATCAATTCTAACCACACTTTAAGCCAAATAAAGTCGCCATTTTATCGACACTACCAAGCCTTTTAATTTAACCTCAATTTCATCCAAAATTCCCAGCAAAATAGCGACTGTTAAGTTGTTTTTTTTAAAGTGAAACTTCTTTAGGCGCGTTAGGGTAGTAAATTTGCTCGGAAGCGTAACGAAAATGTGGCACCCCCGTGCGGTGAAACCCTTCCCCTCTAACAGACAACTGATAGGGAAGAGTGGGAGCGTTGCCATAGCGTCGCTTCTACTCCCTCTGGCAGTTCTGCCAACTGTGTAAAATAAACACTAGGGTCTAAAATTGGTATCACTGATCGATGTACAGCGCTCTCTGGAACGAAACTAAAAATTCCTGGCCTACCGCGATTTATGATTTTTGTTTTTATAAATTAATTAATGGCGTTGAATTATATATGAATATTGTTTGGAGATAAGTGAAATGCAGAAAAAGACAGCTGCAGAAAAAATCGAGCCTTCAGGGAACGACAGAAAGAAAATAATTCATTAAAAATGAACTTCATCTCTAACCTAAGAAGTTTCACTTCTAACGCGCGGCGCTCCACGAATTTTCAATTTTTGTTTCTTTTGTTTTTGTTTGATATTAATTGTTATTCTCAATTGTAATGTTTGTGGTTTATGATTTGCAATTGAAGTAAAGTCCCGCGTCTCTATAATTCCTTATAAATAACCACGTTATGTTAGTGATTCAATTGTTTTTTTTTTCCATTGTTTAAATTTTCATGTTAATTTCTGGGATTTTTTTTTGCAATTGCGCAATCCATTATCACCAAGGAGATCGCCTACGATTCTCCTAACATTATGATTACTGTTTAATATGAAACAGATAACCAAGTAGCGGGTATCCGGCCGGATAGTTGTACGCAACGTTTGTCGCTCTTATATGAAACTACCCTTAGTAGTACAACAAAAAAAAATTACTCACCAACAATTCCAACAGCTTGTAAGAGTGCTTCTGAATCACAGTCTTCACACCACGGTATGAACATACCTTTAATCACATCTAATTGTGGTGGTTTCGATACAATATATTCATAACCGAATGTTACTCCCATTATTGTGATTAATAGTCCAAAAAATAATTCTAATTTACGTAGACCGTATTTATCCAAAAATAAAAACGTAAATGTATCTATAATTGTTATTAGAACACCACCCCATAATGGTATACTGGAAAAATCAATAGAATTGTAAAAAAATTTGATTGCAGTTATTTGGATCGAACCCGCAACTGCAAATATCGCAATAAAACGCGTTGAGAATACAGAACAATAATAAGCGACTTGGGTTCGATTCTCGATCAAAACATCATTTTTTTTTTGTTAAACTTAATCAACTATAGTTAGAGTTGGATCGCAATAAAATTTTTGTCGCTTTTCTTAGAAAAAAATAATGATAAGAAGCAGTAGTTTTGCAGGGCCAAGGACAAAGCACTGATTAGATAAAATATACAAACTGTCCTTTTAAATTCCGATGATTTCCAATAAAAATTCGCTAATATACAGAATGTCTCGATGTGATCTGATGAAAATTAATAATGTCAAATATACAGAACGTGTCTAGATTTGCTTTTGGTCAATTTCTATCATTTAGCAGAGACATTCTGTAGATTACTGCGCGATTAGAATATTGAAGTCGTATTTTTAGATTTTCATCAAGATATACAGGCTGTCTCTAGTTAGACAACCTTCTTCTCAACAACTGTCTATTGTCAATCTAGACAACCTGTATATTATGTTACGATAAAAGTCACTCAAAAAATCAGTAGCGTCGTGTAAATACAACTCTATGGAAAATTCGTAAACATACAGACTGTCTTGAATTACGGTACACCAAGACGCTCTGTATATTTTTCCGAATCTACCCATCTCTAGCGTGAGTTTATATTTAATTTAATGGAGACAGTCTGTATAATTACGTTTATGTCAGACTGTCCCTTGAGTTACTATAAAGATAGACTGCAATCAGTGGCGTGCTATTGAACGATCTATGTCTCGAAAAAGTCTTGAAATATACAGACTGTCTCGCTTGTATTTTGTCTTCATGTAAAAAGAGACATTCTGTATAATTCGCTTTATAGAAATTTAATATACGCAAAGAGATCAGTGGCGTACTGGTTACTCTCGACTAATCTCCTGACAGTCGACGAACAAATTGAATGGAAACACCTTGTATCAGTGGCGTACTATTTATTTATTATCTCTACAATGAGTCGGCAAATATATACAGACTGTCTCTTGAGGTATTTCTCGGATACTCTGCCTTTGAGATTTGATATAATTAAACGATTCGAACCGGACAGTGGCGTACTATTGACCGATCTATGCATCTAAAAAATCTTTAAATATACAGACTGTCTTTTGAATGTTTGAATGTTTTTTTTCTTGAAAAAAAAAAGACATTTTATATCACTTATTTTACATAAAAATTCAATGAAATTAAAAAAACTCGAAGAGATCAGTGGCGTACCGTTCGCAAACCTATTTTTCGAATTACAAATTCAACGTACAAATTGAACCGAAATATTTTGCATCAGTGGCGTACCTATTATTAGTAAATCTACAGACTGAGTTATTATAGGTACTCTGACGGTGTTACCAGTGGCGTACTAATGACTGTATTAGGTGTTTGTAAATATACAGATTGTCTTTTAAATAACAGACACCCTGTATCACGTTATCTCTACAATGAAGCTTTAAATATACAGACTGTCTCTTGCGGTATTTCTCGGATACTCTACCTTTGAAATTTGAGATAATTAAACGATTCTAAACGGACAGTGGCGTACTATTAAGTCTTACTATACAGTCTGTCTGTAGATGTTCAATATAATTCAATGTGTAGATTAGAAATGCCCGGTACCAGTGGCGTACTATTGACCGATCTATGCCTTTAACAAATCTTTAAATATACAGGCTGTCTTTTGAATGTAAATTGAAATGCATACAACAGACTGTTTCTGTTTTTATTTCTTGAAAAAAAGACATTTTATATCACTTATTTTACGTAAAATTCAATGAAATTAAAAAACTCGAAGAGATCAGTGGCGTACAGTTCGCCAACCTACAAATTGAACAGAAATATTTTGTATCAGTGGCGTACCTATTATTGGTAAATATACAGACTGTCTTATGAGTTATTATACGCACTATATCGGAGTACCAGTGGCGTACTAATAACTGTATCAGGTGTTTGTAAATATACAGACTGTCCTTTTATTATTGCAAAAACAACCTATCTGTAGATGTTCAATATAATTCAATGTGTAGATTAGAAATGCCCGGTACCAGTGGCGTACTATTGAGCGATCTATGCCTTTAACAAATCTTTAAATATACAGGCTGTCTTTTGAATGTAAATTGAAATGCATACAACAGACTGTTTCTGTTTTTTTTTCTTGAAAAAAATGACATTTTATATCACTTATTTTACGTAAAATTCAATGATATTAAAAAACTCGAAGAGATCAGTGGCGTACTGTTCGCCAACCTACAAACTGAACAGAAATATTTTGTATCAATGGCGTACTTATTATTGGTAAATATACAGACTGTCTTATGAGTTATTATAGGTACTCTAACGGAGTACCAGTGGCGTACTATTGACCGATCTATGCCTCTAACAAATCTTTAAATATACAGACTGTATTTTGAATGTAAATTGAAATGCTTACAACAGACTGTTTCTGTTTTTTTTTCTTGAAAAAAAGAGACATTTTATATCACTTCCTTAACGTAATAGTTAATGAAATTAAAAAACACGAAGAGATCAGTGGCGTACAGTTCGCCAACCTACAAATTGAACAGAAATATTTTGTATCAGTGGCGTACCTATTATTGGTAAATATACAGACTGTCTTATGAGTTATTATAGGCACTCTAACGGAGTACCAGTGGCGTACTAATGACTGTATCAGGTGTTTGTAAATATACAGACTGCCTCATGAATAACTCATTAATAACAGACACCCTGTATCAACGTTATCTCTACAATAAAACTTTGAATATACAGACTGTCTCTTGTGGTATTATTAAACGATTCTAACCGACCAGTGGCGTACTTTTAACACATTTTCACCGCAAATTTGTCGCATAAATCAACAAATTAAAAGCAACTTACATTTTATTCGACAACAGATAAATGGCAATCGCTGTCCCAATAACTTCCTGCATATCTGAACCAATTATAGCAATCTCAATCATCAACCACAACAATAATCTGGGCAATTTCAGATATTGTCTGAAACACATTTCAGCCAAATGTAAACCGGTAACAACACCTAAACGTGCCGATAAACGTTGCATCAATAAACCTAAAATTGTGGCACTCAACAATACCCATAATAGTTTGTATTGTGCCTTTGTGCCACTCTGTAGATCACTTTCAATATTGCCCGGATCCAAATAGGCGATCGACATCAGGAAACCTGGTCCTGTAAAGGCCCACAATTTACGAAAACTGAAACCACCCTGAAATTGATGAAAATTTATAAAAATTCATGATTTACATGAACCAATAAATGGGTTACATGTTCGGTTTCAGGGATACGGATCTTCTCATCGGCAAAATATGTGGAGGCAGGTGTCAGCAATGTTGTCTCATTGAACGTTATATTGCTGGTGGATTGACGGATTTCCGATGTTAGATGATTCGTGTCCGTTGTATTCGTCTTATCTTGGTCGACTGGATTTGGCATCTAATTGGGAAAAAAACAAAAATCACAATTTATTTAATTAATTAGGATAATTAATGTAACATAACCTCACTTTTGTTATTTTGGAAAATTTCGCTATTATTTCAAGAAAAAACTAATAAAATTATGCAAATTACGTTAAATTAATGTTCAAATATTATAAAAATCATTGTTATCACTGATAATTTAGGTACTTTGTAATTGTAATCGAATTAGTCTCAATAGTTCGAAAAATTCTTATTGTATCAAAAAAAATTATTTTTTTTTCGCTGCTTATCAGAGAAATTTTCGAGTGAGACTGAAGTGATCTCGAATACACTTTGAGTTAAATAATTTTTATTGAATTGTGTAATAGCCATTTAAGTGGGGAATTCCTGTTATCAATACACACATAAAGTTGCACATACTCCGATATAAAAGCCGAGAAAAACAACGTATGAATTCTAATAAAACAAAAAAAAATAGAAATAAACGTGATCTAATTACAAAATTATTTTTATCGTTATAGGAAATTGTTTGATTTGTTATGGTCGGTGGGATTTTTTCAAAAAAACTCCCACCAGTCCGAATTTTTTCGGTGTGCAGTTGGCGGCCTTGATCCCACCAAATTGGGGCGGATTTTTCAAAATTATCTCGCCTAAAAACAAGGAAGATTGTGCAAGTTTCGAAGGTTTAGAATTGAAAATTCGAGTGTTTTTTCTAAATTAATTAATGTAGTTATCTGAAATTATAGCAGTTTGAATTTTTTTCGGTGAAATAGAGCGAAGCAAATCGATTTTCGGGCTTATTTGAATTTTGGTTATTTTCCTAAAATCAAGTTGGCAGTTTTGGTGGTTAAATTCTGGTGGTGATTTTTTACAATTAAAGTTGGCGAAATTGTTCAAAAATGTGCGGTAATTTTAAAATTTTCATCAATCAAAATCAAGAATTTTCCAGAAATTTCCATCGATCCGAATTGGGTTATTTTTTAGTAGAAGTTGGCGACATTGGCCGCACGTTATTGAGGCGGTACTTCCCTTGGAATGATCAGTAACCAAATCGTAATAAATTCATGTAAAAATCGTTATTTACGTGATTTTATTACGATTAACGTTTTTTTTATACATCATTGAAATAAATGAGGTTAGTTTTTTTATAGGATGCAGTTGGCTGCCTTGATCTAACCGATCTAGAGCAGTATTTTTTAGAGTAAAAATGCAAAAAAAGGGTAGTTTTAGAGAAGTTCCAGTAAAAATAAATTAAATTTCGAAGAATATTAGCAAATTTGTCAGTTATTATTGGAAAAGAAAAGTCTTAATAGTAGTTTTTTGAAATTCCCGCCGTTGCAAATTTACTGATTTTGATGTTTTTACTAAATTTGGAAGATATCGTTAAACAAAGTACGTAATCCCAGAATTGTAAGCGGAGTTTGGACACAAACAAATAATACCCTAAAAATATCACTAAATTCATAGGTGCCAACTTAAATCTAGGAACCCTCGGCTCGATGAATTTACTATACTAAAGCTCCTAGAACAGTTTTGAGAGATCTGTTAGTACAGTTTGGGGATTATTCCTATTGCTGTTGGCAAACATGCTTCAACTACCCTTTTTCGAGACCACGACTGCCAACCTTAATTGCTTTCAATTAACATCTGAAATTGAAATTTTATTATCAGTGCAGCAGGTCTCCGATTTAATACAAAAAAATAAGAAAATTACAATTTGATTGCTGAACATCAATTTTAATTAGAGTTCGGAATTTCAAGCAGTAAATTCCCGCCATTGAAAATCTGGTTATTTTCTGAAATTTATGTTGGTAACGCCATAAATTTGACTTGGTTACGTTTTGAGATTAAGTTGACGAACCTGCTTAAAAAGGCGGTTATTCTGAAATTTTCACCAAATAGAATCGATTAGGGCGATTTTTCTAAACAAAAATTGACTTTACGGATAACGCAATCAATTAAATTCAATCGTAAATAATTAGAATTATAGTAAAGGCATCGACCAAAGGATCCTTAGATTTAAGTTGGCACCTTTGAATTTAGTGATACTTTTAGGGATTTATTTTATTTTTATTTATTTATTCATTTATTTTTCCTTTCCGTCATTGAAAATCTGGTTATTTTCTAAAACTTATGTTGGTAACCTTAACGCCATAAATTTGACTTGCTTAAAAAAGGCGGTTATTTTGAAATTTCCACCAAGTAGAACCGGAAAGGGCGTTTCTTTTTTTAAACAAAAATTGGCTTTACTGGTAACGAAATCAATTAAATTCAATCGTAAATAATCAGAATTATAGTAAATGCACCGATCAAAGGCTGCCTAGATTTAAGTTGGCACCTTTGAATTTAGTGATACTTTTAGGGTTTTATTTGTTTGTGTCCAAACTCTACTTACAATCCTGAAATTACGTACTTTGTTTAACGATATATTTGTCAAATCGAGTTATCCTTTGGTCGGTGAATTTGGTGCAGTTGGCAGACATGGTAAAATTACCCAACAAAACGAATGTTGCCAACTTTGGCACCAAATTAAGGCGGCAATTTCAAAACTGCCATACTCAAAAACAACAAAAATTACGATTATAATTTTATTATCGATATTCTTATTATTATTATGTAATTATAATAATAGTCACACAGATTCGATTACATTTTGTCCCTGTTTATCTCCTTATTTAATTATTGTTGTTAATTAATAATTTTTCCAATAATAATTCAATAGAAATAGAAAAACAAATAAGAAATAATTAGCCAAACGTAATTACCCTGTTGTTGTAGCATAATTATAATCTCGATATACATCTAATCATATAAATATATAATATATAGGTATACATTATCATTATCATTATTATTATTATTGATTGATTGATATATAAATAATATAAAGATAATACAATCTTTGTTTAAATTATCACAAATAATGAATTTGAAAAAAATATATATATATAGAATATAAAAAATTAAATGGCAGTCTAGACATTTTAGGAAATTAAACGAATAATTTAAGCGAATAGAAATCAACTGTACAAATTACTAATTAATTCATCAATTAATTAATTAAAAACGAACATTTATACAAAGCTGTTATAAAATTTTAATAAATTTTTCTAATTACTAAATTGTTGTATAATTCAAGTCTGAGCGAATTGATAAGTAACAACACCAGTTTGATCTAAAACAAAACAACAATCAATTATAGCTAAATAATTAATATAATTACAACGGTATAATTCCAATTAGAATTAGAAAGAAGACCATGCAAACTTACCTGTTGTTTTTTTTGGTTTTTTGTACAAAAAAATTTTTGTGTGGATAATTAGAATTATTGCACTGTTTTTAGAGGTAACTTAAAACTGAAATTAAATAACGAATTAGTTAAAAAAATCAAATTATAATTAATTAAAAAATTAATTTAACAAAACAAAAAAAAATAATAGGATTTTTGATGCAACAAAACAAACTAAAATTAACTCTCGCCAAATTGTTTAGTTCTTATATATAAAAAAACACCCAATTAATCAAATTAATTAATTTGTGGCTTCTAAAATATTGCATGCAACATGCACCAATTTACATTTTATTATTAATTAATTTTATAATTATCGATAAAAAAATAAATTCATCTAATTTAAAAAAAAAGAGAGAATTAAAAAATATATATACAAAAATTAAAGCATGTGTCCTTCTTTTTTCTCGAATAAAAACTACAATAATTTAAAGTAAAAAAAATGCAAAATTAATAATTAATGTGCACTTATCATAACCAGTGTTTTTATTAATAAAAAGAACAAATTAAAACTTATATGATTCAATTTAAAACTGAAGTGGAACAAGGTTTAATCGAATATGTTTAAAAAACGCGCTAGTTTTTGTAAAAAAAAATGGCGCTAAAATCATATAAATTCAAATTCATAACAATATCACTAGTTCGGTAAAAAAAATGAAATCCCCCAAAATGCAAGCGATCTACTATACAATTGCACATTAATAATTAAACTAATAATTGAAAATCATAATAATAATGATAATAATAATAATAATAACAATAACATTCGCTCTCTCTGTGTTTTTTTTTTCGTTCTCTACATAACATCAACAAACATCTCACAAGGATTTCCCATAGCAATTTTAAATGATTGTCTACTACCGGCAATATCTTTCGATTGTCCAGCCACAATTTGTGTACCACTACTTTGATCTGAACCATTCGATGAACCATTACCATTACCACCACCACCAATTCCAATACCAATAGTACTACCATTATTTGTTTGTAATTGTATTGTTGAACGTGGTCCTAATGATGTTAAATCACTATCTGATGCACTACTATGTCCGGCTGCGGCATCTTTCAAATGATCGGAACCATTCGATGAACCACCTGGAATTTGTTATTATTATTATTCTATAATAATGGGATACACATTTGAACTACTGTTGAATTATCGCTCTAATTACGATCGATTCTAGTCACCTATGGATGTGACGTAATAGGAAGACTAACTTAATAATCCGAAACAGTAAACAGAGATAGAAGATATCTTTTTATTACGTCACGCGTGTAGCTTTAAAAGTCCCCACACACCAACGCGAAAAATCCGCAGCGGTAGCGGCATAAAAATTCCGCCTGCGGTGCCGGCAGCGGAATTTGCAGGTCTACACACACCAACGCAAAAAATCCGCAGAGGGAGCGGCGACGGAAATTTGTGACAATTGCCAACATAACCTATATTAACAAAAGTACAGCACTATTTTCGTTTATTTCTTTATTAATTTTATTCTAAATTTCATCCTTTTTCCGAATATTTTCATAATTTTCATGGAACAAGCAGTATAAAATAGCATAATTTTGAATTATTTCAATTATTTTTCTGTTTTTGACATATCAAGCAGCGCGGCGGCGGTAAAAACGCTGTCAGCAGCGAACGAAATCCGCGCGGGAAAAAAAAACGCTGTCGATTCGTTGCCGCTGCGAATTCGCGCCGCTTCGGTGTGAATATGTCTGTCTGCCGCCATGTGATACAAACATCACGATTTTTTCGCTGCGGAATTTCCGCTGCCGCTGCGAATTTTTCGCGTTGGTGTGTAGGGAACTTAACACAGTATACAGTCGCGATCAAAAAATTTCGGACATGAAGGACATCTAATTTTCAATTAGTGTAGGATAGCCTTTAATATTTCATATACAAAAAGCCCTTAATTTTGACATTAACAACGTTAATAATAACGATAATGCTTGGCCCAGATTAAACATTTTTAGACGTCAAGAAAAATTGTCCGAAATTTTTTGATCGTAACTGTATGTTTTTAGATCACGTTTTTTGGGAGTCACATTTGAACTATTATTATTACAAATAAACTTGATAGTAGTTCAATTGTTTAGCAATTTAAATTTGAACTATTGGAATATAAATATAAAAGAACTACAATTTGATAATTTTTGATGTCAAATTAATCCTAAGAATGTAAGAATTATGTAATCAAATCCGATCAGAATATCAAAAGTTGAACTATTAGTTCAATTTAATAATTGTCGAATTTCCACAACTAACTTGATAATTTATATAGACAAAAATCAAAGTGAACAGTGCATCAGAACTACTATCAGGAAGTTGTGCTGTGCTGTTAACGGTTTGAAGTGATCCTAAAAGTGCAGAAATGAACTGATTTCGCGCAAATCCTGCTTACTAGAGTCTTGATTCAAATTTTGGATCCATTACGTAAAAATGCAGCTTTTTGGAGGTCACAATATACAATTTAACAATTACACTACTGAACTAATCGCAGTAGTTCATTATTGTTTCTTGCGTCAAGTGCAAATAGTTCTAACAGAACAATCTCAACACTTTTTTTGCTGCAGTAGTTCAATTATTAAATCTTTGCATCTAGACATTTGGTCCTTCATATTTAGAAGTAGTTTATGTATGTTTTTCGGCTTAATTTAGTACAATTTGATTAAGTTAATTGTAAAGGTCCAATAAGGGTAAAAAGTGTAAATAGTTTAGTAGTTCAAATGTATAAAGTAAATCTGGAGATAAAATTATTGGATTTGGAGACAAAATCCTTACATGTGTTCGATCTGAACTTTTTCAACAAAATTTTTTTATCAATAATCGTCAAATCAAGAGAGCCATTTGACAATTAGATTACCAACAGTTGAACTATTGAATTAGTTCAATGTGAGTACATTTGAACTACTACTAGTAAGTAATAAATTCTAAATTTTGATTGCTCTTCATGCTAAGACAACGTTTTAATACATAATTCGACAAGTATAGAATTGAACTAATCGCATTCAACATGTACGTTCTTTACAGTTCAAAGTGAATCAAATAATTCTGAATTGAAGCACTTGCGCATGCATAGATCATACTTTATTCATTTCAAACTTATAATTTAGTAAATGCAAAGTACGGAAGCGGCAATAGTTCTAATGATATTAGTTCACGAATCGTCGCACTATTTTAAGTTAAAGTAGTTCAATCATTTAACTTGATTTGAATCAAATCGCCTATGAATATACATTTGAACTACTACACTCTGAAGTTACACGTTTTTCTACATTCTACTTCAGTATATTTGGATCAAACGTAACTGTAAAAATTAAACAATTGTGATAAGTAGCTCAAATATACCATCGGACACGTAGTAAATGCGAAACTGGAGATATTAGGAGACAATTCTTTTATTCTGAGATTTTAAATAAAGTTTATAATCAAGTCAACTGTTCCACAAACTATTAAATTAGTTCTATTTGTAATTGTCAAATTTTCAAAAAGTTCAACTGTAGTAGTTCAAAGAGACCTTTTGAACTATTCAATTAGTTCATTGCTGTATCTGTCAAATTATTATTTGTTGCCATAGTAACGCGAATTTAATTGGTTATTGTAGAAAAACAAAAGAATAAAAAAACAAAAAAAAACTTACCACTACCACTTAATACAGATTCTTCACGATTATAACCATAAACAGTATTTTCACTAGTTGTATAAAATGGCATTGGCATATATTCTAATGGATTATATGTACCACTATATGGCATATAATTTGGTACATTTGGTAATGGACCAACTGAATCTGTATCATTTGTTATTTTTAAATTATTCATTGCCTGACATAAATCACCAAATATATAATAGCATTGTTCACTAAATGTTATCTTATTAACTGTATGCCGTATAAAACCGGCTTTTAATAAATGCGATGCATATTTACGTGCATCACGACGTTCATTAAAACCATCAACATTTGTTAATAACCAATCAATCATATCGGTACCAATAAATGCATTCGGTATTGTTATTTTCAACCACATACGATCACGTATCTCTAAACCACTATCAGGTCGTTGCATTGCTTGTACAATTGTTGCCATTGGTGTATTTACTGTTAATGGTTCTTCTAAATCTGTAAAACAATCGATAGTTTTAAATAAAAAATCAGAAATTTTTATTTTATTAAATATTAAAATCTAGAAATAAGTGCAATTGCTTGTTTTTGATAAAAGAAACAAAAAAACGAGAAAAGAAAGAAAAAATCAAAGCGTCTGTGTACATACCAGAACCAAGAAGACACTCACGTTCATTCGCCGGTATTGTACTTGCAATTGATGTACTTGATACAGTTGAACTACTCGGTGGTCGTGCTACTGGATCACCACGAACGGCAGCTGTATGTGCAACCCAAGCTCCTGTTTTGCATGGCAATAGTAAATTATTATATTATAGGTAAAAAAATTTGAATATTACCAGGATCTATGGGTCGAACTGGTTCCGTTCTTGGTATTGTAAAATAACCTTTAGGATTTGGATCCCAACATTTGGCTACAACTAATTTAATTGGACCTGGTTTTTGTACAACTTCTCTTAATACACGTACAGCTTCATCATTTGACATATTCTCGAAATTTACATCATTTACTTGTAATATCATATCACCAGGTTCTATACGACCATCAAGGGCTACCGCACCACTATTTTAACCAACAGAAAAAAAATTACAAATATAAATGAGATATTTGTACTATTTTGATAGTAGGTCAATCGAATTTGCATAATTCACTCAATTTTTAAATTTACATGTTTATTTTTCTTAAATCAAGTCGACTATGTAAATAAAATATTTCCGCAATATCGATTTGAAAGTAGTTCAATTGCGCAATTCAATTACTTTTAAAATCAAGTTTATTGAACAATAATTGAAGTTCGAAATCAAAGTAGCTATGAAGTAATAAACAGTTTTACAATTGACCTACTATTAGACACTCGCATAAATATATGAACTACTATCGAATACTTCTAATATACAGTTGCGATCAAAAAATTTTGGACGTCAAGGACATCTAATTGTCAGTTGGTGTAGGACAGCCTTTAATATTTTATATTCAAAAAGTCATTAATTTTGACATTTAGAACGTTAATAATAACAGTAATGCTTGGCCCAGATTAAACATTTTTAAACGTCAAAAAAAACGCCGTCCAAAATTTTTTGATCGCTACTGTCTAGACATTCAAAAAATACATATAAACTATTAATTAATAATTCTACCAGTATCCTGTTAAATGAAAACATCGTTTAACAATAATTGAACTATTAATCAATAGTAGTTCAAATGAAGATTAAATATGACGATAATTATATTCATCATTAAAGAAATAATTAAATGAATTACTTTTTCTAGAATTAAGTTAATCTAAAAATTAAAATTCTATATAAAGTAAAAGTTACAGTTGAACTACTACATAAAACACTTCTAATACATGAAAATTTCAAATAATATAGTTGCGATCAAAAAATTCTAGACATCAAGGATAACTAATTGTCATTCGGTGTAGGACAGCCTTTAGTATTTTATATACAAAAAGTCATTAATTTTACCATTTAAAACGTTAATAATAATAGTAATGCTTGTCGCAGATTAAACATTTTTAGATGTCATAAAAAATTGTCCGAAATTTTTTGATCGTAACTGTATGTTTTTAGATCACGTTTGTTGGGAGTCACATTTGAACTATTATTATTACAAATAAACTTCATAGTAGTTCAATTGTTTAGCAATTTATATTTAAACCATTATAATATAAAAGAACTACAATTCGATAATTTTTGATGTCAAATTAATCCTAAGATTCTAAGAATTATGGAATCAAATCCGATCAGAATATCAAAAGTTGAACTATTAGTTCAATTTAATAAGTGTCGAATGTCCACAGCTAACTTGATAATTTATATAGACAAAAATCAAAGTGAACAGTGCATCGGAACTACTATCAGGAAGTTGTGCTGTGCTCTTAACGGTTTGAAGTGATCCTAAAAGTGTAGAAATGAACTGATTTCGCTAAATCCCGCTTTCTAGAGTCTTGATTCAAATTTTGGATCCATTACGTAAAAATGCGGCTTTTTGAAGGTCATAATATACAATTTAACAATTACACTACTGAACTAATCGCAGTAGTTCATTATTGTTTTTAGCGACAATTGCAAATAGTTTTAACAGAACAATCTCAACACTTTTTTTGTTGCAGTAGTTCAATTATTAAATCTTTGCATTTAGACATCTGCGTCTAGACATTTGGTCCTTCATATTTAGAAGTAGTTTTTCAGCTTAATTTAGTACAATTTGATTAAGTTAATTGTAAAAGTCCAATAAGGGTAAAAAGTGTATAAGTAGTTTAGTAGTTCAAATGTATAAAGTAAATCTGGAGATAAAATTATTGGATTTGGAGACAAAATCCTTATATGTGTTCGATCTGAACTTTTTCAACGACATTTTTTTATCAATAATCGTCAAATCAAGAGAGCCATTTGACAATCAGATTACCAAAACAGTTGAACTATTGAATTAGTTCAATTCTTTTATTAATATTATTATTATGAGTATTACATACTGTACAACAGATCCTGTCCAATGTTAATACATTTGAACTACTACTAGTAAGGATTAAATTCAAAATTTTGATTGCTCTTCATGCAAAGACTTAACGTTTTAATACATAAACGTCAAACGCCCAAAATTTTTTGATCGCAACAGTATAGGAGGAAATACATATGAACTAATATTAAAACTAATTGTTTCGATATTAGTATTATCAGAATTTGAACTAATGAGTAGTTCCGTTGAATTGTTTATTCTGAAGAATTACATTGTTTACATCACTTCAAATTGAATTTACGCAATTGTTGATTTTTTTCAATTGCTTTAATTTTAGAAAGTCATAACTATCCTTAATCCCCCGTTGCCACTTCAACACTAAAAACGGCAAGTAATCATGAAGACATGGTTTTTGAACTATTTGTTTAATAGTAGTTCCATTGCAATTATACGATATATTTGAACTACTATTAAAATTTTAACCTATACTAATTGGTCTAAGTAGGTAGGGGTCAAATTCTTACAAGCAATCTGACCAATTGAAAAAATTACAAATTATTCTGAGTATTCACGAATAAATCAAGACTGCTGTACAATTGAACTACTGTTATTTTCAATTAACAAAATTTAAATATTGATGTCGTAGTTAATAAACTAATTAAATATATTACATATGAACTATTTCAATTGGCCTACCACAAAGAACTATAGACAATCACTAGTACATGTGTCTCTTTCTATACTCGGTACACTGTAGTAATTTAAAATGTGACATTTCAAAGATGTCAAATTTTATGCAACTCACTATTCTAAAAGTCCCTAACTATGAGGATTAATTACCAACTGATAATTTTCTCATAAGAATTTCGCTATCAAAATCAAACTAAGATAA